>JAPZDV010000013.1:2708906-2734093 GCA_029814665.1 Acanthurus lineatus
TATCGAGATCCGAAATGGAGAAAAAAAAAAAAAAAAGAAGACGGAGGAGAGGAGAGACAGAGGAGTGCAGAGTGGAGGGTAGAAAGCGGCCCTGCTGGAGGCTCGCCACAGGCTACGTCTGACATCCCTCTCTCTGACGGACTGATGAGATTACCCTGACATTTTTTCCTTCTAACTTAAATTGCATTACCACGAGGATCTTATGTTAGGCAGATCTCCATATTATTCTCAAGGGATTTGGGCTCCATTTTGCTCTCTGCTTCATTCAGGTCCCTCCTTTTTTTTTACTCACATTCAGAGGGATGAAATCTTCTTTACGGCCTTGCATGTATTAGGTCGTATCCATTGGCAAGACCGCATGGATCCCATTTCGGAGACTGTGCAATATATTTGCCCCCATATATCATGGTAATGCAGTGTCCCCATGGCTGGCCCCCTCCTACGGTGAACCAGAACGATGCAGGTCACTGTGGTCGCAGGCGAACTCCAACATTTGATTAGTCAACTATCCTTGCACAGTGGACTGTTGACAGAATGAACTAATCAAGCGATCCAGCCCGAGGGTCATTGATAATTAAAGATAACCCATTTAGAAAGCAAATACAAACATGGACCATGAACTATACGGATTGGGGTCACGAGAGCATGTTTTTTTATGCCACTCATTTACATTCAACCTTTGCATTTCACCAGCAGTTTCACCTTGACATTTAAGGTTAACTGGCAAATTGGGGCGCAGATTTTTTTTTTTATTTTTCTTTTTGAGGGGGTGGTGGAGGTGGAGGTGGAGGTGGGCGCATCGGATGTGTTCACCACAGTCGGCACTCTCTTTTTTTTGCCGCGGTGCATGGCGTAATGGTCTCAATTAGTCTAAAAGTCACCGTGGGTAATAATTCACCTCTCTCAGGCTTCATTTCCTCAGATTCAAGTCAAGCATAGCACAGGAAATGACACTTCAGGAGCTTTTAAAAAATGATGAGGACAAGCGGAGCGATCAGGGCGGTAAATCAGGTGAGTGACTCGCGAATGGCGACAGCATGAGGTGGCGGCAAAGCCTGTCAGTCGTCCAGGTGACATGTTCATCAAGGTGCAGGTGACATCACTCAATCACTGCATCAGTCACCGGGAAGACTGGTCAGTGGCGTCAAACACAGACCTCATTATTGGATTGCCTCCTGCAAAAATTAATCACTGACAGTTTGGCTCATTTGAAAAATGAATTTAATCTCTTTTGGGAGGACGTCTGCATATCAATATCGCCAGTAGTTTAATCTTAACTCTGTATATTAGCATTCAGCCAGCGCAGGCGTTTGAAACCTATTAGCGAGGTCAAAGCGTTTGTGTTTTTTAAAAAGTGCAAAGACTCAATCTTATTTTTTAGCATTTACATGTGTGTTTCCATCCAGACCATAATACTCAATCCTCCTGTGAAACGCTGACAGATGTAATTCTTTTTTGGCAGGGTTAGCAGCCCTTTAAGTTGATCAATATATTCCACATGGGACATGTTAGTGCAGCATTTTTTCACCCTTTTTGTGTCCCGTGACCCCGTTTTAACGTCCCAAAAATCTCATGACCTCAATTAAAGTTGTCAAGTTGTCATGTGAATTTGAGAATGGCACACTTTTGTATTCCAATTTATAAAAAGTTTCAAAGGAGCTGGAAATTAATTAAACTGAAAAGCTGATTTATTTAATTTTATAGTGGTAATTGATTTATTTTTATTTTTTTCACATGCAAGCCCCCTCGTCATTTGCTCTGATATTGAAACTTTCCTCTCAGTCAGATCTCAAACATGCCTGAATACCAGAACTTTTGCTCTGTTTCGTTTGATTCTTTAATGTTTGACATCAACCCGCTTAGTGAAAATGAGCCGACTGGTTAAATCTGATACATTTAAAACACATATTGTTCATTAATTTGAGTTGTTTCTGATAAACGAATGACTGAAAGAGCATTTGCGTGACTTTTAAAGCAATTCGTTTAACACTAATGTGTCAAAATATGCTCTGCTTTCCTGTTTTATTTTCCTTGTAAAGTGAGTCTCCTGTCTTTTATTGTCCTTCACTCTGTGTGACTGTGACTTATGCATTCATTTCTCACTCTGTAAGCAAAACATGCAGAACTGTGTGTTGGTCTCCTAATTTATTGTTTATTGCAACTTGAAAAAAATGATGACAAATGATGAAAACAGATATGACTTATGTAACGTTCCACCACGCTTGCTTAGCAAAACGGACGCAGGGACGCAGGTATCATTTACCTTGTAGAAAAGTTCCTGTTGGCCCCCCTCCCACCCCCCGGGGACAGGAGATCAGTGGTGACCTTGAGTCCAACAGTGGATAAAGATCTTTTCCATATTAATTCCAATCCGGAAACCATGACTTACCAATCGTTACAAAGCTTAGAGATTCGGCATCCCTGGGCCATCTCCATTTATCATGCAGCTAATGATAACGGCTGCACTTTTTCATCCAGAATTAATGAAATACAATCATGAAACTCGCTATTATCACCTCTCACATAGCTAATAGTTTGCTGGTTTTTTATTTTTACCTGTTTTGTTGCAGAGGAAACCTGGACCGACTGTTTGCAGGATGAATAAAAATGATCACGAGTGACTGAAGCATAACACGACACATTAAGCTCCTGTTGGCAACAAGTAAACAGTTCTCATTTCTGCTCATTTGCAGTCTGGATCATTTAAAGGTCAATGAATGAGGAATTAAAAACACAGCTTAAAAATACACAAGAATACCAAATTATCATATTAGTCTCTAAATTAATGTATGCTTTCTGTTGGTGTCCCATGTGCGTTTTGGCGGGGGATCATATCGTTTATCTGGGACGTGTTATTTCTCAGTTCAGTCACCAGAATAAAAATGTTGGCATTGTACATTTCTGGAAACCACAGATATGGAAATGCGTGCAATTTATACACGTCATCAAGGTTTCTGCAATATGTATCAAAGTGACATGTTTCAGATTACATGTATATGAGCTGACTGTTTTCATGGGGGGTGGCGAGGACAGATAGGCGAGGCAGCAACAACTCCTTTCTGGCATCAAACTTCCCTTTCTAGCTGTTTTTCTGACAACAAAACTGAGTATTTTTCTTTTTAAAATAGCAACGTTTGCAGGCATATTTTGTTATGACAACGCAAGATATTTTTAACAGGACCACAGGACTTTTTTTTCCCTTTTTTTGGCCCAGTTTGTCGTAATAAAGTCAATTATTTTCAATAACATGTCAGGGCATTTTGCAATAACATTTGTGACCAGAATATCAGGTATTTTTAACCAGATATTTGGATATTTTTCAGGCTTTTTTTGGTGACAAAACCAGATATTTTTCATGAGATGTCAAGACATTTCTTTTGTTTATTTGCTAAGCATTAAGGTTGAACATATCCACAGTAGAAACATACAGTGTCAACATATATTAAGTTACATTCACAGTATGTTAAATGACATTGTACCCAAAATAATCAGTCTGATATTAAAAAAAATATTCTCCATATATTTCTGAATGTCCTTTATATGAATTTCAAACATCTTTAAATACAGAAATGATTAATTTTCCATCCTCCCCAGACTTTCCAGGAACCTTGAGACCCTTTGAACAAGTTCAAAACAGTCAAGTTGTCAGTTTTCGAGACTGGAGCAGATTGAGGGTAAAGAGCCTCGGGGGTAATGGGATGAAGTCTGTTGCCACATTGTTGCAACATGCGTGGGATTCCCTTGGGAGGGCTGGAAATGGAGTCAGGACACCGCTTCTTCCTGACATCTCGGGCCCACGTGCCACCGCCTTCACATCTCTCCCTCTGTGTTTGATGTCCAAATTGAGCTCTGCTTCATCGCCTTCATGGCTGCCTCCCCCCTCCGCGCCCCTCCTCTCATCGCCTCTCCCATGGTTCTCACAGAGGAGATGTCGAGACCGAATGGGGTATTATCCAAACATATTGTCCGCTGCGAAAATGATTAACAGCAGCAACATGGGAATAATCTTTTAAAACTTCGAAAGCCTGGATGAATTTGCAGAAATGCATGTTTTATTAATTCATTTAATTGCACAGTTAATAATTGAATTCTAATTTTAAAGTGGTAATATCCGTAGTATAGCTATAATCTCCTTTCAGTGAACGAGGGGAGAAAAAAAAAAACAAACCTGTACATGCGGACTCAGCCTCAGGCTTCTCTTAATGTAAAGTACATGTCTAAGTTAATCAATTATCTTTATTGAGCTGTTACACCCGAAGGATTTGATCGATAAAAGGTAACAACAGCTTTCTATCTAAACAAAAACACTTTAAATACCACGACAGCTGTGGAAATTTGAATGGAAACTGTCAAAAAGGGTTGAATCAAAATGGCTGTAAGTTCATGTTCACGTCTCTGGGTTTTCAAAAACAACACGAGGAACAACAAGCCTCTCAACCTTGCAGGCCTCCTGCTGTCTAAGTAGCCACAGTTTTTTGCCTCTAAATGCGCCTCATTGGTCAGATGACTTTCCACCCATTTCCCTTTGAAATGAGAATAGCAGATAGATGGGGGCTACCGCTGTGTCAAACATATTATCCTGCTCATCTGCGGCCGCTGCCATTTTTATTACCTCTAAGCAAATATGAATACATAAAAAGCCATCTATATCTCCTTTAAACGTGCTGAATGATACGGTAATTAACGGCTCTGGCTCTCTGACGCGGTTCTTTAAAACACCCGTTTGGGTCAGACGGGAGTCTGAGCAGGACTTCATGTCTGCCGCCTCTCTCCCTTCAGCTCACTTAACCCCCCTCTCTGACCCTCTTTGCGAGTGCTGCTCCGGTGCTCGCCGCAGTGTGTTTTGGTGTGTGTCGTCGCTCGGCGGTGGCACACACCCACGGTAGGAAAAAAGAGGGGAAGGAGCTGCGAGGATCGGGGGTGGTGCTGGTGAGACTGTTGGGGTTACAGGGGTGGTTGGAACAGATTGGTTGATATCACACTCTCACCTCCAGGGGATAAAGGACCGGAGAGGGTTTGTGGGTTTGGACGTTTGTTCATTCATGTGTGTTTGTGTGTGTGTGTGTGTGTGACAGCAGGAGCGGGGTGGGTGAGTAAGGGATTGTGGGAAATACAAAATCCTCAGATTGCTGAGTGTGAACGCCGTGACCCCACACCGACCCCCATTTCCTGTCTCGATTGCCTCAGCGTGAGCCGGGCTCCATTTCACAGCACTGCTGGTTCTTCCCTCGTCCCACAGTCACGCGGGCACATGTGGGAGTCCGGACCCCGGACGTCTCTATCATCATGAGTAAATAATGACAAAGGGTCATTGTGTGATCTTGCGTTACAAAACCCGATCCCAGCCTTGTGGTCTCTAATGGTTCTCTGTTGCAGCGGAGCCTCCTGGAAGACTCACGATTCAATTTGAAACAGTGGATTAAAAATAAACAAGTAAGGAAAACTGATACACAGATGATGTTGTTGCGTTGTTTTGTCTCAAGACTTCGTGAGCTACACTTGACTCATGTGTAATGAGTTGATCCATCGTGTGCACGGATCCCTGCTTTTGTTCATGGTCATGATGTAAAGGCATTAGGACATTAAGAAAAGTTCTCTCTCGCTCTCTTTCATGTGAACGCAGCCATTTAACATCAGTCGTCACCAACCAAATCCAGGGTGACGTCTGTAAGGAAATCGTCTCCTTAAAGGAAACCTTCCCACATCAAAGCCGTCCTCTGACATCGATCAGCACACACGACCCGAAGGCGGCGGCGGCGGCGGCGGCTCACTTTCTGTTGTTTCCCCTCTTTTTTCCTGTTCAAATGACAAAGGAATCACTGCGACATTACACAGTTTCTGGTGTATATATAATGTTTGATTGAATTTTCTTTTTCCAATTTAAGCTAATATACATTAAAACAGCACATAAGGTGGATTCACATGTCACAGTGTGAAATAAAAAGTCAAGATCTGGGTCTTTATTCCCTCTTTAGCCTGTTGACTCTTTTTAAAAGAGTGGATATTTATTCAGTCCCACAGCTGTCAAGATAATTCTGAATCAAATATGTGGATAAGATTTAAAATCTGACAGTAAATTAACTCCCGTTCTCGTCCAATGTTGACCACTTGAAATCCAAGAAGGCAGAGCGAAAAAGATTTGTTTTTTTTGCATCTAAAAGTGCCAAACGCTGTCGAGTCGTCGCACATGGCAAAATAGTCCTTTACTCCCCATATGTACGTTTTGGTTAATTAATATTATGAGGCAGTAAAATGTATGATGGGAATTTAAATAAATGCAGATATAATGCAACACAGAGTCAGGGGGGGGGGGGGGGGTCACTCTATGATAGATGCATGTGCCGCTACGACGGTGAAACATCATATGGGAACCTAATCAAACCCGAGAGCGCGCCTCGCTGCATGACCAGGAGGGATGGTGAATAACAACCAATCTGGGGAAATTACGCCGAGCCTTGATCTCTCACTGTCTCCCCCCACACAGATATTTTCCTCAAAGCCATTTTTCAATTTCACTCAAGCCCGGTTTGTCACCAACACTGATGCACAGCCATATCATGACCCGCGTGTCGTATAAATCATACGACAGCCTAAATTATAATTAGGCAGGCACACTGAGAGTAGCGCATCTCTAATTTGCTCCACCTGTTATGTTGAGGTTACGTTACCTGCGCAATCACACACTCCTAAATTCCATTATGGACAATAGTGAGATCTTCTGACGGAGGAAAAACAGTCATTTTCTCACGCTTTCATAATCAGTCACAGAGTGTGCCGGAATCAAAAATGTAAAGAAAGGAGGCCCCCTTCTTCTTCTTCTTCTTCTTTTTTTCCTATTCCAGTTGCACTCCACAGTCCCTCTAAATCACGCCTAATGGGCTGGTGGAGGGAGCACACTGTGTATCACTGTATCAATCATTCACTCTGTTTTCCTCCTCCTGGAACCATCCACGGGATCACTTTGGTGCTTTAATGAGCCATTACAATTCCTATCAGACAATCTCTGCGCCATGTGTGCTTGCGTACATGCACACACACGCGCACACACACACACACAGGATTGTTTGTACACGCCTGCGTGCAGGGTCTGACTGTTTTTTGGACTTACACTCATGCTGGTATTAGATTGTCTCTGCAGTTTTTTTTTTTTTTTTTTTGGGATGGCAGTGATTTCTGTTTCTCACCCACTTGCTGTGCTGGTCTCACTCCCTCTCGTGCCCTGTGTGACCGTGTGCGTGGCGGACAGTAGGCATCGGGTTATAATTGCGTTACAGTGCCATCCCACTCCGTCTCTGCACCCATCTGTCTCTTTAATATCCAGCTAAGCACTCTTGACCTTGAAGCATCCATGACAGCACAGAGCCACATCCACACCAACACATCCATGGCTGACTTCTCCCAGAGACCGCTGGAATGATGGAGAGGAGGTGAGGCGGGGTGGAGGGGGTGGGGATGATAGAAAGGGAGGAAAAAGAAATAGGGAGAAAAAAAAAAAACAAGGTGCGAAAAAATGTTGTCTCTGAGACAAAGGTGAACAAGAGAACATGATGGATAGATTTGGCCCCCCGTATCATCAAAAAAAGAAAGCCGAGTGTGAATCGGACAAAAAGAGACGCCTTCAAGGTCAGCGGTGAATTCATTCAATTTGAAAATGACTTGATTTTGCAAAGGTCGCCTGCATGGTCCGCTCGAGAAAAAAATTTTGTTATTTCAACAGAGTAGAAGTAGCGAGATTAGCAGGGAGTCTGAGAACCAAAAAGATGTGTTATTTGCCTCCTGGCATTCCCTTTATGCTCCTCAGAAGGCTGGTTCATTCTTGAAGCAGTGCCTTTGGGCTGTCATTATGAATATTTGAGCTCTCTCTTTATACTGTATAATACCAGAGCATATGCCTTAAAGGATATAGCTTACAATTAGATCTCCAATCTAACCTAGGCTTATTTGACTAGATGTTTGAACACAGTTAACAACGCTTTACCTTCATCTGGGGGAAAGTTTGCATTGCATCTTGATCTCTAATTCTATAAAAGTTCAGCTGAGCAGCATGCAGGCTTTTAAATCCACAAAAATACCATTCATAGTCGTAAGTGCCAATGTTCCCTGTCGCCTGGCAGAAAACCACCGTAGCCGGCTATAAGTAGAGGCTTAGTGGCTTATTCAGAGCAGTCAGAGTGTTCGACTCTGACACAGGAATCGCCTCCTTTCACTTCTTTAATGTGGTTGCTTTTAAAACATGATGATCTTTCCCTACATTCGACTGAGTCGTTTCTGGTTGACAGTTGCTCTGCTGCTTTGGTCCAAACTGAAATAACTCAAAAAACGTTGAAAAGATTGCCCTTAAACTTGCTAAAAACGGTCATTTTTCCCTCATGATGTATTTTACTGACTTTGTGGTTCTCTGACTTCCCCTTCGTCACCACCATAAGCTTCACATTTGTGGTCATTTGGTGAAATGTCTCCAAAAACTGAATTTTTATGGTGCAATCACTGATGACCTCCTTAATATTTCATCTAATGCCAACAAAAGGTTATTATTATGATTTTTTCTTTCAAATAGCTTTAATTTACATGCAAACCTTGATAAAATAACATGTGCACGTATGTATGTGAATGTTGAATCGTTAGATATTGATTTCAGTGCTGCTTGTGATTTTTCCTGCAAGCAAGTGAACCAACATACAACAACAGTGGTTAGTTTTTATCAGCCTTGTGTATAAATAATTGGAGAACAGTTCACTTACTGAAAACTCCAAGTAGCCTTTGAGTTTCCTCCAAAACCAAATGACTTTTAAGATTAAGATCTGCCACTTCTGAAACATTGAGGAGTTGATTTGACAAGGTTTTCACAATTTCCAGTAGGACAGGAGAGAAGCAAGTGTGCCAAACTTGGCAAAAGATGAGCCTAAGCTAGTGTTTTTTCAAAAAAACAACACACTTCTCAGCCTTTTTGCTGCAAACAGAGCTGGTTAAAGACATTCTCCTTCTGAAAAATAGGAAAATTCTGATGTTTGCTCACTCGCTTGCTCTCATTGCTTCCAATTAGGAAGCGGTGTTTTTCTCATTTCGACAATGAATACAATCTCTACTTACAATTAACCAAGAACCCTTGAAAGCTAAAACGTAATTAAACCTCAACCCCAGAGGTAGAGCAGAAAATGTTCGTATAACTGATTTTTTTGTAATAGTGCCAGATAGAAGGACACGATGTAAAAACCGCTTTATCTTTCCGATTGCAGGACCCGTTGAGGAGAAAAAAAAACCCCACATTAAAATTTGTCGAGACAATCCTCTTATTTCTTATAGCCCCTATATCTTCTGGGCTACCTGTGCTAGCTCTGCTATTATCAAAAGAACAGCAACAACACGCTCGCTGCAAACATCTCAGCACCATTTTTATCAACTCAATGTCAAACATAAAGGATAAGGATAATTCTGGGCCAATCTAGCATTTCAGGTGTACCATAGTGGGATGACTTATTAAGAAAATGTTAACTCCCTGCAGCATGGTTATCTTTATTGAGAAACAAAGGATTAGTAACATGATTGATGGGCCTTGTCTCCAAGGGATTATGCTGTAGAGCACCACTAATTGCTCTCTCTTGCTCCCTCCTCCTCTATTTATCTCCCTCTTTCTGTCTCATTCCATCCACATCCACGCCCGTGGCCAATGCAATACACTTTTAGCTATCACCTTTGCCATCAGAGCTCGCGGTGCAAAGAGTAACGGGTGTCACTGACAGGCTCCAGGCTCCTGGGTAAGCACTAAAAAGCCTGAACTGTCCTTAAAGTTGTAGCCAAGGGACTTAATTTTGCATTCAGGCTCAAGTGGTTTGTTGAACACATGCCAGGCCTGAGCCAGAAGGACAGGAGGAGGGTGTGTGTGTGTGTGTGTGGGGAGTCCTACCCCTGTATGGGTATGGTAACGCACCGTGTAATGCACTACTGTACAACTGGAAATAATGTGCTGAGTCATTTAGGAAAGCTATTAAGCCGCCTGGGTGACTTTGAAATTCACTAAGCCTGTTCACCCTCTGCATTTATTCAGGAATAGGGCAGCTTCAGCCCCCAGCTCACAAGACCCTCCCCCCCACCTCCCTCCCACCTCCTCTGTTCTCCTCTTTGACATCTTTCTAACTAAATGCTGAGAAGAAACTTAATTACAAATAACTGGGGGAGAGGAAGCTTATCATTAGGAAGCATGGAAAATAGTATGGCTTCTGCCAGCGAAGCCTCGTGAAAACAGTGCAGCTGTGTATCCCCCCCCCCACACACTTAATTGAGCATGTGTTGTATTAACCTTGAAAGCATTGTGCTGATTCTATATTCAATTAATCTCGGAAAGGAAAAGACGTACAAATTAAAACGGCATGCAAACACAATGTTGCTGTCACCGGCTATTTTTTCCAGCAAACACTGGACGACTCTTTCTCTCTGTTATTGTTTTCTTCTTTAACGTCTTGATGGCTTACTGACCGCGGCGATCACCGTAGGCCCCCGTAAGACGGTAAAATACTGTATGGCAGTTTCACATGCCACTGAAGCACTTATTAAAATGATTGAAATTATGCCACACCTTCCTCCGAGCCATGTGTGTCCTTGTCATTTATCATTAAACCATCTCCTCTCATAGACTTGGGAGGATTGATGGAGGGGAGCCACCGGGTGCAGGAACAGATACAGTATGCACCGCGGACTTAATTGCATCGTTCTAGCACATGTGGCAAGAACAGTGCAAAATAAAGTTGGCATCAAATAGCATTTTTCATGACCAGCCTGAACCTCGTGTATAAATGACGTCTCACCTCGGGCAACGCTGTGAGGGAGGATCCAGGAGTCCTGCAGAGATTAAAATTTTCCCGTTTTTATTCGTAAAACACATGATGCTAAATGCAGAATTTTGCATAATTTTTCTGTTTTTGCTCAGCGGTACAATGCAGAAAGCACCTGTCGGTTTCATCTTCAAAACATCTGCAACCTCTGGGTTTGACTGCGAACCAAAGGGACTGACAGAGGCCATAAAATGTAAATGTCTCGCTGAGGCTTCCCAGATTGTGATGTTCAATAATGGATGCGGTGCTTTACATTTTTTCCCTTTTTTTTTTTGGAATCAGTTCAGATAGAAAAAGGGCCCTGTCAAAACTTACTCAGAGGTTCAGAGGAGAAATATTCACAAAGCCTCGCACACAAAGGTAATATGAAAAGGAAAAGCGAATAAAAGAAAATAAAAAAAGGGAGGCGAGTCAGAAATCAGTAGTGATTCAACACAAAACTGCATGTGGGAACATATCATCAAACAGAGGGGTGTGTTTCTGTGAGTGTGCACACTTTCCAGCGAATTGATAGCCATGGGTATCTCAGGTTTGCTTTGAGCTCAGACTCCACGAAAAACATGCCAGTGTCTTCAACATTTGTCTTTTTCTTTCGCCATTTTTATTGTCATTTCTTTTTAAATCCATCTTTTCACATAATCACAGGTTTTAATTTGACCAACACACACAAATTTGACTCCGTAATTGTTGAAAACATGTTAATTCCGGCAGAGGAAATTTCGAACAATGCAGAGCTGATTTTTGGGGGGTGTGACATCATGACTGATGGCATCTTAAAAAATACAATTCCTACATTAATTTATAATCATCTTTTAAATCTTTGTGATGAATGTCCTGTTCATGTGGTGTAATGAATACCTGTGGCCTCTAGGTATTCTTTCAATATTTAGTCAAATGAAGCCCAGTCTTCAACGGGAAAATAAGAGGAAAAAATAAGCATTTGGTGTCAAAGATAACAAGTTTTTTGCTTTGATATGCATTGACTTATTTTTCTTGTTTTTCTCCAAATCATGTTCCAAATTGGAGGGCAACTAATGCGAAAATAGACACATCATTCAGATGTCTTTCTGGATATAAGTCTATACATGTTAGTCGGGTAAATCACATTGTATGGAGGATGACTAATGCTGAGATCAGACTACAATATTTTTGTCTTTCCTGATGGCCACCATGTCAGATTAAGTATCAACCTGACTGGTCATCGTTCACAACCCTGAGTGACTTTATAGGTCATCTGGGAGGTGGGACAGGGCCTGAGGGAGGCAGTAATGCAATGGAAAGAATATCAACTGCTGTAAAACACTAAGGAAGAAGAGGAAGAAGCAAAAGAAGAAGATAACTGTCAAACATGGCTACTGAAGCGCTGTGCGTGAAGAAATGCATCAACATCCCTCTTCCTCTTTGTCATGCTTACATACGATATATGGATCAGAGTACGCTTCAATCCTATTGGTCAACGCCACGGGACACATCATAGTAAATGTCACACTAGGCAGGAAAATACAAAATAATTCTAACATGCTAGACTTTCATTGGGGGTGTCGTGGAGCGTCAGAGACACATCATCACTGTTCTTTAATTATGTTACTCTACACGTCTTTTCTTTGTTTCTAATATTAACAATCTTCCACGACCGAACTGTGTGATAATCAGCCTGAATTCTTGCGATCTGGTCCCGGCAGAACAGTGTCGGGGGTCTCAGGGTCAAACTAACCCATGTATGTGCTGAAAACTCTGACTGCCACAACATCTCATATAACTCACATTTTCTTAATATTCTTCTCTTTTTTCTCTCTCAGCAGGATGCTTCCCCAGCGTCGATGCCTTTAAAACACGTCATGGATGTCGTGACCTGCTCCGTGCTCCACGGTGTTATAAAAACTTCTCCTTTTACTCCTGATATAAAGTTCTTATTTGGTGAAGTCTGATTGCTGAAAGGACTCAACATTTTTTGAAAGGTCTTTTAAGCTTTTGGGTTATAGAGGGTCCTCTTTACTGACATTGTATTGTATGAGGTGTTCACAAAAAAAGTTATATTTTGTACGCAGAGAACTTAACACTGTACAAAGTTTAACTATCAGTACACTACTGCTTTTCTGGACTTTTAGGACAATTAAGGTAAATAAATGGGTAAAAAAGTATTTAACTCAGTAACACAACTAAATGGAAGTTTTAAATATTTGATCACTTCTTTTCTTCTTCCTCTTTTGTGTGCCAGAACATTTTGAAATGCATAAAATGTAAATAAAACATTCAGTTTCTGAACAATGCTGTTTTTTTATTGATGCCAGAAACCTTTAATTGGCGTAAAAGAAGTGAGACATCAAGAAAACGTGATTTGAATTCTTTGAATGTTGGTGTGTAATCAGAACTTGAAGTTTTTTAGGCATTCAGGCAAAAGGAAAGAGAAAAAAAACCCTCAGTCTTTGCTTCACTTTTGATACTTCTGGATTTTCTTTGTTCAACATATTTCATTCAAAAAAACACTCTTCACTTTGCTGTGAGGGGACAATGACAAAAATTGGATGCAGTTGCAGTCTAGACATTGAGTCTTTTGAAGGATGCAGCTTTGTTGGCAGGATCCAGCCTCTGGATTGGAATACATTTACATTTCCTCTCTCGTTTTCTTACTACTCTTTTTTAACCATAACATGCAAAACTGAAAGGAGTTTTCAGAGCTCGAGAAGTTGTATGTAAATCAGTGCGTGAAATTTAACTGGTCTCGGCTCCACTTTACTTAAAAGAATAAGAGAAGAAGACGTCCCCTTAAAATTCATGCAAAATATTCAAATGCTAACAAATAATTGTGAGTAAAACTCTCTCGAAAACATCGGAAACTGTCTGCTTCAAGTGTTGATGTTGATGTAATTTGGGAATTTGTCGATTCTCGCCTCAGGACAGTGGCACAAAAAAACAAAAAAACCCCTTAACACTGGTGTGATCCTTCAGTTGTCTGCAGAGATAGATATGCACCAGGTAAGCCCTTCCTGCTCTTTATTTTTCCCCAGAGGGGTCATGGCTTAGTCTTTCAAGGATGGACAAGCTAAATGGTGCTTTACTGTACCATAACCCCGTCTCCGGAGACCAAGGGCATTGTCCATTTGAAACTTTCCCCACATCGATGGCTCCTATATTTCATCTCTCAATTACCCATGACTTCACCGAGAAATACAAGGCACCCCCCCCGTGACATATGGAACCCCCACCTTCCTCCTAACCCCCATCACTAAACTCAACAGGGCAACCGTGCTACCCTGTAATGGGTTTTAGAGTGGGGAATAAAGGCTCACCGTGAGCAAACCCTTGTCTAACTGGTAGGAGACAGCTGGATTAGAAGCAGCAGCGCCCCTAGAACATCCCAATTAAAATCAAAGCAATCACCATCGCGGAGAAGTCATTAGATTGAGAGCCTGTTTGAGGCTAAACGCTATAATAATGCGGGAGCCGCAGGATTTCAAAAGCCTGTCAGACACTGATTTCATACATTGGAAAGTTTGATGAATAGAGCCCTGTGAGAGGCAACTCTTGAGCGCTGCACTATTACCGAAAGCTTTGCTGGGGATTAGAGGAAAGACAGAAGCTTTCATTCCTTCAGTAAGTCAATGTATGAATAATTTACTCAGTGGGTATCTCTGCGAGCTCCCCCTGTAAGCCCTGGTTATGTTTTATTTGTATGTTTTCTGTCAAAAGTAATCTAGCACCCGAAGTCGTGAAAGCCGTCGGTGGAGATGCGCCGAGTGTGGCGAGCCTCATGCAGCTCACATAATACCTGTTTGATGTGGCGTTTGTTGTCAGCGATAATTAGCTCTTCACTGGACCATGTCCAGTCCCTGCTCCATGATTAGGAGGGAGCTTATAGGAAGAACTGTGAAGAAATGCACCGGGAGGTTTCCTCATCTTTTCATCTCCATGTCTCTGCTCTGTCTCTTTTTCTTGCAGATTGGAGTATCACTGAAACAATTGTTCATTATTGTTTATTGTAAATGAGATCCTTCTTCTTCTTTTTTTTTTAGATCCAATATGATGTCATCCCGCTCACCAAAGTTATTCGCTAAAGTTTGGGAGCAAAGTGACGTTGCTTTAAGTCAATGCAGCAAACAAATCTGATTCAGATTCAGGTTATTAATAAGTGAAAACTTTAGCTTTATTTTCTGTTAAATTATATGGACATCAAACAGATGAGTGCACATGAAATGTTTGTAGTAATGTCTAATTGCATTGAAAACTGCTTCAAAGTTGAACTTTAAGAGATAAAAAATTTAGCTGAGTCATAATTTTGCTGTTGTCCTCCATTTTTTCTTCCAAATAAGTTGTGTAACTGTTTATTTAAGTTGTAAAATTGTGTGATTTCACATTATTTTGGAAATCAGAGAAGCCAGAGTCTGCAGAGGAGTAAACTGTGGGTGGAGCCATAGTATCGATGTCCCACCCACACAACCACCCAAATCAATCCGGGGTTAATTTAGCTGTCAATCCTGATCATACAACCCCTTAGTACTACAGTCAGCCAGCAGGGGGCGATCAAGAGAGCTTTTAAGTAATATAAGTTACTGCTCTCTGAGCTTTCACAGCAACTTGGGTGAAAAACAGTGTTACTCTTACTGAGAGACATAATGTCCAACCTGAAAAAAAGAAAAAAGATTTAAAAAAAGAAAATTAATTATCCGTTAAATTAATGTTTCTCACAACCAGAACTGTAGGTTTTTTTTCTTTCTTTTTTTTTTCTGGCTAATGCTTCATTCAATTCAAAGTCATGAGTCGGAAATTCCCAACTGGTAGATTGCAATTATTAACCTCTGCATGCTCCAATGATCCAGCACAGAGGGGGAAAACAGGAAGGAAATGAAAAAAAAAAGAACAAGTTTCTGCAATGACATTTTTATTTACGTTCAAACCGGAGTTTTTATTTTTTTTTCCCCCTTCTATTTAGGTTCAGCTCACTTTTACTGAGAAAGTGCAGATCACACGCTCTGCCCGTCGAGGTTTAATTCAACCAATGAAATTATTTCCGCCTCCCTTGCATCTCTGCCTCTACATAAAGCTAAAACGCCAATCAGCCTTTCCTCTCAGTCTCTGGCTGTCTCTCCGTTCCACTCTCTCCCACACACATACATGCAGAGTGGCTTGCACAGGAAATCCACTGTATGCTTCCTTTTTATCTCTTTCACACGGGCATCTCGGCACATAATACAGACACACACTCACACACGTGATGGACACACACATGCACACAAAAAAACAGACCGAGAGAGAGTGAGAAAGAGAGAAAGAGAGAGAGAGAGAGAGACCCCAAACACCAAAACAGTATTAATCCCCTGAGGAGGTCTCTAAAAGGGTTTCTTAAAGCTGATTTCCACCACACAGAGGCTTTCCAGGTCAGCACTGTTTGTGGTGGCAATGGTGCTGAAGCGTTCAAGCTTTACGCCTTCACCTTTCCACTCTGCTACTTCCTATTTCTTCCTCTCTCTCACAAAGTCTTTCTTTCTGTCCTTTTTCTTTTTTTCCCCTCTCTATTCACTGCATTTGTCCCCTGAGTCTCTTCTGAGACTGTGGCCACACTTAACAGGAAAAAACTCTGAAAAATGATTTTTTTTTTTGTATGTGTGAAAGGAACTTGCTGCAAAGATTAGCATTAATGTGTCATATTCATACAGAAATCATATTAAAAAATAAATAAATATAAATACACAGAGCTGATAAAAGCTGTGCTCTGTGATTGGTTCTGTAATTTCCAAAAGCTCAATTTTTTTTCGCTCTTAATAAAACGGCATTTATGTGCTTCGGACTGACTTGCAGGGAAAAGAATGTGGAGAAATAATGGCAGTTTGAATAACTCTTTCATTTCACAACCTGAAAAGCTGAAAAAGGCTCCTACGGCTCAAAGTTTGGGACAAGTCAAGAAGTGGATGCGGAGGGAAAAACAGTATCAACACGCCGGTCTTTTGTCGGGACGTCTTCAGGCATCCTGGATGCAGAGGTTGCGACTGATTGTCGCGCCCCACATCTGCCAGATCTTGATATAATTAGCTGATGTTGTGTTGTCTGAAAAGATTTAACTTCTTACCTTTCTAATATTTGATAATTAACAATAAACACAACTGAGACTGATGGAAAGTTGGAGTCCAATTCAGGAAGTTTAACGCTGGTCCTGAACCAAAAGTACAAATTCAAATTCTCAAATTTACAATGTTTTTTTTGCGACTGAAGATGAAAATATTGATCAGTTCCATCTTATAATATTAAAAGTAATTGTGCAGCCTTATGGCAGCTGGCATGCTTTAAAACTCAAAGAGTCTCATATTCAAACTTTCCTTCTTGGATAAAGTTTTATTCTTGTACAGTTAGCAGCACATTCCCAAACGCACAGCATCATTTTCAGTCAGAAAAACAAAAAAAGAGAAAAATATCAGTTTACTTATATTCGTCAGACTCTATCTTTCTCTCATTGAAGCTCATGCCTCCCCACCACCGTCTCACTCATCCCGTTCCCTCTGTCCAAACCAGTAAGTTTTGCATTTGAATCACACTTATTTAACATAAATCGAAGCAACTTTAATCAACAGCAAAATAAATGCATGATGCCGCTCCGTATGTAATTAGCAGGAGGCCTTTAGCTTATCTGTTTTTATAAGACCTCCAGGCTCAGTAATGGGATAATTAAAATCGATAAAGCAGTGCGACTTCCTCTCAGATCTGATTTTGTTGGGTCTGACAGAACCAACGGCTCAACACGAAGGCAAACAGGCTCTTTTCTCACATTCGTCTTGGAAACAATTATGTTTATGTCGCTATAATTGAAAATTAAAGTTAAAATTAATACTTGAACAAACATATAAAAGCAGTCTGATACTGAAATCAGATTTTGGAGTGCAGCACATGTTCAGACTTTTTTTTCATACTGTACTGCATTTTGCTGCGGTGCAGTAAAACAAATGAATAAATCAAAAAATAATAAATACACTTACAACAGCTTGACAATTATGTGTATTAATGGATTCTGGATTGGTGTCTAATATAGAAAAAGACAAATTATGTCTGAATTCCCGGTCACATACTCTGAAATGTAGATTTAAAAGTCAGCGTGAGCTTGACAAGGTTTTGGCAGACGACGACAATGGGCTGCATTAAGCTGTCTCCACACCGCGGGACTGCCGCTCTCATTTTTGACTGGCCAACAATTTTTTTTTTGTGGAGATCACTGACAAAAGGCCTCAGATCAGAGGCGAACCTGAGCCGGCTTCCTGTGAGCTCTGATCGCCGTGTTTGAACCGGGAGACCTCGCAGACACCTGCGTGATATCAGGCATGCTAAATATCTGCTCTTGTAGCTGATGTCGAAAATCCACGCAAGAAGCTAAAAGCTTCGTATAGCAGTCGCTCCTCTGCTGTCATTAACAGTATCTGTTTGAAAGGAAGGAACAAAGTACAGTAACAGCTTCTTTTTTAAACCTTATCCTTGTATGTGCAGCCAGCTTCACTTTTAATTGCATTTCTTTTCTTTTTTTACCTCTAACTTTTCTCCAAAGAACATAAAATCATTTCTCTCACCCAGACTCTTTCCTTTACCTCCGTTCCTTTTGCTAGAAATCAGTGTTCAAACGACTTGTGACCGACCTTTTCATGTGCGTCTGAACACAGTTCGGAGACCAGACGGACTCATCGGGAGTTTCTCCCCGTAAAAGACCTCGTAACGTTGGACTCCGTCTCTGATCATCCGTCTAACGTGTTTTTGCGAGCCGCAATGACTTTAAGATTCACGAGTACATGACAGGAAGTTGTGTAGTGTGAACGGCGCGGCGATCTGATAACTCTGAAATTTGTGTAGTGTGGCCGAGGCCGAAGACTGAAGCATTTTTCAACCAATACATGGAGCCACTAGCACGGTAATGGGCGTATCTGGCAGCGTTACAACTTCATTTCCTCCACCCGTGATCCATGACAGCAATGTTTTCTTCCTGCCCTGTTTTATGCTCAACCCCATAATGCCTTTTTTTGTACTCCATCACTTCTCTTACTCTCATTCTCTCCCTTTAATGGATTCATGGACGGGGTCTGTACTCTGACAGCCCAGCCCTCTGACGAGCTCTCTAACATCTCAAAACCCCTGGTGGAGTCAAATCCACCCGAAAGATCGCAGCTCTCATTGTTTTCACATCACACATTTGGTTCAACCAGATATTAGAGGTGAATTTCAAGGTGAGATATCAGGGTTGCAGTGTTTTCCTTACAGGACATTACGAGCACGAAGGAGAGGGAATAATCTGAAGATAAACTGAAATATAAACCAGAGATAAAATTAAAAATTTTTCAGATTTTTTCCTTGTGTGCAGTGTTTTTCTGACTCTCACGTTCAAGGCTTCCCTGGCAACGATTAGCCATTATGATTTCTGTTAACAACCGTTAACCCCGTAGCTTTCGTTAACGCTCATCCTGTCAGACTCAGTACGGCCTATTTTGTAAAGCTTCTTATTTTTATTATTTCTGAAGTAAAGGATAAATTTAAGCAAACAGATTCAAGAGGCTGAGAAAAAACTAAGTGGCAAAACAACATGAGCAAACGAAAAGTGATGCAGCATCAAATGGGAGTTCAGTTTTGCAAGTGAACGTTGTATACGGAGAGGGTCACGGACCTCCTGAACCTCTTTTCTCTGCAGATCTGACAGACTGTCGACGACACCACTGTTTACCCTGAAAAAGACACTGAAGCGTGCAGCTGCTTGTGTAGCTGTGCCTTTGTTTGCTCTCAGCTTATTCTCAGATTAGATGCCTGTTTTGAAATGAGCCTTCATAAGAACATCACACGTCGATTTCTTTCACCTGCTGTAATTATTAGTTGCATCTAGTAATTGCTCTTCTTTTGACTCATTTTTTTGTCATTGCCTCCTTTATCTTCGTAAAATTTTTAACACAACTTATCACTGCGGAGGGTTTATTGAGTAAAATTTAATGTGTTTAAAGCTCCGTTAAGTTATGTGTTGTTACAAATTAAAATGACTCACTTTATTGTAACGGGCTGCTAAGCATTTGGACAATAATTTAACTGAGAGTCAACATCATCTGCTGCTTCGTGCTCCCGCTCATTAATTTGGTTTACTAGTCTTTTTTTTAGCTGACTTTGCAAAAAAAAGTCATTTTTGCATCCTTTTCTGACATGTGCAGTCTGTTCCTGTTCTACACTACGGTTATATATCAGAATGACACCAAATAACCTATTTCCAAAAAGCTTTATTAGTAATTTTTAATGGAGGAAATACATATTGGAGAGTTAACTTTGAATAAAACTGCACTGCATTGATAAACTATTCATTTTTTTTTATAAAAGAAACAAAGTTCAGACTTTAAACCAGGATTAGAACAAAGGTATTAGTGCTTTCACCTTGTTAATAGCATTTTCTTTTTTGGCCTTAATCTCACGAAATTCTACAGTATAATCAAAGGAAATTATAGGAAAGCTCCACTGAGCTATCTGTTTGATATTAACAAAAAAAAAACTGACAAACTTTAAAACAAAAAATGGCCTTTAATACTATTGATCAAACCTTGAATCCGTAATCTTTGACTGCAGCTGCGTACAGCCCTCAACTCATGCATATTTGCTATTATCTTGCATGTTCATGATATGGAAAGAAAGTGTCATCAGATGGACATTATTTATTTAAGATGCATCTCAGCAATTTTACAATGTAATGACTGATTCACTTTATTTATTCACTATTTCTGATGTAAACATGTAAAGAGGTCAGAGTGCAGCCACTTTGTCTGTTATTACAAGGAAACGAAGCCTTATTTTTCTTTCTTAATTTGGTGTTTTTAATTAGAAGGAGCGTTTGCAGAGGCGCTACAGCCGCCTGTCATAGAAAATACCTCATGAATCAATAAACCTTTATAATAACTATGAGTGTCTGCTGTAATGACAGTATGAGCAAACACAAATGAACAGACCTTCGACAAATGAAGAAATCGAAGAGCGGCCTGATGGCGTTTTTCGTGGCTACTTAATGCGAAGTGACAGCCGAACAAAACCCTGAAGAATGACTGCATGTGATGAGAATGACACATCGCAGGATCTGAATGCAGAAACGCTGTCATCACAACACGCACAGAAAACAAAACACCGCGCTCTGCTGCTCGATCCCAGCCGACATCCTTCATGTGCTAACCACTCACAGCCGGTTGTAAGCTGAAATTAAATGAACAACAACAGAATGACGTCACTGAAGTAGTTTTTGTGATACAGCAACCAACTCAGCCTCACTGGGGTTCAGTTAAAGTACATGATGGGTTTATAATATTTATATGAGTCCCGTGGAGACATCTTAATGTTTAATGCTCAATTTATTGTTCATTTATTGTAATTTGTTGAAGTTATTGAGTATTTTACACGTTTATGAAATAAATGATATTCAAATTGAAAAAAACTCTTTCATTTATGCGCCATTATGTACAATGTTGCCTACAGGCAACGAACTCCAAAAACTTCAAAAAAAACCCCAAAATCTACAAAACTTCTTTAGATTATGTTTATTCAGTATATTTTTGAGACATAAAAACACTCCTAACATTTTTTTCCTATCTGGGATCATAATGCGAACCATAGAGGGTTGAGATTGTGGAGATGTCTGTCATTTCTTTGAGCTTCAGAAAGGGCAGAGATGCAGAGAGACGTCAGAGATGGGCAGAAATTAGAGCTCAGTGAAGTAACCTCGGTGTTAATATTGCTAAAGATTGCAGGGAAAACTGAAGTTAATGCCTCACTAAATTATCTGTCCAATCTGTCAACAGATCCATTTCAATGAGAACTAAAATCAGTTTATCAAAACGTAAAATAATATGGTTCTCCTGAAGAACCCAGTTACCTTTTGAACTAAATCAACAGGGGCAGACATCTTATTTTAATACATCTTTTATCTTTTTTTGTTTTTTTTCTTTGTTCTCCTTTTCCTATTCGTGTGTGTGAGAGAAAAAATGGGTTTCTGCATTTCAATGTGTCACTGAACTTAACAGTGTTTTTTTTTGGGAGTGACTTATTGACTCCAAAGTGCTGTTATCTTTCTCAAGATCTAAGAAACTATATTTAATAGAATATTCCCCTCAAACAGAAATGGGTAACCCAGTCAGCTCACTCAATAAACACCGAACACTCTCGGGCGTCTTTGCCTGATGTCATTGTGGTATGTAATACCCCTCGGGAAAAGACAAAATGCTTTGTTATAGTCAAGGATGTGGGCCAATGGAGGCAAAACCCATTTAGTTCCTGCTAACAGACACACACACACGCACACATTCATATAGCTGCACACTCTGTACAGTATGCACTCCCACATACAGCCTCAGGGTGTCTGGTCCATTAGGGTGTTTAAGCCTTGTGCGTACACACACTGACATATACTGTGCACCGGCATGCGCACATGTTCTCACGCATGTCCTCGGTTTGACTTTAAGACCTTTAAAGTCGGCTAATTCCATCCACTTGTACATATTTTACAGCTTTACAGTTTGTGGTGTTTGCATTATTTGAAAAAGAAAAGAAAGAGAAAAACTCGGCTTTGCTCTTTTTGTGACTTCAGTGCAACATCTTTCATGTTCTACAGCTGCTTCGCACAGAGAGGCGGTAAACGTTTGGATTGCATGATTATTTGCGATGTTGCTTCACACCATGTAACTTTTTGCAGCTTTCAGTCAAAGCAGTGACAACAAAATATGCAGTTTGATGATATTGTAAGGAAGCGTGGAATCATGGGATTTGTTATTTCTTTAACAATCAGACAGAAATGTTTAAAAATGTTGTTTAATTTATCTTTAATATGATATATTTGAAATTGCATTAATTGTAAAAACCAGTAAAAACAAGAGAATTAAATCACAATGAATCTTAAAAGTTCAAAATATCACAACAGGAACAAAGAAAAGAGCAGTACTTTGTGCCGCTGTCTCACTTAAGGAAACTTGCTATTTTCTGCTTTCCATGTGAAGCTCAGCTGCTTGTTGTAAATTGTGCTCATATAAGGTGTTAAGGTGCTGTTTGATAATTAAGTGTTAATTACTTTAGTGTGTCTGTTTAAAGAAGCAACATTTAAAAAAAAAAAAAATCTAATTCCCTTTTAAAGTTTTATTAAAAGAAGTCAAGTGAACTACACACTAGTAAACTGAGTGAGTAAATACACTCTGAGCTAACAAGTGAAAATGAAATAAAAATAATAAAAATAAAATCATTATGCTGCAGTTCTTATGTTGCGTCCTCGCTGACACAGCTGCCAATGATCACTGCACTTTTAATTCACGACAGCAAGCATCCAAACTGGGATAAATCCATAAAAAAAACAGGTTGCCGGGAAAGATAGATGTTTCTGTCAATGTTTACTGTGTCCTCTGATGTGCCATCAAATACGCTAACAGATGCTGGAGCAGACTGCAAAGCAAGCACTGTCAGAGCGGCAGCAAAGCACTGTCGAACTAGAAGTGTCAGTTCAGTGACACGAGCTTATGTCGGGAAGATAGACATCTTAAATATTCAACAATTAAATAAACGTTAGAAAACTGGTCAAGGCACATTACGTTTCTCCACAGTTTGCCACGTGATAAGGACTAAACATCAGATGTCGGCCTGCTTGTTTTAATGCGAAATTTCGACACTGGAAAGAAATATAAAAAGAATAAACTCGTATGTATTGGTGAGTGCATTTATGAGATGTTAGAAGCACTAAAAAGTGGTCGAACAGAGTTGAAATGTGTGTTGTTGTTGTGCAGTTAAATGACAGTTGTGTCACAACACCCACTACCTGTTTCTGAGGGGTTTAAGTAGAGCACTTAAACGCAGCCTTAAACACTGAACGCCGGTGTTAAGTGGATGCTCAGAACTCAAAAAAAACCAAACAAAAAAAATAAGCAAACCTAAATTGTCCACAAGGGAGCACTTCAAAACGGACAATGCTGCATTTACGTCAGTCGCGGAGATGTGTGACTGTTAAAATTCCTTGTTTTTTCACATGTTTGTGACAACACAGGGATTCAAACAGGCTGCCGCTCGGCCACTGTGACCTCGAGTCATTCACGTAAGTGGAAAAATGAGTGAAATCCGGTATCTTCGTAGAAAAACATATGGAATATTTCTCAATATGTCGTGTTTCAAAGGATGTTTCGAGACACCAAGGATGTCTTTTACTGAGAAAAAAAACCTTCAAAGACTCAAACTTTGCAACACCAGTTGAAGACGTCCATCTTAAAGAACATCCGTACTAAACGTAACATGTGTCAAGGCGATGTCTATGTTTTATAATATGAGTAAAAGTAAAAAATTTAGCAGGCGTCTGGAAGAGCGCTGCTGCTCACTTTAAACACAAGGCTGTTGTTTTAGCAGAAAATAATGTGTTGACAACAGGTTTAAAGCCTTTCTTTATCAGTTTGAGTTACTCCGTGACTCAAAAGGAAATTGGAACAATACTGAAGAAAACAAGCATTGATCTTCCAATAAATATCTTCCCTGAGTCATGCTGGAGAGCGACAGATATTAATTGCTATGCTGCCAGACATAAAAACAGAGAGCAAATCAATCGAGCATGAAAGGGATTTTTTGGAATGAGAGATCTGCTGTTCAGGTAACGAGAATTAAAAAAGAAGAAGAAGAAGAAGAAATGTTTTGAGCAGATTTCTTCCATCCAGGTGGGTCAGAGATTGAGATTGACCAGAGAGTTGTTTTTGTCCCAGTTGGCCGGTAAAAAATTCCCAGTAACAGACCATCACACAGCTGCGGACGCCTGAGGCAAACCTTTCCTCCTCACCCCCGGACCTCCTCACTTCAAAACTGGGGCAAAACTTTCACACACACAGCCACAGATCCATCAGATATGACAGAGTGAGGACAACATCCAGCTTTCTTTATCTCTCTCTTTCGCTTTACAACACACAATGAAACTCAGTGAAACTTTACATCCTGCTCCAACAGTCTGACTTACAGCACCGCAGGAGAGAAAACGGCTGCCACAACAGCTTTAAATGCACCTTTACATCCTCACTGTTTCACTTTAAATTGATTTACTTTCTCAATACTCTGTAATATTATTGTTATTAGTATTTCATGTGTCCTAATGATTTCATTTACGTGCAATATCCGTGTATATTATTCCTATTTCATCAGTGCAATTGAATACTTGTGCCACTTCATACCTTCACCCTTGTAAATATTGTACAATTTCTTGTTCTTATTTTGTACTTATTATTTATTGTTCTTTATTATTATTGCTGCTTTTTTACATTATGTCTTTTACTGTCCACCTGCTGCTGCAACGTTGCAAATTTCCCCATTGTGGGACTAATAAAGGAATATCTTATCTTATTTTATCTTATCTTATCTTATCTTATC
>JAPZDV010000013.1:2738338-2752766 GCA_029814665.1 Acanthurus lineatus
CGGTGACGTACGTGCATTACGTTTGCGCTGGGGACTACTATGATTGGTGGAACTCACGGGAGGCTGGCCGAAATTGTGGAAAAGTCGCGGTGATTGGACAAAATTGCAAAGTCGCGCAGAATTCACGGAGATTGGTTGAATTTTTCGTTAATTGTTGCAATTGCAACATTGCGAATTCCTGGAGGGACTGGTAATGGGTATTTTGACTGAAGCAAGATATTCAACACAATATTTAATGCACTGCACCACAATGTATTATTTTTCCAGATATCAGCAATTTGATTGTATTATGTTTTCAGGTAATTAGTAAGTAGATTTTAACATAATTTAGTCTTTTTTGATTTATAACAACATATATGTCAAGTAGGATTATATAGAGGTTAAAAAAAATCTCAAAGTATGACAAGAAAACAGAAAATGGACAGTAAATGTTAAAAAAAACAATTAAAAACAACACATATTGTCCAATACTGTTATTTTAACCAAAGTTCAAAACACCAAGTGGGAGGTTTTAAAGTGTATTTACCAGGAAATGAGCAGATAGGCCTATTTTTTAACCACATGGAGTAGATTAGTGCCACAAGTGCTATCTCAGACCTGATGCAACTTCCTGCCATCCTTCAGACCGGCTAAACAACAGTTAACGACTCTGCAAATGGCAGAGACGGGATTAAAGAAACGGCACCCGGCATTAGAGCAGATCCGAACGTGGCAGGGAGCTTGTTCCACAGTGGCACAGCAATCAGGGCTGATTTGTGTGATTGAGAGCTGGTAGTAAATGTTGATGGCTCATTTGCTCGTTGATGGATAATTGTAGCTATTAACAACATGACACTGGTCTCACCTTTATTATAGGATTCTTCTTCACGGTGTTAATGGTTTCCTCTTGCCCGTGTCCTTGCATTCATTATTAGAAATCCTATCCGGTTGCGTCCCTTAATGACTATACCTGATGGTTTAGTACTCGAGTAGCACATACGTCTTCCGAAGCCTTTGGAGTATCCTGCGTTATTTCTAAGCTAAAAACAAACATGCTTTGTGGCTGTAGAAGAAAAAATCATGACTTTACTAAATGTATTCTTCTGTGCTCATCTATTTTCGTCTGTTACAGAAGGATTTTTTTTTTTTTTTTTATTTTACAGCTGCACCTAAACTTCAAAATGGAAATTACTGGGGACAGAAAAACCGAGGCAGAGATGGAGAAAATATAAGCACATAATGCCTCTACACTTCCTCAAGTCCCTGCAGGCAGCAAGAATGAATTAATACAATATACCTTATTGTGCTTTGAAGCTTAAACTATATATTTCCACCTAACATTCTGCCTTTCTCCTCCCGTGGGATGCACGGTCACATAAAGCTCACAGTGTTACATAAATATGTTTTATAATGAATATTCTAATGTTCTTGGCTTTGTTTTGTATTCGACGGGGGGTCAGTGCTACCCATTTTTCAAAGAGAAGGAGTTTAGTTAATTAGCTGTGGCCCTTTTGTTATGCACTCATTAAAATTAATTCAAACTTTATTTTATTTGCATAACTCGTTAGGATTATACAAACACATATACAAAGAATCAAACTCATTGCGGCTGATTAATAAGCGTCTCTGGGCAGGAAACAAATGAAAGGCTTTTTTTTCTTCTTCTTCTTCTTCTGTATTTGAAGTCGTTGTGTGGGAAAACTGTGGGTTTTTTTTTTTTTTTTTTTGGGCACAGATCCAAGTTTGGTGTCACATGGGAGATAAATGTGCTAAGTTGCTTTGCTTGTTGACAGAGATGAGCTGTGTCAACGGTTTGTTTGATATACGACAGTTACAGAACTCCAAAGTTAATCTGGGGCGTAATGAATAATTGGGCTCTCTAAACCTGCTGATTCAGTGAAAAGGTGCACTCTCACCTGTATAATAAAAAGGGAAAAAGAAAAGAAAGGAATCCTTTTGGGGTCTTTTTTTTCATTGAAAGTGCTGAAAAAAACCCCTCAGGCTGTATTGTTCTTCAAAGAACATCCTTGATGAGGTTGCTAAAGCATCTATTATGGGTTCAGTGAACTGACTGATTATGTGTTATTGACAAATGAACGTACTTTAACAGCAGAGGCGCCTGCAGTGTGCTGGGCTAAAATTTTGATCCTGACCTGATTAGTGTTCACCCAGTTTGGCCTCAGATTTCAGTTTAGTAATCAAACGTGTTGATCCTAAAGGTGTAATAACTATCAGCCTGATGGAAAACTGTGCTGATGTGAAGGATCTGATGCACCAGAATTTCTCAGGTCAACTTCATTTCAAGCATTTTTAATAAGATTTCTGTCTTGAAAACACATCAAACTGGGGTGAATATTAAACAGTATGTTAGGGTTTGAGGGTTAAGGTCGTTGGAAAAACCTTTAGAACAGGTTAAGCTAACATATGCTAATTTACAGTGTTATAAGTTCTTCTCTTTATGTTAACAAGGTTTCACTATGAGGCCAAAAAAGTATGAAACCACAGCAAACACAAACTGTAAAGAATACTGTACAGCATCGGTGTAAATCATAATAATCAAATAATCACATTACATGTTTGGCAGTGATTCAATCCTTTTCTAAAGCAAAAAACCATCAAGGCCAAAACTTAAAATAGCATCTTTTGATGTTTCATCTTTTTGTCTAAATCAGCTGAATGTGCGACAGACGTTTTTTTATCTTAGTTTAAAAAACAAAAAGACTAGAAGTTCTGACAGCGCTCAGTGTTAAGCTAACATTCAGTCAGAAGTTATTCGGCTGTGGCTTCTTTCTCCACATGCTGCTAACACTCTGGAGCTGAACACAAACCCGGACTGCGGCTGCACCTCTTCATAAAGTGCAACCGTATTTGTATCATTACGCCGAGGGAAAATGAATGGCCTTGCTTTTCTGAGGTCGAATTATCCTCAGGAGCAACTGTTTACCATATCTATCTTTGCTGCCTCTGTCACAAAAATGAGAAATACATCTCCCAAAAGTGTCGCATTACAAATATCATTGCCAGCTAATGTCTTCTCAGACTGGTCGGTGATGTATTTGTCGGCTGTTTCAGGATAAAACTCCACCATAGGAAAATGTAGGGCACAACATGCAGGTTGTATTTTGCCCCCCCCCCTTTTCTCTAATGACTTTTTAAGTCACATTGAACGCTGCAAAAATACATCTTTACTTCATTTTTTTATTGCAAAACCAACTGAAAAATGAATGAGACAGTAGATGCTGCTTGCTTCTATGCAAAACCTCCTGAAAAAAAACTGATACAAATCAATCAAAACTGTAATCTTTTGCATTGATAGGGACATATTGATGATGAAATATGGCAATAAAACACATACATTCATACATGTATTAACATTTCATGGACAAACGTTTAGATTCAGATCAATAATTAGAATCAAAGAGGCAATTACATTTATGAAACACTCGCTCCAATCAATGTCTGTGGCTGATTCATAACAAATTGAACAAGTGTTGTTTATCCACTTGTTTTGTTGTGACATGTGCAATATAATTGCGAGCCACTTCATGGGAGCTCTCCAAATCTTCCCAGACAGATGACATTTTTGTTGCTTCTATTGGTCTCTGCCAATTTCTTCTTTCATTCTCAGTTAAAGCCTGCTTTTTTTTTTTTTTTTTTTATTGCCTGACAGTTTATTGATGTTTTGCAGCAGCTGTTATGACATGTATTAATTCTGTGCTTGAAAGAATACCAGCTTATCCAGAGAAATAACATTTTGCTGTGGTGATAATGAAAAGATGTAGCGCAACCGGGGCGAAATGTTCACATTTGTGACATCACCTCAACGCCAAGGATGTTTGAAGGGCGCTGATATCAGATTCAAAGTCACACACTGTAAACCATCATCTCTCCTTAATAATTCATATGAAAACTACAGAGTGTTTTTTTTTTTTCTCCAGATGCTGTTGGAAAACATCTTAATAAATACAGAGCTGTTGTTTCATTTGAGTTTTCTTTCAGAGGGGGCCACTGGAGATCATGACACACGATATTGTTCGTGTTTCCGAGGCCAACAGAAAAACTCCCCGGAGTTAATTTACCTCAGCGTACCAGCCAACACTGACTGTGGTGATTCAGCTTCGCCATCTGAGAGATTAGGCTCAGAGAGAAACTAGGCTACAAAGGGAAAAAAAAAAAAAGAAAAGGTCTCCTTGAGTGTTTTTCACCCATTGGTGAAAGAAAAAAAAAAACAATTTTTGAGGCAGTCTTAGGGTTCAGCACAAAAGCGATGTTGATGGCCAGGTGAAAAACATGTGTTTATTGGACTGGGATTCATAACTGCCAAGTGTTGGCAAAGGAAAAAGGGTGTAAGTGCGGGCCAAGGACACATCACAGTTTGGCGAGTAGGTTTTCTGTTGAAATGGTGTTTAAAAAGCAGCTGTTTCGGAAATTGCTCTGATTGCTCTCATCAGGTTACAATTACTGAACCTGGACTGAATAAACCGAATCCGGAGCGTCGGCCGAACTCTTCATCACACACTCTTCATAATTGGTCCCCAAACACGGATCTGACTGACTTTAGCCTTTGTTGGGTGAGACGAGAACACTTTACATTTTAAGCTGAGCAGCAAATCAGTAAGCTTAAGCATGCATATTCTGGAGAGTTAGCTCATCATTCAGTGTGATTCGTGATATTTTGTGGAAATGTCAGAATAAATGTGATATTAGCAGCACCGCACTGGTTTGTAACTGCATCTGCTATTTCAGAATAATGATCATAGTTGGTTTCTTATAAACCTTTTTATGAAAATATTGTTTTAACAACAGTGACCCAGATGTTTCCTTGAACTCGACCAAGCAGTTTTTAGCTCACCAAACCTAAGAAAAAGCTCTTTCGGAGCATCACTGCATGTGTATTGTAAACCTTTTAGGCTGTATGAAATGCAGTGAACTGCATCATATGATGGCAGTAAAGTCGACACTGGATAGATCTGATGTTTACAAGTAAGTGAATCAAAAAGAAATTAAACTTCTAGCAGCAGAACTGCTTCATTAAACTGGCAGTTGCCGGTCTGCTTTGAACATTAAAAAAAAATGGCTGCCTGGCTACAAAAATTGTATTATTTCAGCTTAACAGACATTTTATATCAGCAATGGATGATGCAATAACAATCTTGATCATATTTGGTCAGCGCTGCATTAGTCGACGATTTAATTTGGACTTTTGTGAGTCTGTTCTGTTTCTCTTTATGAACTCTTTGCGTAAAATTGAGGTTTTAGTTGTGTTTTGTGCAAACACAGACACTGGGATCGATTAATCAGCTTCCCTCAGCTTCTCCATCATGAAACTTTGGAGAACTTTTAACTAGCAGAAAGCAGTTGTAGCAGTTTATTTGAATTTGTTCATGAAGTCATTGTTGACTTCAGATGTGATGGTGAAAAAATTGCATTTGCTTTTTAGATCCAAAGATTTGCTGCTTGAAGGATTTATAGGGAAAAATCCAAACTTTCAAAAAAAACCTCCCATGTTTATACAAATACACAGTTTGGTTCACTTTGCTCAGACAGAACGGCCGCTGGATAAATAAACTATGCCATGCAGAAGCTCCTCAGATGTACAGATTAATGTTGCTGCTAAGAAGAATAATTTCCTCTCCGGCGGGGTGCTATATCTCATACCCATTGTCAAGCCTTAACTGAGGAAAAAAAGACAGATATTTGTTTTCTAACTGCTTGTAACTGAACCCTTTCCCTTCATTACCCACTGCGGGTCGCTCTCACATCGGTCATTTATCACCCAAAACCCAATAGTGTCCCTACTTTAAATTAGACCACTTTGACTAATGGCAGAAGAGGGAATGTAACTTTCTCCCTATTGATATACAGGAAGGAGAAATGCATGTAATGATCCAGAAATTTTTCCTTTTTCCTTTTCCTTTTTTTTTATTTTAAGAGAACACCCACAAATATCCTCAAATGTCCCCCAGAAGTTTAATTTGAAACTTCATGCACAGTTTGTGGCACACAGGCCGTATTAAATGTCTTGTCAAATGGAAGTTGACTTTTCATGCAATGAAGGAAAATGGCCATTTGGAGCACAAACCCAATATTGGAGGTAATATTAAAAGCAATCCATTCTAATCTGTGTGATAAGAGGTCTATGGCATTTCTCAAAGCCTACTTCATGAGAACCAATAAAAATGAGAACTTTGATATATTGTTGAATCAATATCATATTTAACATGCTCATACAAATTTTGTGTCTTGTATTATTTTATATTAACAGCCAGGAGCAAAGCAGATAGAGTTATATCACCCGTGGCTTACGAGATTATTTCTACTAGCAATGAAAATCTGCCGGCGTTTAGCTCTTTCCAAACAGGGATAACAGGAAAATAAATACCAAGACAAAGCACATTGTTCAGTCTTATTTTTAATACTGAGTGGGTGCAAATTTAGACTAAAATGTAACAACAAGGCTTCAAAAAAAGCTCCACGTTTTTTCAACAGGGCATTCAGAGCCATGTGAGTGTTTAACTGTTATGAAATCGGTTTTGAAGTGTTCATTATCGACACAGGATCACGGGAGATCTGCTGAGCTGTGGTGTAAAAGGGGCCACAGACTGTGTGGGAAAAATGGCCGGCGTTGCATCTTGGCAAACACACGGACATCTGGAGCGAAGCAGCTGACCGACCGGTTTGTTTTTTACCTTACACCACACGGTCAGATCTGAATAGATTTAAAACAGTTTTGCAGTTTGGAGTTTTTTTGTTGCTTCTTTTTGTGAAATAAAACCAAAACCTCATTGTGTTATTATTTTATAACAAACAGCCTCACAAGTTTTGTTTCATAATTAACATTTCTTGCATTTTAAGAGATGCATTTATGGGTTTTTAAAGCTTTTTTTTTTTACCTTTGTCATAAAGCAAAAGTAAAAAAAAAGAAGAAGAAGAAACCGCCATCGGTTTCCTTGTCTTAGTACCCAGTGAACTTATTTAACCTTCATCCTCTTTGATCATGTTCTTTTCGCAGGAGGAGGCCTTGGTGGCTTCTTTGACCGCGCTGCACAGCAGACTAATGATTAGAACTTCTTTAAATAACGTCAGAAATCCCTTGCTTATTATTTCTCCCTCTGTTCTTCCATTCTTAATGGCAAATCTTAGACCTTCAGAGTGTACACAATTATTATTCCTTTTTTCTTCCTCTACCCATGGAGACGTTTCCTGGATTGTTTGATGAGTGAATCCTCTGTGGTCTTTTTTCCATTGTACCTCTAAAATAAAGCTCAATTTAAATTAGGTTCTGCTTAGTCTCTCATGTCTTGCACAGTATATTTTTCCCTCCCACTTCAAGGAGGTACAGTTTCTAGTTCAGAGAATGTTCTGCCGCTACCTTCGGTTTGTTTTCTCTTTCTAATCTTCTTGCGTAACTCTAATCTGAGCCCTTTGAACTCTTTGAGCTTCGCTAACTTTTCTCCATGGCTGTTTTTTTTATTTCCCCCCCCCCAGCAGTTCCTCGCAGACAGCGTTGATAGGGGTCATGTACACAGGTTGGTTTTCAGGGCATGGCTGTTGCACTTTAGGAATATATTCTGCAAATAAATGCTTGTTTTAGAAAGCACCCACAAACCTGTTTCACCTTTTTTTTTTCTCTCTTTGTCTGTTTTGCAATCCAAAGTAGGAAGGAGACAAACAAATCTATCACTAAAGCACAAAATTAACATTTCTGAAACAGCTTGTGGTGTTTTTTTTTTTTTTTTGTTCCACACTCACATCTCAAATATTCAAATCGCATTTGCAGTCAGAGCTGTGTTGGTTAAATTTAGGTTTTATGAAAGTGTTTTGGAATGTTTCATTTATTAACATCCAAATTTAAACAAAGTCTGTCTGTCTGTTTGTCCTTCAGTCTCTCGACAAACATTCATCAGATTGACTTCATACTTGCCGAACGTAACACTGAGAAGTGTAGAGTTTAGAATATGAAGTGGTTTGGATCTTTTATATCTGATACACTTTGCCCTTCATGCATTTTGACTAAATGTTTACTTTTAACCGATGCAGGATTTCCTACTTTTACAGCCGAATATGCAAACCAGAGAAAATCACAAAATCACAGGCCAAAAAAGCCACATAAGTCTCTTTGAGCAAACACTCAAATTCAGACTAATGACATAGAAAATAAATGATTAAACAGCCAAATATGATCAATCAACCAGAATCCAAGTATACATATCTTATTTTGAAATGCAGTTCCTTATAATTTCAAAATAAAAACACACATCTATTATTGGAGTGTTTATAACTTATAATTTTCAATGTTAAAACTGACAGACATTACTATAAACTATTAGAATATACAAAATAACAATTAATAATAATGTCATGTTTTGGATATGACGGTCAATCCATCGGTTCGCCTTAAAGAACGACATTTTAAAATGGACACTGAACTCGACACAATGTCAAAACTGAGCGCCGAAAGCTCCGACATGCTCGGTTTCAAAGAGAACAACTTTCCAAAGTTCATTTTAATGAACGTTTTTGACGGCTCAGCATATCCATTGTATTTAAGTGGTAGACATAAAAAGCGTGTGACATAAAGAGCTATTTTCTCTGCTCCCCAAGCACACATTTGCAACTCCATGCTGTTCACTCCGTCAAGATGCTTTTTCCTCCTCCTTCTTTCAGCTCTCTGAAGTTGTGGGTCTTCTTTTAAGTCGGGGAGTTGTATTTTGGGAAATTTTGGGTTTTGCTGTGTGTGTGTGCGTGTGTGTGTGTGTGTTCGTGCATGCATGCGTGCCATGTTTTGTCCATGGATCTATAAGCATGTCCCTTCCATATCTTCTTTTCACAGACAAGGTCTCTGTGGAAGACAGATCTCCTCTTTCCCTCTGTGCCTCTCCAAACTGTCGTCTACTCTTTCCAATTTTCCTCCCTAAAGGCCAACAAGAGCACATTTCACACATCTGTGAGAGACCCAATTTGTTTTTTTTTCTCTCTTCCTTTCCTTGCTTTCCATACTTTTAATTTACACTGCCTTTCCCTTTAACATCTCCCTTTCATTTCTTTATCTATCAAAAGCAGAATCACTCGTCTACGTGTATGTGCAGTCATGTTACATGAAGCATTTTCTTCATTTTTTCGTTCACAACATGCATGGGTCTGAATGTCTGTTTTTCTTTCTTTATCACACCTCCAGTTGGTGGAAAGAAGTCACCTGGCTAGTTTTTTTTGGAGTGATGCTGTATTTTTTAAGCTGTTGCACTTGAAAGTATAAAAAGTACATCACTGTGTTCAAAAAAAGAAAATGGTGTCAGGAAAGTTTTCTCCAGTGGGCTGAATTACAAAATACAGCAAATTCTTACACTCCTAAGCCTTGCAAACAGTTTGTAAGAGTTTTTTTTATTAATTGTGTTGCATGTTAGGAGACAAACGTAATGCAGAGTCGGGATGTGAGAGCAGCAGAGAAGAAGCGGGAGTCTGGATCCACGTGTTTTACCATACGCTCAGTGAGTCAAGGGGCTACGTGTGCTGTGACTACCCAAGCGTACCCAGTCAAAATGGGAGAAAAACACGTCACGGGTCACTTAGCGGGGTTACGTTAATCAAACGTGACTGCCCAGGTAGCATGATGGGAAACAAATTGAGTGTCATTTCTCACCAGAGGACTCAGCATCACAAGACAAGCCACGCTCTGGCCTTACACCAGAGTCCTCGCGCGCCTCACGTCTCGGCTGCAGAGGCAAGTGTGACATGACAGACTGTACGCTGAAAAAGTGGACGTTGATAAATGGCTGGGGAAATGTTTCCTCACCAAAAAAAAAAATGCAAGGGACATCACTATCTGGGAACCTGCCGACAGTGCAGCAGATAGGAAGACGGCCAAATGTAAAATCAAAACACAACTTAATTTCCTGTTAATTACTGGAACTGCAATGCAGACTGAAGCTTCACATCAGCGTCACTGTCGGGGATAAATAAAGGTCGACTGATAAGTTCAGGTCCCAAGGTAAAAGGTGATCATTTTAGAGAAACTAGTACATTTTTTCAAACATTTCTTTCACTCGGACACACTCATCTCTTCTTCATGGATGTCGGCCTCTTGGACATCGAGTACAGAGTCTACGCTAAGGACGGTGACATCATCAGAGTTAAAATGGCATCCAGTGAGTTTCCTCCTCATCTTGGGGAAAGAGGCAGAAGACTCGGGGGACCAGACAGGTGATAAAGTGGCTGTTGTTCAAATCTGCATTCTTGGATGACTGCACAAAAAGCTGATGTTCATTTTCTCCGACAGTGTTGACTTGCAGTTTCCAATTAAGAGAATTATCACTTTAGTTATTGACTTCAAAGTTTGTGCAATACACTAAAAAAGTTGAGCTGTAAGTGCATGTTCTACCTCGTTCGATGGGTTTATCAATCAGCTCTTGTATCTGTGCATTGAACACTAGCATGTTGCCTTTCATGAATAGCTTTTGTTGAAATTCTGATTATTCTTGTGTTATTCTCAGCTATTTAACCAAGAAGAGATAAAAACAGAGGAATATAAGAGCATGAAGAGAATGCAAAGACAAGCATGTAGGCACAGAATAACCAGGGAAATGTAAGGTAATGCAATTATTCTCATGTTTCTAATATGTTAAGTAGACTGTAACAGGCACATTGCTTGATCTTTAGCTTTACAAGCACAATGAATGAGGTGCTGCTCAGAAGATGCAGATAAGCTCTCTTTATGAACAAAAAAGCTGTCAATATGATCCACAAATCTGGAACAACAGAGTCCTAAACTGAACCCAAACTGGGGGTGAATCAACTTTGACTCACCATGATTCACATTTACGCAATTCTTTAGTTAAAAGGGTAAGAAATGTGGCTTCCAAGTGAATACACGTTGTTTTATTAATTAATTAACGAGGCAAATAACCGTTACCTTTTTATGTTGGCGTCATTTTTATTTTCAGTGTCATTCAGCTCATGATCACCTTAAGCTGTTGTCTGGTCTTTGCAGCTGTTCTGGAGTAAATTAAATGTGCAGTTAGGATGTAAAACACAGAGTCATTTCCATGGTTTGCTACGTGGAACAAGGAAACAGTTTGCTTTGTAAGCAGAAAAGTCGGAAAAGTTTTAGACGGGGTAACTTTGAGTCAGTGTGTGCCACTGTATGCAGTAAAATCAGGTGAGAGAAAGTAACACATAACACTTCTAAATGGATAATCAGTTATAATGTTAATTAAAGTTGATTAACAAGACTGTACCTGGAAACAACTACATCTTTCTCAATGTGTTTACTGCGAAAGATTTGTTTACCTCAGTATTTTTAGTGAACATGACAGTAATAAGGTCTGTATTTTAACACTTATCTGTTTGCAAATAAACAAAATGCTGATTTGTAACTAAATCTCTTCAGTTATATATGTGGACTTATTAAAAATAACTCCATAAACAGATAGCACACAGTTTCTTAAGGCAGTGTTTATAGCCAAACCTGACACTGGCAACAAGAAGAGTAATGAGCACTATTTAGTGAACTCGATCCACAAAACAAGGAAATATCTGCTACACACAATTATGAAAGAAATATGAACCCCAAATTCAACACATAAATAATTTTTAGGCTGTTAACTGAGTTGGTATGCTCTCTGTATTGCAGATAGATATGATTTTAGTATAATGGCCAATACTAAAAAGCGTGGAGTTTTTGAAACATATGCAAGTTGACAATTCTGCTGGTTCAGTAACTAATCATAGTGAAGACAAAAGCTAATTTCAGGATGTTTTCCTCAGTTTTTTGGCGACTCTTTCTAAGTGCCCATGAAGTGGTGAGCCAAGTACTATTTGATTCCACATATTGATGTGTTTCCTGTAAAAAAAAGAAAACAAGAGGCTAAGGAGGGACTTGTTGGGGGTATTGATTGACATTAGTAGTAGCCAATAGCGCTGAATGTGTGTTATGTCCCCCCTCCCCAGTCATGCAGCTAGCAGAGCGAACTCCCAGCTGAAACACGCTGGACCAGGACCAAAAACGGCCTTTGAAACTGAGGTCTGCTGACAAAGTACCGAAGTTATTGTCTTCCTGCTCGGCTCCCTGCAACCTGGAGGGCTGAATCAGCTAACAGGACTGCAACACAAGTAAATGAGCTACGGTAGTTACAGTAACATTAGCTTCGGTTAGCAGAGGACTACTTTAAATAAAAATAACAGAGCTATCTGTCCAGACAATTGAGACGGAGAAGCAGAGGACATCTTCACTTGACTTAAAATACCATTAAGAATCAAAGTTCAGACTAAATTTTGTTATATTTGTTCTTTTTTTTTTAAGGAATGACAAAAAAGGACATTTTTTAATCATTTATGGGCCACACACTTGCATATAGGTGACAGTCAAGCTGAGAAATAAGTCACAAATTTGTCCTTTTACACTTTCCCACTGCCGGAAAAATAAATAAAGTAACAAAATGGTAACAAAACAAAGATTTCAACTGTAGTCGGTGATAGCTATTGATTTGTCTCAGCACAGACTTCTGTCTTGTTTTTTTTTTTTTTCCCCAGTTACAACTGTGGCCTTTTCCGAGTCAATCCTGGAAAACTTTTTTAATTCCATTAAGTGTATCTCTCAGCTAAAGGGCTTAACAATCAATTGTTAGCTGGACCGTGAAAGTCACCAGACTTGTTCGAATAAATATGATCTTACTGGTGATACTTTTTAATTCATTCTCTGGGAAGGTTTCCTTTGTTTTTTTTTTTTGTTTTTTTTTTTTAAAAGCCCAGTGCATGTTGGCCAATGGTAGCTGCCTGTCAATGTCTGACTAAGCCGGCAGATTCAGACTTGGAGGCATTGTTGCATGATCCATAGCGTGACTGGGGTCAACCTGAGGGAGACAGGTGTCAGAGGGACCAACAGGTCCCATGTGGCTCGAGGTTCACCACTAATGCCCCGAGGGCTGCTTTGTGAGAAGCGACAGGAGGGGAGGAGGCGGGCTGAATACTGATGATGTCAGCCTCCATGTGCAGAGACTGTGTTGAAATCAGCAGGCGGTCAGGCAAAAAAACAAAAAAAAAAAAAAGAGGGCACGCATGCATGTGATATTCTATTTGTTTATTTATTACTCTGAGAGCTGGAAAAAAAAAGAAAATCTATCACAAAATTTGGTGCACTACTTGCATCATTTTAAACAAAGATTAAATACATCAAATGGTGACTTGCTGAAACCTGAGAGACTCTTTTTAATTAGAGCAGGCATGTAGAGAGAATATAATTTGGGTGCTTATCAGCTCAATGCAGCTGGATACAGCAAATTTATCACAGTTGCTCAAATCTCCTTGATAAGGTGTTCCTCCTCGGCCTGGTGTATATTCAAATGAGACACTGAGTGAATCCCAGTAAGCTGTCTGACAGATTGTTGTTGCCAACTGAGTGAAAGAAACTCGTGAGTCATTCTTCATACCACTTCGCACGTACTACTCCCAAGAATACTCTTTTTTTTTTCCTCCCCTCCCTCGACTTTCTTGTGTTAAGAACTCGTTTCATCCTATCAGGAAATACTGGATTAGGTTTGAGATGATTTTTTGATGATTTGTGCCGGTGACATTGAGTCGACGCTCTGCGGGGTGGCGCGGCGCTGAGAGGCGAGGCTGTCTAACTGGAAGGTCATGGGTTGGGGTCTTAGCAACAGCCGATGTGGCATTTGGTGCAAAAAAAAAAAAAAAAAAAAAAAGAGTCCTGGAGCAACAACGTGAACCCAGAGCCGCCATGAGGAGGGTGAAGGTGGGAGTGATTTCAGGGAGGCTTAAGCTGAGCAGATAGGATTTTTTTTAGTTCTATGGACATCATCCAAAGGTAAAACTGCTCCAGAGGCAAAAATGTTCTGTCTGTTCAAAACTAACCACTAAAAAAACTCCATGTTTGAGTTTCAATCAGCTAAAGCACAACAAAGAGAAGGCTGTTGTTGCTGAATGAATAAAGTCTGGCAAGGTTGATTCCTGTTCGTGATGGTTTTGGGTTGGGGTTTATTTCCAACAAAGTCGCGACAATGTCTGACAGGAAATGAGCAATCGGATAATCAAACGATTTTTGAAGAAGCCTAAATTTATCCAGTTATTAATATTCACTTTACACCAGTGGTCCCCAAACAAAAGGCCATGGACCAGTACTGGTTTGTTTGTCATTTGGTTCTGGGCTGCACAGAAAAAAAATAAAAAATACCGTACTTTTCAGACTATAAGCCGCACCTGTATATAAGCCGTGCCCACTAAATTTAACAACTAAAACCACTAAAGCTGTCTTCTTCAATGTCGGAATTTAACAGCATCGGAATTACTTCATCAAACACGTTCTCGTTTATATTTGTTTATATTCGTCCGTAAATTAGCCGCATCAGAGTTTAAGCTGGAAGGTTCAAAGCGTCGGAAAAAAGTGGCGGCTTATCGTCCGGAAATTACGGTATTGATGATCAGAGTCTGAAAGATGTTT
>JAPZDV010000013.1:2753736-2788066 GCA_029814665.1 Acanthurus lineatus
TGATGGAGATCATCACCAGAGAATCTGATTAATAATTTTAGCATTTACGTGTTTTATCTTCTCGATGTTTGTTGGCATTTTGTGGAAAAAAACTGATACTTTGACTTTTGTTTCTTGACCTGACATCCTCTTAGCAAAACACTCTGGGTCCTGTCTTTACAGAATTAAGATGACTTACATTTTGGCAGCACTGCACAGTTGAATGGCTTAAGATAAAAGCATATTTGTGTATTTAGACATGCAAAGAGGGCTGAGAAATGTGGCTAAAAGGCCTGCTGTGTGGACTCAATGTTTTGGGCAACTCTGAAAATTTCTCCCACTCATGCTGGCTGTGAAAAGATTCCTTTATAGCAGAAGAAAATTGTAGGAAATAGAGGACAGAAGGACTTCAGTGTTCAATCTTAAGTTTATCCAGAGCTAATATGAAGCTTCTGTGCCTGACTAACCAAGCTGAACTTGCATCGGGTGCCCTCCTCAAACTTAAACGGGTATTATGTTAGAGGTTAGACTTCTGGCAACACTTGCAAGTTTCAGATCTTTGCTGAAATAAACATCTTTTTCTAAACTGCACTGGGGCAAATGAGGCAAGGCGAGGAGACAAAAAAATGTTAGATAGCTTGGTGAAGAAAGCTTGGTGGCAGTCACGCCACAATCATCTGAAAACTGCTGGGTATATGAAAAAAAAAAGTTCAGGTTCAGTACCATGTTATCATTGCTATTTCATTTCCCATTACAATTTCACATTATGCTTGCTTGTTATTTATTAACTCTTGGGTACAGCGGTGCCACCAGTAGTTGCAGCTTGAGCTAAGTTACACTGTGATCCCTGCAGGCAAGTGTGAAATAACTGAAATATCCACTCAGAGGGGAAGGTGAGGGAAATGAAAAAGATGGCACCTAAAACTCCTCCACAATTCTTTGGCTTTGAGTTGGATGTCGACTTCAAGATGGATGGATGAGGCTGAAAAGAAAGTTGATTTGAATTTTTTTTTTTTTTGCTGTGTGGACTCTCTGCAGTAAAAGCATTTCACAGTGAGTTTTAACAGAGTTATTAAAATGTGACAGACATTAAAGGAGCACTGGTGCCCAAGTATCCACAGCTGGAACTTTATGTCAGATTTGCCCCAAATATGCATGTTAAATATATGATAATTATCATTTAAAATCTGATTCACAAATCTTCTTTATCTAAATGAGTTTGGCTGACAAGTTGTACTGTAGATTTTTGCATAAATGTTAGTTTCATTCACTGTTTTTATCCTGATTATGCACCGGAAGTTTACCAAAGAACATCATACATAAATGTCAAAACACAGAGTCTCCTTGTGTCTTTCAAAACAACCCATTTAACTGTTTTAAATATAAATTTCTTCTCTGTCTCCGCTTGTATGATTAATGTCAGCCGAAACCAAGAGAATAAAAACAACATGATTAAGGTAAAAGGAGACCGTCAGTCTTGGTTATAAGAAATCATCAGTGATTGTATGTGATGGGATTGAACTCTGGTCTCAGGTGTCAGAGTCACATGCTTCATACAAACAAAAATCCACTGTGACATTCTCTCTGAGACTTTTTGCAGCAGTGTAAAGCTGCCATGCTGCTTCTGGAGACTGCAGTCAATATTTGCACGACTGCAGGACGGCACTTGTCAGGCAAACATGTCAGGGGAATCCAAAGCAATTGTTAGATGTCCATGATTTATTGTTTTCATGTTTTCTTTGCATTGTTGCAGTTCCTTTTAGTTTTAGCCGCCTTATTAATGCGCTTAATTTTAACCTTTAGCTTGTGCATTGCTACATTACTGCACAATTTGTCTGCAGTTTTAGACATGACATCGCTACTGAATACACAACTTTCTACCTCAAAAAAATACTGTTTTTCTCTTTTATTTCATGATTTCGATAAACATCACACTTTATTTATGTTTATATATTTATAGTTCAGTGTCCACACTATATAATGTCCTGTTGACGTGTTTATTTTTCTTTTAATTTAACTTTTGTTGTTTTCTTCTAAACATATCTGTCAAAAGAAGCCTGAGAACAAGACAACTTAATTTTCTGGCACCTACGCTTAAAAAAAAAGTAATTATACAATAGCTGTTCAAAATTAGCCACAGACTAATAAGATCAGATGCAACAAGGTGAATTTCATTCTGCAAAGTTAATATAAGTTTGATAAACATGTGGAACAATGCGACAGAGCAGAGTTTGATTGTGCTGCGAGCGACATGTGACTCACAGGGATCTCCTTGACACCCGCGTAAATAAGTTTAGATTTATAAGCCTCTGACCTTCACAGGTAATATTGCTGCCATCTGGAGAGGTCTAGTATACAGGCCCACTGCGATAGAAAAATTGCCGGTGCCCAACTGAAGCACCGATGGCAGAGTCTCTGCAGGCCGCGGGAACGCTAGTCAAGATGGTTCTTGTTTTGACAACACAGCAGTATCGACTTTGTGACTGAATTATGATGACCTCCGGTGTGGAGATGTCAGCCACACCAGCAGCGAGAGTTAAATCCTCCTCTCTTAAAAGTCAAGTCTCTGAATCACAACGGCACAAAAAAATCTGCAGCAGGATTTCTTCGAGACTAAATTCCTGTGCCCTTGCGGTGTAAGTCGCTGGTTTTATCATCCAGCATTTCTTTTTATAAGTGATTAGATCTTCTCCATCTGTGTGCGGGGTGTAAATTTATGTCACCCTCTGAAGACTCTTTACTCTGACACATTACTCTGTCATTAAATAAGGCTGAAAGAGGCTAAAAAAACACAAAGATTTCACTGACAAGTTAAACGCGAGCTGGGTGTCACACCGAGCGTTATGTTTATTATTAGTATTTGTTTTTGCACGGATTTCCAAGACCTGTTGCTGACTGCGAGCCCGAGGGAAGCTTCGGCTTCGGCGCCGCAACATTTTCTGTGATTTTACACTTCGCTTGGCTGTGCAGCTAAGAGCAACATAAAACAACACATCTATCTGAGGCCTGGGAGTCTGTTTCGTACCTATCATAGCTCCCTCAAAGGACAACACACCCATGAGGGAACGCCTTGATAATTACGGTATAAATCGCTCTGGCAAGAGACCACATGAGAAGAAAAGAAAAAAATATAAAAGAGCACAGTGTGTGTTTTAGGCCGGATATCAGTAAATCATCTGGGACAGGAACAGAAATGAAGATTAATGGATGATTAATGGCTGTCCACACTGAGGGATCTGACTGTTTGGTGGGGCATGTAACATAGGTTAAAGGATGAAGGAGAGGACCAGGTGGCACTTAGGCTCTGAGGCCCTTAACGGCCCCGTTTCTCTGGCTGCATCGGTGCAGCAGATCTGTCCTGATTAGCAGTCAGAGAGGCCACTCAACCTGTGATGAGGAGGGAAAAAAATGTTACTTTCATTTGTTTTTGCCTCTGCAGTTTGTCCACATTTAACCATCATTTGTCTGGATATTATCTTGCATTTCTTCTTTGGAGCACGACGTAGCAGTTTTGTCCTTTCTGTTCTGTCCTTTTTCTCTTACTGACTGTAAACATAAAGTTATTTACACAACAGACAACAATTTTCTCTGACAATCCTAAAGCCCTTAAAAGGTTTTTTTTTTCATAGCAACAAAGTCTCATTTTTATAACACAAAAGGTCGTACCAGCTGGGATTGAGCCAAGTACTTGCCTGAAACAAGTACCCCGCAGAGATAATGTTCTTTTTACGAGTACGGGTATCATCCGTGTAAATGTGTGTCAATATGCCTAATCATGTGATGAAGGAAAAAAAAAAACCTCACTGAGTTTCTGTAATACCCTGTTATACACACTCAAATAGTAGAAATAGCAGAAAAAATGCTATTAAAATCTTATGAAAAAGTGTAAATATCCATCTGCACCCGATTAAATCACCACCCACTTTTGGGTTAAGCCCACCCCTTTTAGGTACATTTACAACTAGATATTATCAATTATTATTATTATTGAAATGATACAGTTGCACTCTCAGTGACAGTAACATAAACTCGTCGATCTGGAGTTACATCGAGCACTGCTTGACAGTATTGAAACGTCACAGTTTTGTTTGGCAAAGATCGTTGATTGAGTCAAAATAAGTGTATTTTTTATGTTATGTAAGCTATGTACATAGGTTAACTCACTTAATTATATGAGTTTGGCATGTAACATAAGCTAAAGTGATTTAATGTGGAATTATGGTTTCAAACTAGACACTTAAAGTGGTCTCTTCTGTCACAATAGCTGCCACTTGAGGTTACCGCCTCACAGGAAACATAATGGGTTAATGATTGGTTTGTATAAAGCTGCTTGCACACACGACCTAAATGCCTGTTTTTGAGGGGAGGTGGTTTGTTTTAAAGACAAAAAGAACAAAATCTCTGATCCTATTTATTGTTTTTCCTTTCATTTAAGTCATATTTCTTTTTTTTTCTTGCATTTTCACAGAGTCAACGCTTCATTCAGAGAGTGACAGATTGTATGGGTTTTCTTTTTATCATACACTAAAGTCAAGCAGAGCAGCGGAAGAATAATAATAATAAAAAAAAAATGACAATCCATAATATCAGTCATTGTGAATCACAGTTTCTAAGCATATCCACAGAATCTCAGCACTAAAACGTGGACGTTTCTTCACAGCCGGTAAATTTTCCAGTGAAGCACTCAGTATCTCTCTTTCACTGAATATATCTTTCTTTATTTTGCCAAATATAGCTCTCACACTATAACTCTTAGAGCAATTTCGTCTCCCAGTCAGTATTTTGCACAGAAAATGCCAACAGTAAATAACATATTGGCCAACACAGTGTCAGCGCCATTAGGGCTGAAGTGCTCCGCAGCCCCTAGTAAATGTGTTCCAATTTACTTGATTTATTGACCATAATCATGACTTAAATTAAGGCAGATTGGGGTTTTAGTTATACAAATGTTGCCTTGGAGGCTGAGCTTCTCTGAAGGCAGAAACAATCTCAATAGTTTATTTGAACCGAATAGTTCAAGAACAACAAAATAAACTGGGCGACTAACTTTGGACTGATAATCAAAAAAAAAAAAAAAAGAAATTTAGAGGTCACCATTAACATCCATCCTTTTTTAATAAACTAGATGAACACGCAGCTTTTACAAGCAACTGTGCAGAAAACACACACACTGTACGGCTGTAAAGATAACAAGGTGACCACAGGAAGTCCACTTTAAGCTCCAGATAAGTTGGTTTTATTTGTGGATGTGCTTTAATCACATTTGATTGACAGAGACCTGAGACTAGTGAGTAATTTGTAAATGATGAGGTCCTGAACCACACAGACGTTGCTGTTCAAGCAGGTCAGGAGTCCATAACTCATCAAAAATACATGAACAACAAAGAAAGAGCTTCGCTAAACAAAAAAGTAATGAAAATCAAGTGTTTTTTTAAGATTAATCAGAGCATTTACATGTTCGCTTAAAACCTGCTGGAGGAGGTGTGTGAACAGCTGTTTAATGTTTGCAGGCAGCTTTCTTTCTCTCTCCATCTCCTTCACTTTCTCTCCCCCCCTCTCTGCACTTCCCCGTTGTTTCCCTTCTGGCTGCAACAGGATGCAACAGTCGAGGGAAAATCAAATTAGGGCGGAAACTTCACGAACACAAAAAAAGCCAAGTTAGTCAAGAAACTAAGTGACGTGTTCTGTCTATCCGTCTCCATTTATTGATTTCATTCGCTCCATTTCCGTCACAGTGCCGCACCGACGCGAGCATCTCCAGCACAAACTCCCAGTTGCTTAGTGATGAGGCTTACAGTAATTGTGCGGACATTTTGCCAATTCCTTCCTTGTTGTGGATTGTAGGTAACGTATCCTACATCAGACTGCAATTGCTAAAATTAGCTGGCTTGACATGTGCAAAACTCACCTGCTTCACCTGAAAACTCTCTTTTTAAAAATCAGATATTTAAGCTGCATACAAAATAGCCAACAAGCAATTTATGAGTAACTTCAATGGGGGAAGAATAAAAGTGATAGAAGAGAAAATATATGGGTTGCAGGATCCAATCAAATAGGTGCCAGCCCCAATCTGACGCTCCGGCTTGTTCTGGCACAGATGAAACCCTGCCGAGGATTATTAAAACCAGAACCAAAGAGCTGGTGTGATGTTTCAGATTTGATTCAAATTTGTGCCACATCTGATTGGTGCTCAGAAGTGAGTCATTATGTGAAGCCGGTGAGAAGAACACAGGAACAGCAACAGAGAAATCACCCGTGAAATAAACAAAATGTTTGAACTTTGACAGAAAATTTGGAGTTCAAAGCGTTTCCCACTGCTCAAGGTAAGAAGCAAAAAAAAAGGAAAGATGAAAAAAGGAAGGTTTTTAGGGGTTTTTAGGGACTTTGAGTTGCTATTTCTGTAATTTCACTTTCAACATCAAAACCAAAACCATAGCTGTTGCCTTTCTGTCTTCATTTTGTCAGAAAAGTAGTTAGGCAGCTGGTTTTCAGAGTCCACAAGAACCATACAATCTGTGAACTGTATGATAATATATTTTAAATATACATATCTGTATTCATACACATGAATATAAACAGTAAATACACAGTGCCTTTTTTAAGGATTGAGTTACATACCACTGTAAACTGTGTCTCTCTGACCTGCATTCAAACGGCTGTTTAACTCAACTGGTGATATTTCCGCCTCTCTGCCTCTTGTTTGCTTCTCTGAAATGTTTGTGGTGCGTCAGTCTGCGACATGAGGACTGTGAAGAATGCGATTACTCTGCTACTTACCCACCAAAATACACAAAGGTTCTCGTAAGTATCCGAGGCATTTATTTCACTTTGCAGTCTTCTCTCGGTAAAAAAAAACCTTGTTCCTGCAGTAAAACTTCCCACTCGATTGATGCTTACAGACCCGGAGATGCCGACGCTGCGAAGGGTGAGCGATGAGTCAGTGCCGCTGCTATTTAGACAAATAGTTTATGTGCTCAAGAAGCTGGCCACCTGGCATCAGATGCATCACTGATGACTGAAAACAACATTTAAACTGTGTATAAGTTTAAACCCTCCACGGGGTCAAACACTTGTTGAGGGCCACCGTTTCTGAAATGACAGGTTGACTCAGTAAACTCACTTGAGAAGTGTTTACCGAGATAATAAAGCAGTTGAGAGGCAGTATCATTTTTTTCATAACCTTTTGGATATTAGCGTAATCAAACTGTGTTTTGAATATATTGCACAAATATTATAGGCCGGATAAACTTTATATTTCAGAGCCTGAACAAGGTCGTGTTTGTCTGGAAATAAAGCCTGACAGCAGAGTGACACTGTTCAATAATGTGATCATTTTAGCCTCGTTTTCCCTGTTGGCAACCGAATTTTCGGTTATAACAAAAAAATGAACAAAAACAAAAAAAAAAACTTATTTCTCACCACATTGATTGGAATTATTGAAGCAGGGGAATTAAACAGGGAATAAATGTGGAATAACCTTTTGTTTTGTCCAGAATCAAAGCCTGACTGTGGGCTCGATCAGCAGCCGACAGACAGCAATGAAATCTGAAGCAGCAGAGAGAAACACAGCAGTTAAATAATGCCACAGTGGACACAGAGGGATATGAAAACAGAAAAAGCTGCGAATAAAGAATGAGCAAACTTTATTTTTTTTGAAAAACTTCTTACTCCATTCTCAAGGATTCAGGACTTTTCGACCCATTCTCGCCTCGTTGTGACTTCAAAAGTGGCTGAAATCTGATTCAGCTAACAAACTACAGCGTATTTAACTCAAAAAGTGGCTGCTTGTCACAAACTTATCACAAAACCATGGGCATTCACGTGTTGTTTCCTTTCCACAGGATTCAGGCTGCAGGAAATTACCCCCCTGACATCAGAGGAGGATTCATAAGGTCAGGAGCTGATATTAAGAGATAAGACCCGGCTCAGTTCCATCCCAGAGGTGTTCAATGGGGGTTGGGGTCAGTGGTGTTTAATGAAGAGAGATAATATGGTCATATTGAGCCTAAAGTCCTTTTTTTTTTTTTTTAACCTCGCCAGATCACCATGGTAACTTTTGCTGCACAACTAATCTTATTCAGAGGAATTAAAAGTCAGAAATCAGGATTTAAATCCGCTTTTTGCTAACTAACTAGCAGTTTAGTTACAGCAAAGTCTCAGAATTTGGATCCTGATTTCTGATTTTTTACGTTACAGCAAAGTCTCAGGATTTGGAACACGTTATGCAAAATGACTGAGTCATACTTAGTTATATTAGTATTGTCACGAAACTAAGTTATGTAATAAAAGCAGTGAAAAATATCTTGTTGTGGTTATTTGGGAGGAAAGTGGAGATGCATCGTCCATCAGAAAGCCTGAGCTAACAAATATTGTTGTTGGTCACTTTGGTGATTTACAGCTTAAACCTAGTGACCATTTTATGTTTTATTTATTTCATTTTGTATTCAGAAACACTTCGTTTATGTGGGTGTGTGTTTTTGATAGCAAGAAGGAAAAAATACTGTGTACCAATGTGCTCAATTATTACAAATCACAGTCATTCCATAAATATTAGATATAAGAGTGCTGGGCTATTATTAATAAACTCTAATTTATCAAGATAAAGCAACTATTCTTTCTACTTGGTAACCAAAGCATGATTATGTCCGGTAGCCACCCTGGCAACCATCTATAAAACCCCCCCATGCACTAAACTCCTTTATTATTTAGCTGAGACAGCAGCTCGGCTCTGACAGTATTAACAGAAAGGACAAAGACACACAACTGACAGAAAGCCAAAAACCTACATAATGCTGCAAATCAATTGAAAGTCCAACATGTGGGCTAAATTGCGACCATATGCACATGTCGATTCGACATAACGGCCAATTCGCTGTCTTATTATCCTTGCCAGCCTGGTCGTATGTGTGTGTTTGCCCACAGCTAATCTTGCACACTGCCGGCCCAGCGGCCTCATGCTCTTTGTGCACATTAACAACAGTATCACCACAACTTCTCTGGTTTCAGTCACTCACAATTTTTTAGAAATATATACATATATATATATTAGAGACTGTTTCATAACTCTCATTAAGAGGGACAAAGTGTGCATTTATGCACAAGAGGCAACGCTGTAATTGTATTATTTAACCAGGCAACAGGATCAGTCAAGATCTCATTTTAATTAAAGTTCGGTGTTTTTTCCAGACTCACAAAGTCGCACACGTGGTCAGGTCCATGCAGGGAAATTGCATTAGGTAGAGTGGGCATCCTCCTGATAAACCCCGGGCTTTTATTTTAAAAGGTAATAGTCAGCAGGAAGCGGTTGAAGTGAGGTGAAATGTGCATGAGGGTGGAGGTCTCTAAATCTAGACTGTTATTTGTTTGGGTGGGCGGCAGGTAATTCTTGCCTACATGCAGATTCGGTGCAGCACCACCCCAGATCTGCACTCTACTTTTCCTCCCAAGACTTTTAGTGATTTGAATCCCCCCCCAAAAAGGAGCAAAAGCTGTGATTTTCACCTCTAGACGGTGTCATTTCTTTCCGTCCGGTGAGAGTGTGTCGGTTACTGCAGAAACAAGGTCCCCAAACGAAGGGATATTAAGGACTTGAGAGACAAGGCGGGGGGGAGATGAGGGGCGCTGTGGCAGGATTGTGTTTGTGGAAGATTAAGGCCCTTCAGGATAGAAGGATGATGGATGAACGAAAGTCCTTCATCCATCAGGGCCTGTTTACATCACCTTTAAACAGGCCAACCATGCCAAGTCTTCCCTCTCTCCGCACTCCCTTAAAGGGGGCTAGCTGCGGGTTTGACCTGAGCTTCATACCAGTCCCAGTCATTGCCTTGATGGATCACATGTGGGGGGCATTTATGTAAGTGACAAAAGAGACTTATGGAGCCATTTGCCACAGCCCTTATCCACTTGTCATTGTTTTGGTTTCCTGCTGAATCTGCGTGCTCTCGCTGTATTACAGCGCCGCAGATGCAACTTGTCATTTGCCTTGAAACGTTTTCGCCGCGTCCTGTACATCACTCATACATGACGCCGGGCTGTAAACATGTCATAATTTAATGGCCCATTGTCTGTTTGGTTTGAGTGAGGCCCTAAATGAGACGTAGTCGGCCGCTTCCTGCCGTCTTGGCTTTCTAACCATTATCAGCGCAGACTCTTTTATCGGATGCACACTCTTTCATTTCATGGGCCGTCTGTTTGAGACATGAAGCACGTTTTCAAAGACAATATGCCACTGCAGGAATTCAAAGTGGACCGCTGAATTGCTCCCACCACCTCACAAAGAGCACCCTTATTTTTTGAATCTCAAACTGATTTTTATTAGAAATCCCAGACTCATAAAAAATTCCTTTTGAGGATGGTTTATAGCATTTCCCCTTATTTATAATGATCATTTCCCCCCCCTGTTTTAAACCCATATTTCAAATGCAGTTTGAAGTAGTGGTTTTCTGTGGAAATGCAGTATTTCATGGTTCTATTCAGTGTACGCCGGCGTCTCCAACTTGGACTCGTCGAATCAATTCTAGAGAGAAAATATCTCGACTAATGTTTTCTAAGTAATAACAATGAGCCTACATGCACAACAGTTTATCATTTTTTAAGTTTTAGAGCGGTTCGCTGCCTTCATTTACTTTCAAACGCTTCCCTTGATGTGGAAATGTTTCTGCGAGCAGCTACATGAACAGAAACCAAGCAAGTGTCTCGTATTCTCTTGGTTCAGCCCACAAGCTGGAAGGAGTCATTACAGAAGCTCTCACATCTTCATCTATCTAAGCAAATGCGATTTTTCCGCTGTGTCTCAAAAAATTGTTGGTATAAAGATTTTAATAGTTGTGTCTCAAGTGGTGTATAACACTGAAAAAAGTCTCAAGGAAAGAAGCTTGTATCCTTTTTTTTAGATTTGATGACAATAATATTATAGATTTGTATCTTTACCTTCTAAATTTCTGATATATTGTCAAATAAAATGAAGGTATGCTGCCTGTATTTTTTTATACACAACAATAATTTCCTGCTTTTGATTTCCAACTTTGTTTTTTGAAAAATTCAAAACCTGCAGTTAATGCACATATGGTGCTGAGAAGATATGGCAAGTAAATATGGATAACTTATTGTACCAGAGCTCAGATATATCTAATATATATATTTTTTTTTACATAAAGTTCATTGGCCAACTACACAGAATACTTGGTTTTAATAGGAAATGAGGATGATATTTAATCAAAAATTAGTTAAAAACAAACAATCCATCTGCCCAGTAAGACATGCCAGTGTATTAAATACTTCCATTCATCCATCCATGCTTGCATGCATCCATTCATCCATTATCTTTAACAACTTATCCTCTGCAGGATCACAGGGAGCTGGATCTGGTTCCAGCTGACACTCGGTGAATGGTGGGATGAATGGTTGGTTTCACCAGAAGTGAGATTCAAACTCATCTACTGATAGAGACAAACAACCATTCACGCTCACATTCTCACCTAAACACAATTTAAAGTTGCCAAATTTAGAAATAAAAGGACTCAAAGAAAGGAAACCTCCAACTCCTTCATCTGCAGTTAAAAACACAAAGACCCCAGAAACAAAAGAGACAGACTGTTATGCCTGAGAGAGAAATGGAAAAAAGGCTGTAAGGTCATAAAAATATCTGCCTTTGTTTTTATAGACTATAATTTCATTATTTAAATAATCCTTGATAATATATACAACAATACCAGACAATGACTTATCCACAGCAATAAATATCACACATCAGTGATAATACTCCATTATTCTTCTTGTGGTTATTTCTCAGAACCAGCATAACTAGTCTTTGTTTCTGGCCACAGAGCAGCTTTATTGGTGGAGCTGCATTATTCAGCTTCTTTCTCAGGGGTCCTACTACACAGTTTGAACTAGTTACCTCTGCACCAGCACAGCCAGTGAAGCCAGAAGGAAGCAGCACTCTGTGGTGCAACACTCATTTTTATTAATGCATTCTTTAATATCGTGACAGTGCACGATATTTTATTTTTATGGCGGTGACATGCCAGAAAAGGCACTAAAGATGTGATCAACAGTGAGGAAATACAGGCTGGATGGCCACCTTTATATTCCACAATGTGTATATCTTTAATAACTGATGTAAAATCCAGATTTCTTTTTTTTTTTATTTGATGGCAAGATATGAAATGTTTACGGACACGACCTGATAGTTTTTCTTTGATGTGGCTCATCAAGTGCAAATAGTAAATGAAATGTAGCCTTTGCAACCATTTAACGGTAACTCTTTATTGATCCCTGAGGGGGATTCAGTTCGTGGAAACATTGTGTTTTTTTTTTCCTCTTTTGCACTTTTTCTTGATAGAGTTATTATTCACTCCACTAATTTCAAATTATACATTGTAAACAGATATGGGAACAAGATCATATAATGGGATTGAAAAAGCATGAAAAATACGACAAAATGATTCCTAGAAATGAGAAAACAAAAAGGATTCAGGATATATAATTTCAAAAAGTTAGCTTTAACAACAACAAAAAGGAAATAAATGGGTGCAAGGGAGCATATTTATACACAAAAAACAAGCAAAATTCTTTTATACTAAGTAATTAAATGGGAAGCACTGTTTCAGGTGAGCAGAGATGAGATGGGAGGCATTGTGGGAAAGCTTTACAAGCTATTGTGCAGACTATTTACATTGCTAATACCTGGATGTACCAACATGAAATATGTTACAACCAAGAAGCAGAGCCACATTTATTCATTGCTCAAACGGTTTCATACCCTGTCTGGCTTCTGCTGCAAAGAATTGTTGAAAAAAAATATGTTCTGTCGAGAATATGCACCAGCAATAAACTCTTGTCAGGAGTTTGAAGGCAGTCTGGCCTTAAAGATCTCCCTGGAAGTGGCCAGGAGGTAAAGCTGCACTTTGTTTCTTCGGGCCAACTCAAAGGTCATCAGTCAGACTTCCTTACTGGCGGCTTGGACCCTGGGCTAAGAGGATGTGAGATTTGCTCTGTTGATCCGCCGCTGCAGAATGCTGGCAGGAGAGAATCTGATTAACACACCGAAAGCTGTCCTTCATGCCCACGAACACCGGGAGTTCATGGCAACGTGCGTTTCAACCTTCACAGGAGGAGAGAAAGGAGGAGAGGTTGGACCTTATGTGTGCATTTGCATGCCATGAGCTATGAGGAGGTTCAAACAGGAGCTTTTTATGTACAAAAAACAGACTGAATAAACCTACAAATGCTTTTTTAATGTTAGAATATAACCTTAAATGTTGGCTTTCAGGTGAGATAAGATTGATATCCACCTGTATTTTAAACACAGAAACTTTTGCATCCTCAAAATGTGCTGAGATATTTCAGAATTCATTTGCAACTTTCCTGTCATGTTGTCCAGGCTAACATAATTTTTTAATGTTTATTTTTTGTCAAACATTATTGAAAATATTCTCAATGTCCCTTCAGTTTTGATCTACTAATTTTTTTCTGATTAAGAAGCTTTGAAATAATTCCCTTTTTCCAAATTCCCTTTCATTTGAATGACTTCTAAGGAAGAGCGCAGCAGTCCATGGAAGACATGACATCAAAAAAAAAAAATGTTAAACATCGTCTTCGGATATGTTTATGATTTGAATTTGAAAAAAAAAAAATCTTAAGCAACATGTTTGACTTTGCTGCAGGTTTCCTGGTGAAAATTATGAATGCAAGTCCCCTCTCCCATGGATTTCCAGGTTTTCCATCTGCTTTGCAACACTCTCTGAAGGGATACATGACTGGATTATGAAAACATCCATCTGTCACAGTTTTGTTCCTAATTACACTCGTTCTACAAGTGTGTGTGAATCAAATGAGTTTGTGTCCTTCAGGTTAGCGACTCTTCTATAACATATTGAGGCAAATCTGAAAACTGTGTTAAATCCATTAAAGACAGTTTTATAGAATGGGCTCACCAAAAGAAAAAAACGTTTAAATCCAACTTACAAAAAAAGTGAAAATGGAAGAAAAAAGAGAGGTAATTAGGTGAAAAATAAAGCCACTAATCCTGATGAGACAGCTCAACGCTCACCTGAACTTTCCTCGTCTAAATCCTCCACATCACAGCATCCCTGCGCGTAACTGAGGCGGGTTTACGGCTTATTATTGTTATTTGTTCCCGCTGTCCAGCACAGATCCGAGTAAGAGCCAAAGTTGTATCTCTGGAGTGTTGTTAGCGGGGCGATATGGATCTGTGGTATCACGCTCGCCACTGGGAAGGATTATGAAGCATCATACTTGCACTAATGACCTAATTATGAAGCGGTAGCACTGGAGGATTCTCACCATCATTTAAAAGTTAATCTTACTTTTTTTTCTTTTTTTTTTTTTATTCACTTTCCGGAGTAATAGGGATATTTAAATCCAATTCACACAGGAGGTCCCATATTTAATTTCATAGTTTACTGAAATCTATGAGGCGCAGTCTCTGGGATTTAAGAAGCCTCAAAATTCCACTGAAGTGTAACATTTGCTGCTCTTCAGGAAAATTAAGCCATATAATACAGAGGGGAGTTGTGGAGAGGAAGAACAAATGAAACCAAAAAAAAAAAGAAAGAAGAAAAGGGTTTGAATAGATCTTGACAACATAAGCATGGTAATGCGTTTCAAAAGGGGACAGAAATAGTTTTCAGATTGATAACTATCTGCAGATTAAAGTCCAACCTTCCCCCCACGGAGCCGTGATACTTCCTGTTACTCTCAAATATAAATCAGTTAAATGCAGTTCAGACGGACATGAAGTCAGAACTGAGGCTTTGAGGTAATAATAATCATCCCACTCTGAGCAATAACAGTCATTAAGGGGGCAATGTACCCGACCGGCCTCCACATCACAGCGGAGGGGAGACATGCACCGAGACAGGATTTCCCCCTGTGCCATCAAACCTGAATCAAGGACACGGTAAGGGCAGAGAAATTTCTCTACCTGCTGACAAAGGGGAAAAGATGATCACTCTAAATGCCCGGCACTAAATCTTTCACACTTGTCAAGTCCACTTTGTTCCTCGCTGCCAGAGTTGACCCCTCTCTCTCTGTCAGCGGGGACCTGGCCTCGGTCGACAGGGGGACGAAGAGGAGAAGGAAGGCCAAAACGCCGGCTAAATTTATAACACACGTTTATGCTTCGTGCCCCTCGAATCATCCAAACATATTGTAGCGCTCTGTTAAGGACACACACACACACACACGTGTATAAACACGATATTCAGCAGGATATCGTCCACGAAACAATAAGTAAGCAAGTGTTTGTGTTTGTTAAGTTTAACAAGGATGAGTGGTCTGATCTTTTAAAATGTGTAATAAGATGTATTAAAAACATAAAAGAGGAAGTCAAACTGGGAGATAATTGTATTTCTGTTTGACACTTCACGACCGCAGACGTGTTTCGATGCTAATATATGTATAGATTTTTGACAAGTCCCCACTTCGTATCAGCAGTAAGCGTAACATGTTTGGGTATGTTAACTTCCATTTTTCTGAAGGGACGTCCAAACAACTATTATACACATGGGTGGCAATGTGATTGTAATAGGTTAGATAGCTCATACAAATGAAAAATAAAGTCTCTGAAGCATGAAAGATGCAGTTTTGGGGGGGCGGGGGGGTTGGGAGAAGAAAGGGCAATTTCGATTCAAATTTCCACCGCAGAGAAACAGATGGACTGATGTTAGTGTGGAAAGGTTGGATGAAAAACAGTAAGTAGGTCGAAGAAAAAATATATCCACATTTCTAGAACATTTGAGGAGGTCAGAGAACTTTTCAAACACAATGAATGTATTGATGCAAGCGTGTTTTTTTTAATATTTACAGCAGCAATTTTGATGTTGAATTGTCTGTTTAAAACAGTGCTGAAGGATTTCATTACATACTAAAGCACAGCAACCATTTGGACTCTTAATTAATTACAAACAGACCTCAGGTGCTGTAGGATTTGTTTGATTTGGGTGGATTGACTTTAAAAGCTCTGTATGGAGCGTGCATCGTTTACATTTAGTGTAAAAAAAAAAAAAATCCAGCGACTTAAAGGACATTCCAGTTTTCAAATTTTTTGCTTTTATTCTTCAGTTTCTGTCCTAACAAGCCTAAAAGGGGGTCAGTCAGAGTTGAAAATCTGATATCATCTTGTGAGGGAACAATTATGATCTTGTCTCCAAAGTCACCCCCAAGTCACCCCTCTGTCCCCCTCCCAGCTGAGGAACACCACGTTGCATTGTCAGCTTCAGCTCATCGACTCAAATGCAAACAACTAAAAACCACCAGATGATGTCAGAGACAGGAAACACCACAATGCAAAGAGCCACAATGACTCTTTTCTCTCACTAGTTAGTCGAGTTCTGCTCTGAAGCCTTGAGTTTGGCATCACGGACGTCGCCATCCTGATTATCTGAAGCTATAAGTGAGGATACTTGAACAAGATGTTGGATTTGGGGGGAGGATGCAGGTTCTTACCCATGTCTGTGTGATGCTGCTGTCACTCAGAGCGACCATGTCCTTTCATTTTTAACTAGAACAACTTCTTTAGAAGGCAAGGCAAGTTTATTTCTGTAGCATCATTCAGACACAAGGCAATTCAAAGAGCTTTGCAAGGGAAATACATTAAAAATGAGACATGAGAGAAAAGCTAAAAACTGCATTTAAAACATAAAAACAAAATGCTACAATACATAATTAATCCGCGGTGGATCTTGTCTGTAACTAAAGTTTTCCTCCTTTCCTCTGCCTTTTTTAAAATTTCTTGCCTTGCCATTAAAGTCTGTTAAGGAGAAAAAACGGCATCTATCAGCTTTGGCAACTTTAATTGCTGGTTCAGTCAAGAGTGACAAGTGAATGGAGTCAGATTTTTGTTTATTACTCCAGATTAAATGTGATAATTAAGTCTTGTCAGAAAGTTTTGGGCTTTTAAACTGATTGGTAATCGAGGGGCGTCTGCCCCTGAGAACCAGCAGGAGAAACCCCCCTCCAGCAGGAGAAACCCCGCACCCCCCATGGAGTCAGACACTGGTGGTGGCGGCTAATGACCCCGCTGAGACTGAAGGCTGATGAAATGATGACAGGGAGGTGGGAGGACGCACACGACAGCAGCATGGATGAACCACAGGTATGAAGAATCTTTAACAAACAAACAAACAAACAAAAAATCAAACAAAAACAAGATAACCAGAACTTGAATTGCACCAGAGCAGGGTGGGGGGAAGCCCCAAGGCCTCCCACATTTAGGAATGACACCTATTTAATTGGATCTAGCATCTCCTTGTGTTGTCTGTTCCGTCACTTTTATATTTCACCAGTTAAATTAGTCAAATCACTTGTTTATATCTCTTTAAATGTATCTTAAAAGAGAGAGGGAGAGTTGTAGGAAGACAACAAACGATGCCTGAAGCTCATGAGTTAGCCCCCCAGCTAAACATCTGAGAGGTGGTGTGTATAGGTGCATAAATATCCATAGTACTGAAACTGAAAAAAATCAAAGCAAAATCCATAAACAGAGACAGATAGACAGAATACTTCACTCAGTTTTCTTAGCCTGCCTGTTTTTTGTGGATGCAAATGATAGTTTTGGCCTCAGTTTGATTTCCTCTGCATCATAACAATCCACAGACCAAAGGGAACCAGCTGTTTACACACCTTACAATGCAGGTTTTGTGTTTGTAAAGAATTTTTTGAACTCTTGCTGATGCAAATCACTTGGATTTTGTCGTCTATCAAAGTCGTTTGGTCTTGTTCAGTTTTAACCAGAGGACCTCAGAGCATTTTCCAGACACTGCGGATATTTTTGATGCATCGTGGGACTTTTTTTCTGTCCCGTGATCCTGGAACACTAGCCTCTCTGTGCTCCAAAGGACGTCATGATTTACAAAAACAAGCACTGAAGACGATACGCTAACAGTGTGGGTGTGTCGCTGTGCTTCTGGACAGATGTGACCGGCTGATGAGAACAGCTGAGATATTAATCGACAAACCGGAGACCCTGAAAGCAGGAAACATGAGCGAGCATGCAGGAGAAGAGTGACTGGGTTAGAGAAATACCTGCAGGTCTAAGTATGCAAAGAAGGAGCTGCCCTGACTGAACTTTAACTAGAGCTCCATTGGGCTTAAATGTGCTTACTTCTGAGGTAAATTTAAAATTCAGGCATATTGTATCTGCAGCAGTGACTTCTGCAGACAAGCAGATTTATCATCTTTTTTTTTTTTTTTTTTTTTTTGCTGTATTTGCTGTGACCACATCATGGCACAGTAAGTGATAAGCGGCATGGCAAAAGAGTCAGAGGGATTTATCTGTAGCAGTGCTGAGTGGGGAGCTGATAAAGGGGTAACCCAGATGACTTGCTTTAACAGTAAACCAGCAAAAGGGGTGGGGGTGGTTGGGTGGTGGGGGTGGTGGGGGCAGCATTATGCAGAGGAAAAAACACATTTCATCTGGACTCGACAACGATGAGCCACAAAATGTGTTGTATAAATACTGAATGACGAGTTTTATGAAGTGAATATATATATTTTTAGATAAGTCCAAGAACAGTTAAATTACTATAAGATGAGTGTAAACCAAAGAGCTCTTAACATTCTTCATTTAACAGCGTTTCATCTGGAATCAAGATGGTCTGATTTAAAGTGTTTCACATCACAATAAAGTTCAAACTTGAAGCTTTTTTCTTGGACAGAAACATGTGAGCACTCATTATAAACCGCATGTGAACGCTCTGAATAACGACATGTTAATTGTATATGTTTGTTTAATTTCTACTCCTCATCTGTTTTAATTTACTGAAAGTAGGCGAAGTTTGTCAAGATGTTTTTTTTGTATCTTTTGGAAATTAACTTGCAGCCATTCATCATTTGGTTGCTGTGTCCATATCAGTCTATAATAGAAACACACACATCAGGAATAAAGAATACACATCTCCACAAAATAAACCAGTTAGTTTGAAAAAACAGGTGCTGTGATCAGACACAGAAACATCACACTGTTCATGTTCAGATTTTAGATGTACTTTATATTTTTTCAGCAAATAGTTCTCGAACAGTTGTGACTGAAACATTGATCTGAATCTCAACTCTGAGTATGATCTGTAAATAGTCTTCTAGTAATTGTTGTATAGTTTGTGGAGTGCTGCAACAGTGGAGTTTCCCAATTTGGGATCAATAAAGTACATCTATCTATCTATCTATATATCTAGCTATCTAGCTAGCTAGCTAGTCTTCTAATAATTAGCAAACATGCAAATTTCTGATCAACCCTTAATAATTTTTGGCTCAGATCAAAAACTTCCGATGTATCTTCCCCCCTTTTGGCTTAAGCTCCGCCTATTTAAAAGGCAAATACAGATGTTGATCATTATTTTTGTGGACGTATGCAGGTACAGGTGCAGATACAGTTGGTGCTGCACTTGCTCACCAGTATTAAACATGGCCTTTAAATTATGATTTCTTTTTGTTTTGTTTTGTTTTTTTATTATTATCAAGAGCAAGACAGAAAACTTGTTCTAATTCATCTATAAATCATTAGAAAATGATTAATTGATAAAGCCATTAGCTGCACCCAGTTGTAAACTCTGTCTTATTAGAAGCAGTATTAATATTTCTATGATTTGAAAAGATGTGTTTGCCAGCTGGTGAAGATTTCTCTCCAAACCGGAGGGCCTAGCAGTGGGAGGGCCAGTGGGAACGAAATAAGAAGAAACTTAATGATCTAAGGTAAATTAGACAGTCGGGCTCAACATGTTAATGTGTTCTCGCTCTCCGGTTGGTGTGTTGCTCTATTCTGACTGTGAGAGACTTTATTTGTGTGAGGCTACCAAGTTTAGAACAAGCAAATCAAACATCTGACACAGGCTTTTTCTTTTTTTTCTTCTCACTAAGTTTTTCAATTCATTTGCTTTATTGTTTTAATGAATTGTCAGAGCTTGAGAGGAAACACTAATTAGGTAAAAAATAAAGAGAGAAAACAGCAGAAAACTCTTTGTTTAGGTCCTCGTTGGCTCTTGTAACGGGTGAAAGCATCCTTCATGCTAAGTGTCTGAGAATTTAACGAGTCCAGTCGTTAGCTAAAGAGCATTTTGCTGCAAACAGAGAAATGCTAAATTGCTGTGATTGAGAGCATTAATTTATTTTTCTCACCAGGTTTAAGTGTGTACAGCCTTTGTTGACTGTGGCAGCACATGTTTAAGGTGCAGACCCATAAGAAGGGACATGAAGTGTGTGTACATACACAAATCAACCAAGGGGCAAACTCCCCACATCTGCATTGAAGCCAACCAGGAAGTACAAAAACTTGCAATTCCTCGACTGACCACTTGAGGCTCCAGAAGGGAGCTAATTCCCATTGGAGCCCATGTTAAAATGGAAAACTTTAGAGCAGAAATAAACATGTTTACAGCCTGGTTCAAAAAACTACAGCTTCTCTACCATCTCATGAAAACTCTGAGGGGGGTGAATTTTTTTTCTAACTCATTTGTTTATTTTATATTTAAGCTTAAAATTAGGCTATTCGGCCGTTGATTGACAGCCTGTTGACGTATAGCCGGGCGCTGTTAGCTGAGTGGGTGCACTGTCCGTCCTTTGACCAGTCTTGGGAGAAACTGGTTGTCTAACTAATATTTTGAGGAACTCCTCTTCTTGAATTATAATCACAGCTTTAGACATAAACATGTGAGGCTTGACTAGTCTCCTGTAAAGGCATGTTTTGGTGACAAAGCAACCCAACAGGGGTTGTGTTTTGTGTCTTAAATGCTTCATATACCTAGATCTATTTTTTCCTTTTAAGTCTGTCATCATCTGGTGTTAGGTCAGTTACATATACCTCTTTAATATTGGTTGTGTTAGAATGGGTGGTTTTGTGGCAGAACTATAGCCTACTGCCAGCGTTGCTTTCATTCACCTTGCAATTGACGTAATTTAATGAGTAGATTAACAATTAACAATTTTCCCTACACAGACAGTAAATAAAAAAAGGAATACATCACTGTTTTAAAAGTAACAAGTGATGTCATTTTCCTTTGTTGAGTAACAACCTAAACACTTTCAATTACACAATGGAGATCAAGGATCTGTTCTAGACTCAGTGTGAAGAAGCAAAGGTCTGCTTCGCAGTAGGGCAACATATGTGAACTTGGTATTTTTTTGTGTAAAACTTAATTCTCCATATACATTTTTTTAATAACTTTAATGTCTCTTGCCCCCACTCTTCCTCTTTGGTTTTTCTGGTTTCGCTTGCATTAATAATGTAAATTAGTTCTGTTGATCATCAGCTTGATAGTTCCTCCATCTGCCACCAACATAAAGACTTTTTTGAGAATATTTGCATAAAAAAGCTGAATATTCATCAATTGCTAAACTCTAAGTAGCTCACTTGACCACTCTGGTAAGTTATATCACACATCACTGTGACCTCATCGGATCACTGTGGCCCAATTTATTGAAGAGACAACTATAAACCCTGTTTCCTAAAGACAACGATAGAGAGATAAAAACTCAAATAGTCTTCCAGATAATTACACAGAAAAAACCTGACCAGATGTCAACAGGTTGGTATTGAACATAGGTGTCTATGATGCAGTGAGTTCATTGGTCTGTTTTGCCTGTGGACCTCTTAGTGATCAACTGTTTATGGTGCACATAGAATACAGAGTTGTTTAGCTAGTCACACAAAATTGTCACCACACACATCAGTCTCACAATCAGTGACAAATTTTAATGTTAATCAAAACGTAAAAAAAAAAAAAATAAATAAGATGAAAAATTTCATTAGAGAAATGGCTGTCTCAAACTTCACGTTGTGTGAGGTCATTCCAGTAGTGAGATGGATGAGACAAAATAACAGTCAGTCCCAGTTTAGAGATGATGAGATAAACCTCATAACATGGTTATGAACTTAACTAAGGATGCTTCACACACATCATTGATACAGTATGAAACTCACTTAACCTCTACCTACACGTATCTGAACCTTAGATCTGTCAAAATGTTTAGATAAACCCTAAGCTGTCACTTTGATTAAACATCAAACATCAAACATCACATCATGCACCTATAAGACACTGGCCACATTTCCCACACATGGTCTAACAATATTCTAGTTTATGTGTAAGTATGGCATGTATTGAATCATAAAAATTCAATGTTTAACAATGGTTCACTAGTGGCATCAAATGGTGATAAACTGATGTTAAATTTGCCATTAAAGTGAATTCTATGCAAATATCTTATCCCTCTTCACATATTTATTTCAATCTTTTAAGTTTTCACAACTATATCTTTAGTCTCTCCCATATTTCTACTACGCTGTCTTAGCGAGGGTCATCAGGAATGACTTTCACCTGTTCAGAGGAGGTGTGCATTTTATCTCAACTAAACATTGCAACTAACTAATGATGTAAAAATGCTTTAGCTAGTTATAGCATAACAAACTAGGCTACAATGAACTTTAGCTTTTGCAACAGGCCGCTGGAGTCTGTAGTCTTTAAGCTACACTCTGTTAATGACTCCATCCACTATAATGCATGGGGTCACATTGATTCATAGCCTGCCTCATCTAGGCTTGATAAATACCAAGTGTGATGGCATACCACCAAGACCCAGGGCAGCAGGGGAAGGGAAGCAAAGTGCAGTCCTGAAACAGAACCAGATTGTTGAGATCTGGGAGGTATTACCTGGCCAGCACCTGGCCTGCATGGGTCCCACCACTCTGTGTAACTCAATCTAAAAGCTTAACTCTGCTGAGCTACTGGCAGAGGTCCCCCATTAATCCAGTACAGGTGCCAAACAGGGCAGTCCACCTACTACAGGGGGAAAAGCTGCTTCACTGCATATTTGGGCAAATTTGCAATTATATTTTTCCCTTAGCTATTTGTTGTAGTTTACAGATAAAGCATACACAAGACACATAAATAACAGGTAAGGACAATAGAGCAATTATTTTAAAAATAATGGAATTCAACAAGGAAATTCATAGATATCTTTTCTTTAGAATAGCGTAAATCCTTTTAAAATCTGAGCTCTTATGAGGGATTGATATGAGACAAAACCCCACTTAAACCCCCTGGTCACTTCTTGCCCCTGGAAAATTTTAACAGTGCAACCATTGTGATTTACAAATAATTTGACAGAGCGCCTGAAAATCTTTAATATCCACTGATGACAGAATGGAATTAGCCACATAGTTCCCTCCAAACTTTCAATTTTCTTCCTCATTGTGTAAGCCTCAGCCCTAATCCCATCTTTATATGGCTTGAGTTTTAACCCCATCAAAAACACTCACACACAGGTTGCCAGCTCGCTCCAGGGACCCTTTTGCCAGGCGAGGAGCATTTGTTCACCGTCCTCAACGTAGCCTTTGTTGGGCAGCTAAGAAGGGGGTGGGGGGTTGGTGTAGTGTGCCAGCATGAGGGGTTATTCAGGAGCCTGAGAATCAATCCAGTATTACAGCTAAGCCATGTAATAATTACCCTCATTAAGCGTAACTGGAGCATGGAGATGACCAGGCTCTCCTCATAAACCTGAAGCTAATGCCGAGCATTCCTTGAGAAGTTTGTCATATACATAATTCAATAATCCTGGAAACACATATTAGCATTCCCCCGCAGCTGAAAACTGTCAGAGCTTTGCCCTGCAGCTCTCTGGATCTGTGTGCTCTCCCAGGAGTTTACAAGGTCAACTTCCATATTTCCCTCTTCCTTTCCAAGCACACTCTCAGAAAGGAAGAGCGAGGCTTTTGCTGCACGAATCTGTGTAAAATTTAATTACTGAGTTGGGATTGGGATAATTCAAACAATCATTGCAGTGTATTTTAATCACATGGACAAATGCTGTTGTAAGAAGAAAAGTCACAGCAGACTCACTGCTGTGCCATAGTTTATTTACAGGCTGTGGGACATACTCATTTAGCAGATCCTATTAGCTGTCTGTGTCTGCTGAATGGAATTTGCTCACTACCCCTTTTAAAACACTTCATGCCTGAAATCGACAAGACATTTCACTACAGCTGGCGTATCTGTTGCAATAAACATGGCCTGGTAATGCTTTAAAACCTTTACTCAGCCTTAAACTGCTCCCTCTCAAATTAGAGCCCTCTCAGCATGTTGTTATTGGCACGTAACTGCTGCAGATTTCTATCACAGATTGGGTAATTCAATAAGCATGAGGGCATTCTAGCGATAGCCTTGAACCAATTCGCTGGGTTATGTTATGGTTAATGTAATACTGTTTTATTATGCATTTATGGGAAAAATCTGGGAGATATACAGATAGTAAAACTTGGAATAAACAGCAAAATGTTCCAAACAAAAGCTGTTTTTTTCTTTCTGAGAAAACACAAAGGAAACAACAGAGATGTGCAGAGTCTGTAAACCACAGACTTCATTGAAAATGATCCCTCACAATCAAATGCTTTAATGCAAAACAGCATTAGCAAATGCAAATACTAAGTTCCATGAAAACTAGGAGACAACAAACATTTATGTTTGTAATACATGTAAAGCTATACAAAGCAAAGAAGAATTTAACTGTTTTTTTAAAAAGGAAACTCAAAAAGAAAAAGAAACTCAGGTTTAACATCAGACCAAATACCGCCCTCAAGTTTGAGGAACATTTACATAAGTATTTCTTCTTAATTGTCATATACACAAAAGCTTAATTTTACTGTGAGGATGCTCAGTGTCCCTGAAGTCTCTCAAAGCAATATTTTCATTTTTTCTAAAAAATCTTTTTTGTACAAGCTTTAAGCTGTCTTTTACAACTTAAGGGACTTGGTAAGGATATGATTTGTCATATGTTTTTATATTTCCTGTTTGATTTACTACAAAAAGTCTCCACAGACAATGTCTTCTGAATGTTCAGGTTTTAAATTACAGACAAGACATGGTCTAAGACTTAGCTAAAATTTCCATATACTAATGCAGCTCACAGCAAAAAACCTATATTGTGAGCAGCACTGACACTGTATGAAAAAAAGCAGACACTTTTAAATTAAACTTTTGATTTATATAAAAATTGCTGTCAAAACCAAATAATGACCTGTAGCCTGTCCACTGCGCTCATGCAGCAAGCGGTGTTATAAAATATAGCACATGCTGAATGTTTTACAGGCCTTGTTTCATTTTTGTATGAGGAGAAACTGGATGTGGAAGTTTGACCCCTCTGCTTATGTTTACACCTGCAGCCCAATACACATCCCAAAGTCGGAGGGATCAGCCAGGAATTTAGCCGGCTAATTGGGTCTTAACTTTCCAAAGAGAGAGAGAGAGAGAGAGCATAGTCTTTGGCAGGCTTTCCTCTGAGTAAGGACTAAAGACAGGAAAAAAAGTCTGTTTTGAACTCTATTTGCCTTAATTTCCTCTGCAATGAAAGAGAAGGAAGATTAATGAAATATCCTCAAATCCATCCTGTTTCATTTCTATTAAATCAGCAGTGAAATTCAAGCGTCCTGCCCAGGCAAAGGAGGGGGAACTCTAGGATAAAGTTTCTCCATGTTGCTAAAGACACTCAGGCCACTTTCTGGTGCTGAGCGATGATTTTTTGAAAATTCAATTGTTGCTGATGTCTGTATATCAGGTTGCACTTTGATTCCCCCTCAGACTCAAAGTTATTTAATTATGCCGGAGTTCATACAATGTTTGGGATAAATAAGACATACTACTTGAACCAGCCATTTTTCTCCTTTACTGTAGCTGGCAGTTGCACAAAAATATAACTTTTCATAATTCTCCCTCTTGGATAAGTGAATAATAGCATCTGTTTCACAAACCACAACACCCTTTACTTTTTAGTTTGTGTATCCAGTCTGTATGAGCTGTTGTCACAAATGAATCTGCACTGAGAAGGTGTATGTCAATGCAAAAGCAAACAGGAGCCTCTCAATGGAGCCCATTGAAAAAGACAGAGACGAGCTGAGTGGAGTTGCCTAATCCCATCTCAATTAGAATGCACTAATAAATTGCCCTGTAATTAATCTCACAATAGACGAAGCTGAGGAACAAATGTCTTAAAGGGCTAAGGCCATTAGACCTGCAGCTGTGTGCGTGTGTGTGTGTGTGTGTGTGTGTGCGTGTGCGTGTGTGTGTGTGTGGTGGTGGTGGTGGTGGTGGAGGGGGGATGTGTGCTTGTATATGTTTTTGGGGGTTGTTTGGAGTACGAGTCCTGCAGAAGCTTGGAAGACATACAGAGTATGGGAAAAGTCAAAGACACAACACTGATTTTTATTTTTTTTTAATCAGCACTGGATGAAATTATTATGTAAAATGTGGACGAAATCACTTTAAATTAAATAACAAAAACAACAGAGATCTTATCTAGTTGTTTTATTTATCATACAATTAATCTGGCTACATACTTAACACACATTTTACTACCACCACTTCAAGTACTGGCTCTTTGTCCGCAGATTCCTCAGTTTAAATGCTTGCAACACTTGCAATGATTTCTTTCTTTAGCTATAAAAGGTTTACATTTCACACTGGTCAGTTAAAATACTATGACAAATCCAAAAGTAAGATAGCATGGATCCTTCCCCCTTCATCAAGTCCTTTTAGCATTACTACCTCACAGATCCATTCTTATTCCATTTTTATTCCCCGTATAAATCATGTATGCCACCCCAAACTCTTATGTAAATTTTCATGAAATGACACATGAAAGCTTCATGAAAGCTTATTGATGGCACACACTTGCAACAATTTCATAATTAAACTTTCGATTTTACTCTCACTTTGGCAGCATTTGCGTATTAAAATTTTTTACAGAAAGCTAAATTTTTTTTTTTTCAGTTTAAATAATGATTTAATATGAATATCATGTGCCTTAAATTTCCAAAATAGAATCAAATTGAAACAAGCAATAATAATAATCTTAAATTTGTACTCAGATACTCACTGTATATGTGGTCCTTTAATTCTGAAATTTTTTTTTCAGTTGTCTTTAATAATTTCTTACTTGTTTTTGTCAGATGGGACAGAATAAATGTGACAAACTGTGGTTATATCACACTTTTCCATATGAACTGGAAATGACCATAACTGCACAGCATAACAAAAAAAAGATTTAAGTAAAAACACAAGAATTTCTTAAATTTACAGCAGGGGTAATAAATGTATTCCTGGTTGTGCAGCTCTGGTTAGCTAGTCTGATGGGGCATGGAGCAATAAACAAGAATAAGCCCCTTTTCACCAACATCATCCCTCAAGTGTTTGTGTGCGTGTGCACAAGGAGATGTGGGGGGGCGTCAACTGTCATCAGTAGCAAATTGCTCGTCAGACTGAGGATGGTTAGATGAGTGTAAGGATGGCACCTTCACGATATGTGGCTTTTAAAACCCATAAACCTTCTGAGCTGTGGGGCTAAAACTCAGCTCTGTGAGTGTAACCTGACAGTTGGAATATTCTAGTTTGATGATGATTGCGTTTTAGTGGAACACACACACATACATACACACACATGTGTTTGTGTTACTACTATACTTGTGAAAGCCTCTGCCAGCATATTCTTACCTTGGATGATTTTTCTCTTCTCCTGATCCCTGACATGACATTTGGTTTTGATAAGTGTAGAAATCCCAGAACAGGCAAACACTGAAATGCACCACTACCACCATCAACCCTGCTCCTCCACCCTAAACTCTGCACTCTGTCATTTGGAACAATAATAAACAAGCGCAGAGGAGAGCAAAAAACCTGCTGAAATCTTTTACAAGGGAACAGTGTGGTTACATGGCTGTGGAGGGAAGAGAGGGGAGCGCTTCAACATCAGTGTAATTCCAAGTGCCATGCTGATCCGGGCCAGGCTTGCCACATACACTTATCTGATCCTTGCGGGTGGTCCAACCAGCGCCGCCATGTTAGAATCTAAATCTAGTGGATCTCGATGTCTTCTCCGCTCTGATGCTCTCCCTCTGTGGATTTAAACTGAGCCTGCAGGAACGAATGGAATGATCGAGGCTGGAGGAAAAAGGCAATATATGTGGTTGTGGACTGGAGCTTAAATGCCTTTTTAAATGCTGCTGTTTTCTATTTACTTGATTTGGAGATGAGCCTCTTTCCTAAAAGATAACAGAAAACATTAAAATTCAGGAGTTTTTTTCTAGAAATGAATGATAACAGGACATACAACCAGTGTTAAATGGAACCACTTAGAGCTGGGTTTAGCCAAAGCATCACAGAGGAGGGAAATGGACAAATGGTGCAGCAAAATGTCACACTTGTCTAAGAGAGGGAAAATTCACACATGTGTATGATGTATATTCTGTTTCAAAAAATACATTCAGGCATGATGAAAGTATGGAATTAATACATTTTAACTAAAACTTTGAAACCTAATCAAAATTGTTGATGGTAATAAATAATTCTTCATTCTTTAACAATTAATTTCCAAAGTTATGGAGGAGAGGGGACAAGTTTGAAATGATTTTCACCCAGATTTCTCCCAAGAAGCTTGCTGTCCAAAACACTTTACCGTGCAGCTTAGTAAAGAGTTTACCAATACTAACAAACCACAAACTCTGACGCACTGCAACCATGCAACCTAAGAATGTTTTGAAAAAACTCTAAAAAAAAGCATATGAAAAAAATTGTTTTTAATACGCTAACCAGGTGTTACTAGTAGTTTTGGACAGAATGGAGCCCTTCTGACTGATTTTATTACAGCAGAGATAGTTTCAAAATGCATTTTTTCTGAAGATCAAGTTACTTCTTAAAAGGTGTTTTTTCTAAGTTTCAGATAGCCATGAAATGTATGCTTTTGTAGTTTTAGAGCTGAGGATTAGTTTGTAGCCTACCAATGCGCTCTTAGTAATCAGAGGAGATCTGTAAACATTTCATATGAGCCTTGTCAATCATCGTAAAGTAGCCTCAGTAAGAGCCCTTTAAAGTATGCCTGTAATCATCTTTGAATACTATTTGTGGACCCACAGTGATTAAATAAATTTATAAGTTTGGAAAATCTGTCAGTATGCTATTCTCTAAAGCAAGGCCTTTCATTTAGAGGCATTTCTTCATCATCCGAGGTCTTAGGTACAGATCTGTTGGGTTTTTTAGCATGCTTCTCCATTCATCTTCCACAAACTTCAATAGAACTGGCACCTAAGTCTGGCACCAAGCAGAGCTTTCGCTTCAGCTCCTGCAGTGTTTACAGCAAGCCAAAGGGCTTTTTATTAAAGAGACTAAAGAGACAGCTGTGCAGGCCCCAGAATTCCTGAAGCTCATTGCAAAACTTAAAGGTAAACTGCAATGTCTCAATTAAAATTGGGTTTAATTTTCATTTGAAGTGAGAATACTGCAACTGCCACGCATCCACAGGGATGCCCACTCTACCCTACACTTATTTCCAACAGAAGGCCATTTCACAGCAGAAATTTTGTTAAGTGATGGTAGAAAAAGCTCAGGAGCAAAAAATAAATTTGTAATTTTCAATTTCCATTTTGGTGCTTCAGTTTTAGGCTCTTGGATTGTTCAGTTAAAATGGATATATCAACACCACCTAAATATATTGTCAGCAGGGGGCTATGGTCATTCCAATAAAGTTATTAAGGGTACATAAAGCGAAAAAGTTTGTCTTCCAGATATAAAAACAGCTGGATTTTCTGCAAATTAATCCACTGTGGGGCCCATACAGTTTATGTATTAGAGATTCCACTAGTCAGATAACTTCAGGTTTGGCCCTCTGTTCATCTGAATGTGGATAAACAATCAAATGGATAAATTTATGATGTAAAACAAAGCATTTTGCAGGGGCTGTAAATATTTCAAAATGTATCTACCATTTTTACAGACACTTCTTTCACAATGCAAGTTTATAAGAAAAAGTTGTTTTGGACATCTGTGCATCAAAGTATAGCCACCATGTCAAACTGGCTTCAGAGCTGGGCTTTCTTCCTGGGTGCTGGATGCTTATTCTTTGTCACACTGTTATAATTTACTGAGTAACTTAAGTGTAACTGATATTGTTAATGACAGTGGAAACACCTGTTCTGCTGTGGCCAGTCAAGAAGTTGGCTCAGAAAAACATAAAAGGTCAGAGAAGGTAATAGTTAAAGAAGCATCTTAATGTGAAAGCAAGAGGGAACAATGAGAAAAACATGTTCTAACCTCTCTGTGATCAGTGTTAATATCTTCAGTGACAATGACAGTTGTACTCAAAATCAGACAAAAAAATTAAGTTTCTGACTCACTAGTACTCATTTTATGAACAGACAATTTCATAATGACCCTTTATCCTTCAATACAATACTACAAGGACACACAGGCCATGTTCCTCTACACAATACAGGTACAATAACACAATCAAAGGTTACAGATAGGGCAAAATTCTATAGAATTTTATTAGATGCATAACCCAATATTTCAACCTAAAGCTGAAACTTTGCAAATAATCAAGGGTTGGGCTTGCAATTTATACCCCAGTATTTCTCAATTTGTGTATATGGCCCATACAACAAATAACTAAACAATACATCTATTGTTGCACCAAGTGAGGGAATTTGTCTTTATCCATTCAGGGCTCAACTGAATAAATTGCACTGAATTCAGAGAACATTAAATATACCATATTTAAGATCTTTTACTGTATATTATGTTAAGATAAGAACATCTATTTGAGTATGGTCTTACACTGTCCCTGTTATCTATGTCTTATTAAAGATCTCATCTACTGTGTGTCAGTTTTAAGTTTCAGTGTACATGTGTATCTCAATTTGTATGTCCCTCGACCCTGCTGCATCTATGTCTAATCTAACTCATTCATCTAAGCTAATATGTCTGATATCTGTATCAATCCTTAGATCTCACTGTTTTTTCAAGGTCAAATCAATATCATGAATAGTGTCAAAGATAGGCTTTATAATTTCCATCTAAATAAAACCATATGGTATTTCATCATGTCCTGTAAAGTGTTCACATTAACTGAGCTGTAACTTAGAGTGTTCCACTCAATTCATCATTACTCCCCTGAAAGAGAATTAAGCCATTCTGACACTAGCTTCAGCAGCTGTGGGCTGCATTACACATAAAAAATCAAAGAGGTGAATCTGATCTCAGGCTGCAGGAAACCAGCTCTAGCCTTTGCAGTGAACCCAGCTGGCTTAATGTATGGGCTTTGTGTAGTCTGTGAAAAAATGTACATGCTTATGAACAACCTCCCCATTTGTCTTGCTGTGGGTGACAGATGAGAGTGGCTGATGAAACATGCTTTTTCAGAGCCTCATCCATATGAAAATAATTATAGAGCATGAGATGACTGGCTCTGATGAGGAGGGAGAAGGCTGAAGAGAGCTAGTGCATTATCAATGCAAACATTCAGAGAGCAAATTTTGTGGGGGTTAAAGTTTGTTATACTGATTATTAAATTCACTCAATTGAATTCTTAGTTTTCACAGATTGTATTGTGCAACAGATAAAAAAAGAGCTTTTCAACCTTTTGGTCAAGCAAATCTGAAGTATACAGAACCAGCAAAGCCCCAATAATGTTGTATTATTTAAAATCTTGTGCGCATGAGATCAACATCTTGATTTTTTTTTAAATAAATTTAATAGAGGGGATGGAAATAAATATATGGCCTAGGGCAAAAACATTAAATTTTAGAAAACCTAGATAATTTTCCTGCACAGTCCTCTACAAAATATACACCCTGGAGCATATGGACACTTTATTTGTAGAAGTTGGAATTCAGAACCTCCAAAAAGTAGCAAACAGCAGCAATGAAGTCATCATCACTGCAAAAATGGCGACCACTGAGCTCCCTCTTCATCTGGTTGAAGATGTAGTATTCTGAGGGTGCTAAATCAGGTGAACAGGGCAGGTATCAGAGGAGTTCAAGCCCACATTCCTGGATAGTGGCCATCACTCCTGTGAAGATGCGGACTAGATCATTAACCTGCCTCCCAGGGTAGAGGTCATCTTCCAGGCTTTCTCTGCAAATTCAACAGCTCATTCCTTTACCGTGTTTTAAAAGGGTTACTTTCCACTAGTGCTGCCACCATGTGTCACCTCATGAAAGTCATTGGGGTAGCAGATGACAGTACAAAGACTGATGCCTATTTTCTAAGAAAATGGAAAGAAAAAGATATGGCACAAAAGTTATGAAATTTCAACTGTCTGCATAATCACTCAAAGAGTAACCTGGATGTAATTAAAGCTGTAAAACTGATCAGAGTTAACCTTAGGCCAAGAATTTATCAATCACTTATCTAAACTCAGCTCCTTGTATACCAGATCTTGGTCCTATGTGCTCAAGAAAAAGTACTTATTTTTGAGGATATCAGGGCCTTGAAAAAGCTGTGGTCTCATGTGGAAAATTTTTGCCGTCCCTAAATAGGCATACTTTAGCATTCAGTTAAAGTAAGCTGTGACCAAAACTCTTCAGGCAATCTTTTCAGCTGACTGTCTTCCAGGAAAACATCTTTGCATGTGACATATTTTTGGTGAAGTGTTCAAAGAAAATTGTATTTATTGATGTACTGTAGTTTAGCTTCCAAGGTGAAGTTCATTTAAGACCTAAGTCTTTTTTTCTTTAATCTTATCTCAAGGTTTACTTACTGTCTTTGTCAAGGATTTCCAACTGCATCTCACAGTTTTCTTCAGCAGATACAGTTTGCTTAATTGTCCTGATGAACATGACACAACCAACATGGTAAGAGCAACTAAAACATGTTAAAAAAAATTGTGATTTTTTTTTTTAAAAAAAAACATTATTTTTTGTGCATTCTGCAGAAAGTAACAAACAAATTCAACAGTAAGACCATTACAAGGACCGTGTTATACATGTTATTAGGTTTAGGATTCCAAAATGTCTAGACTTCTTTGCACACAAACATGCACACAAAACAACACACACATGCACACACACCCTCACCCACACATACACATACACACCCACTCCAAACACAGAACATTTGGGAAAGTGAAAACACTGCAAAAGCTCTGGGAATAGTACTGCTCTCCTCTTTGTACCTTGGAGATCCAAAGTCACACCAGATTCACAACAGTAAATACATTTTCCTACAACTACAAAACCTTTGACATGACAAATAATTTTGCATTGGCAGGCAATTTTAACACACTCATATGTCAAAACAAGCAATATAAAAGTTTCTTATCCCTACATGAGGTTTGGGAAATATCAGGTCTCTGAATGAGAAATGAAATTTGGGGGTGCATATCAGACACAGGCTATCTGTTACACAGAGTAATGGCTCAGCTCGTCCGCTGTAATTCCACAAATGCATTTTAGCTTTTGCATCATGTCAGCTGCACGTACCTAACATAAAATTTGATAAAGGTATACAGGTGATGAATAAAAAATGTATTCATCTGTCCACCATACCTTATGAATACAACATCAGTACAAACATGCACCTCCCCATGTAGAGAATATTGTTCTTGGGCTTAGCCTTGGCTAGATTAGATTGTATTGATAGAGATGTATTGAGACATAAAATTAAGGGGGCATACCTCCTGCCATAATACTTAATTTGTTTCATATTTATTACATGTGGTCTGAGTTATTCCATTTGCTGTTATTTTTCCAGACTTTTATTCAGTTGTAAGAATTTTTTATTTTTTTTAAATCTGGACATCTTTTTTAAGAGAGAGGAAATGTGATCCTGGCACTTGTAGATATTGTGGAATTCAATATCTGATTGTCATCTAATAGAGAAGCATTGTACACCAATTATGATACAGAGGGGCAAAAACAAAACCTTTGAGTATCTTGCAGACAGTCACTATAACTTAAGTAAAGACAGTGGTAGTTTTATTGCCTTAAAACCCTTCCTAGGCTCATTTATATACAGTGAAATTGCTTTATCTGAATGTGAGAGAACCCCTTTCAGTGAATGTCTAATTTTTAACCATCTGTGCATGTCTGGCTGGTGTTTTTTTTATTTCTAACAAGGCAAACTGGGATTGAAATTAGCACTCAAAGCCATGAGCTTTAAATTTCCACCGTCAGATGATCTCAAAAAGGCAGCCTCAGATAAGAAGAGTTTCATATGTCAGAAACTTAAGTGAAACCTAAAAAAAGCAACTTTGCTAACAAGGGGTTGGTGCTTTAGGCTGGTGTAACAGGGTAAAAGGTTGCCAAGGTGAAATGAACCACAGTCAGTCAGAGGAGAAGCTCATTATTATCATCATTCCCTGACAACTAATATGGTCAAGCCAAAGGGTCAAGATATTTGCTACAGTTTGTTCTAAGTTGTAAAGAGTGAAGCTTCAAACACATAACTATTCTAAAATGTCCATTTGCAAGAGGCTGTACACAATTTGGTCCTGTTTTTCACCATCTTATCTTAAAGAGCTCGTAGTACCCTATTATCCGACTAGACCATTAAGGTCTCAGAACGCAGACCTACTG
>JAPZDV010000013.1:2788166-2803766 GCA_029814665.1 Acanthurus lineatus
TTTTTTCTAACTCATTTGTTTATTTTATATTTAAGCTTAAAATTCGGCTATTCGGCTGTTGATTGACAGCCTGTTGATGTATAGCCGGAGGCTGTTAGCTAAGTGGGTGTGGTATCCATCCTTCGATCCCGCCTCTTTTCCCATATTTGGTTTCTCGTGGTTTAGGAGGGCTTTAAGTGGAGTCGGGCGCAGGCAAATGGAGGTGCCCAGGACGAGATTTCTGAGGCTTCACTTTTGTCCCGGCAGAAACCAAAGGGTGACGTCACGGAGGGTTTGTCCAGTGTTTTATACGGTCGATGAAATCAACATGCCAGAATAGCACTTGTGCTGCCTCTAAGGCATTCTTTAATTTTTACAAATTCTTCCTTTGAATAATCATTTGTGACCTGTTTTAGTTAAAATGATGTATTGATATATCCTCTTAAGTTTAACTTGTCTGTAAGAATGACTTATTTTGATATTTGGTTACTGATGACTTCCTGTCTGTGGGCTCATTTCCTGTTTATGTTCACTTCCTGGTTGTTGAGAAAAGCAAGGCAGACATATTTGCATGCTCTGAATGTAATCCTTCTTCATCCGCCAAGAAGCATCATAGAAGCAATGCTGTAAGTTCATTTATTTAATGTTAAGGGTGTTAAAAAGAGATAAATAGTTATATGTTGATAAAAATATATTTGATAACTAATTAAAAATGAGAATTTATTTACATTTATTTACAAGCTAAGAAACATCTTAGTAGACAATTTAATTTCTACTTAAAGTACATACAGGGATGTACATTCACGTGTTTGGTCATGCACAATGTCATATTTAGTTAAAAACACAGATTCTGAATATTTTGTAGGATTTTGTTCACAGTTTTCACCAGCATGTTAATGAAGATAAATAGTTGATCTTTCTACAACTCTGTCCTTATTGGTGTTGGTTTAACTTGGTGTTTAGTCAGAGTTTCTACACACTGCACGAGAACACTACAGCACTGATTCACCATTTTTATTATTTGCTTCAATACATATCTTACAGTCTCTCACATTCCTATGTTATAATTTAGATTTAGACACAGTCCAGCCAATCACATATTTAAAAAAAGCATAAAGTTTCCATATTTTAGCTCCAAAAACAGACTATAAAAAAGACAGACACATTAAGAAAATACTTGTCAAAAAAACTAGATTGAAATGTGGCCCCTCTCTCACTGGCAGGATGGCAAATCATACTTTATGATAATTTGGTGGCACTTTATGGTTGTCAGTCAGATTTTAGGGGCTGAGCTGTTCCACCTCAGGCCACTCCCCGGACACACACCTGTCTCCAGGTAAAACTGTCCTCCATTAGAGTCTGAAGCTGGAAGTAAACATGGAGGCACAGTCTTTTTTTTCTGCTGAACAATATCATTTAATTTTTTAATGTTTTTTTTTTAATATGACACAGGAATCAGTGCTTCAGTGCATGGCAAAAGACTGGGATGATATTCAGAGACATAACCTTGGATTGGCTTCATTACTTCAGTCTTAATGGTGTTAGGAAGAGTCCATGTTATACTGCTCTCACTATCACTGAAGAGCTGTTTCATAACCTCACAGAGACACACAAAACACATCTTTTTTCTTTTTTTTTTTTGAAAATACACTGAGCTAAGCATCACTTTTTGTTAGCCCCCGTCTTTCATAATTTTGTTTTCAAACTTAATTAAGCTTCTCCCTTATACAACACATTCAGCATGAGGGTCAACATATTCAGTAATGAACATTAAAAAGAAGCCCATTTTGGAAAAAAACAAAAACACACAAAAGAAAATCTTTTTCAACTGGTGATCAAGCTAAAAAAACTAAACGAAGAAGGTTATTTGTATGTTTATTTTTTCCCACTGTTTTGCTGCTAATTTAATGAAACCAATTCCTCTGTCTTGTGTGCATTGAAATTCATGTTTTGTTCTCGTTGCCTGTGGAGCAGGATTCTTGGATCTCACAGCCTGCCCTTTCATAATGAAAGGTGTCGAGACATCTGTTTCCACAGGCAGCAATTAAGTTACTGTACAAGATAAGCAAAACAACTTATGATGAGGCAACACATAAATTCACAGGAAGGCAGACAAAAAAACTCATATACCTTTGATCACTGGAAATAGATGGAAAATTACCTTTTTTCTTGCAGTCTGAAATGATATTCTGTACTGTGAAGCTAATTATCTCTGCACAGAAACTGCTTGCCTCAATGCATTACCACATCGGACTGAGCCAAAGGAGGATATTGATTCATCCCATGCTGCACCAGTGATGGAGCATGGCACAAACTCTGTCTGAGAGAGGACATCAAAACATTGAACAAAGTAAAAACCTGTGGTTTGCATTGTTAACCACTTTATTTTTTAGTACAGTACATCATATGTTACTCTTTATATGTCACACTTTAATTTCATTATGCAACCTGTTGTATAATGACCAATAAACTTCCTTGTATCTTTGTGTCCTTGTATATGTGAAACTACAGCAAATCTAGCTACTTAGCTTAGCAAAAGGATTGCAAATAAGGGAAGACAGCTCATGTAGCTGCAACAAAATCTTCCTATCAGTATTAGCAGAGCTTTTTTTATTTAATAACCTGTTTATACGTGCATGTTGTGTTAACAACAGACAGATCCCAGCAATCTCTATATTTCAGATTAAACTGACGAACAATCCAGGAAAAGGTTGAATAAACTCAATACGTCTTTTATTGTCCTCAGTCAGGAGGCTGAACCTCAAAACTGCTCTTAAATAACATGACAAGTGCAAAACATTGTGATGAAAAATTAAAAAGTTTGGTCAAATCTAAGAGGGAAAAACATCTTATTAAAGTATAATAAAAGTTTGCCAGTCTTTAAAAATATAAGCATCTGTCAGATGGTCTAATTTGAAAATATTAAGCTTATATCATCACCTCATGTGTTCACCATCACCATACGAAGAGACACTCAGATTTACAAACAACAAGTCAAGAGCAAAACCTTTAGGGTTTAACTTTGTTTCAGATAGCTTTAAATTTAGTTTCTCTACAATTTGAACCTTTAAAATGACAAACTTAAGGAGGTAAAACATCAATTTAAAATTAACTATACTTCTTTAGAGGTCAGTATATGAAAGAAATCACTGTTAGAGTAAAGAAACAGAAACACTATTTGTGTTTGGCTTATTTCTTTATGAGTGCCTACATTTTTTTCATCTTGTCTGGCTGAGCAGATGTTTCCTTTTTGAAAACTAATTCAAAAATGACTTCACAAAAAAAAAAAAGAAAAATCTAACACACTGAAGGACACTTAGGCAGGGCACACATGTGTTGATGGGCATATTGGCTGCTGCCGGCATTGAACTGGTGACCTTTTCTTTTTTAGATGATCTCAAAAACGCACGGGGGCCAACCTGACAGCCTTGAATGTTCCTTGGCTGGGTAGACTTGCCTGGTGACATTCAACCGGCTCCCCAGAGATGCTCGCTTGGCTCTGAGCTCTGCGTTTTACAAGGTCCCTCAGTCTCAGGCAGTCCACAAGCAGGTGGGGATAATAATTAAGTATGATTACTAGACATTAATCCATCCATAGAGTGATGGCCACAGCTGCCACTGCATCACAGAGGGCTTTCAGGTGACTCAACGCAGCCTTTACAGCCATAATGGATGTCCTGTAAAAACTCATTCAGTTATTGTCTTAGTGGCTCACATTTCACATTTCTGCTCGGCTCGTCTGTATCTCCTCCTCCCTTATTTTCTGCTTCCTCTTATAGCATGATGGGGGAAAAAAAAGAAAAAAATGCGAGGACAGAGGAACAATCACATGTATCTGCCAAATGGGACATTTCAGACATTATCCAAAGATAATGTCATGTAATGGAAAAAAAGCATTTACCTGTAAAGGTCCCCGTGTCCCTCAAAGTTTATATTCATCTCCTCCATCAGCCTCATCTGTACATTTACTTGGTCTTATTATTTTAACAACCTTGGCTTGGTTATTTCAACTCGAAGGTTTTCGGTGTCACCACCACGTGTGTGAAGAAGCTGTCCTTGTGCCTAATAACGATTTCAAGAGTGGAAGTCCCATTTTCCTTTTTTTTTAAAGCTAAAGTCAGTTTCAGTGGCCTTCGTAAAAACAATTTATTTCATGAAAGAAGTGTTTTTTCCTGCTTTTTTTATTGCCTTTCATAATAAAGAAATAAATAAATAAAATAAAATAAACAGCGACATATATCAGGGGTTTTCTGTCCATAAATGCTGAATGGATATCTGTTAGTGTAAAGGGCTGTTAAAGCGGTGTTATTTTTTTATCCTAAGTACTCAAAAACAGCAAACTGCACCCTGAGTCTTTGGGAAATAAGTGCTGTCAAAGTCTGTCCACTGCAATAAGTGGTCAAATGTGCTTTTTTTTTCCCATAACAGGTCCATCACTGACAGAAGCACATGAGAAAACCTTCATCCTGCAGCTCCCTGTTCAAATAAATCACAGCCAAGTGGCTCCTGCTAATTAAAGTCTGTCCGTCTTTGACTAGCTTGTGTAACATGTGAGCTTTACCTGCAACATTTAGGAAGGGATAATGTCATTGTGTATCTGCAGGTAAAATTATCTTTCCAGTTAGTTTTATTATCCTCAATGTAACGTTAGCTCATCATCTCTCCTGCAACTTGATCGGCTGATTCAAATAATAAGAAATAATTAAAAGCTGACTTGCTGCAGATAAATGGGGTTAAAGAAATGAAGGGAAATTAAATGATTTGTGGCTCATTTTTCAGCAACATATTTCTAATCTTCATTTTCACGCTGAAAAGTTCTTGTCCACATGACGTCACAAGTCATCAACAGTGAAGTTCAGGTCGAGTTTTACATCTTTTAACTTGTTTTTGAACTCATGAAGTCAAACCGAACTCGTGGCTCGAGTCTGCCTGGAGTCCACATCAGGTCCACTACTTGTTTTTTAGCATAAACATGTTTGCAAATGAAGACTAATCCTTCTCATAAGCTACTCTGATAAGTCTCCATCTGAGACTTCTCCAGAGTAACTAAAGAGATAACTACATATGACTCTAAAAAGATCGCTAGCAGGAATAATTTATTGTAATATCCCGCTGACACTCTGCATTGCATTATCATGCAGTACAGAGAACTTCAGTGATAGCTCACTTCCAGGCTTTATTAACAAAATGACATTTCCCTCTAGACAAAAAATAATTTCCAGCCCTCAGCCAAATGAAGCCGAAGATCTCATCAGCAGTCACTGTAAGAAATGACACTGCATTATAGATCAAAGTCAACCTCAAATACATTTGGACAGTAGCCCTAAATCACAAGCGCATATCTGTCACAGCTTTACAAGAAACAAAGTCCGTATGCTGAGGAGAGGTGTTTGAGTTTGTGCTCACATGTTTCATTGATAAAACACAGCAAATAGACATTAACAGATAAAAATGACACTTTTTTTTATAAAAAACAAGAATGTGAATAAAGGGTTTTTCAACATAAGGAGGCTTTTATGGTTATGTTTAATGCTGCAACCCTGACAGGTGGAAATGTGTCACAGTTATGAAAGTGGTTACGTTCTGACCCAATAAGTGGATGAATTCAGTTGGGAAAAGCATAATATAAAGTGTCACTGCGTGAGGAGATTAATAGCATTTTTCTGAGTGGACTGTGCATGTTTTTTTTTAAGGACTCTAGACTGCTTATAGAAATCAATGCAAGTTAAAAAAGGTTGCTTGGCTGTACACAATGTATGTGATGGACTGCCAAACTGTACAGTACTCAGTGTAATCCAGGGGTGGTTTGAGTCTCCCATAAACCTGCACAGTAAACATAACAATTAGTCAAGGAACACTGTTAAATCAAATATATAACAGAAAAACAGTAAGGTATTGAAAAGAGGCATGTGGATGGATAATAGATGGATGCAACTGAGGTAAATTCTGCAGGGCTTGTAGCTGAATAGTGCCCCAGTTTAATATTAAATGTCACATTTTTATGGAGAGTATCCTTTAATAACCTTGGTCACGAGCCAAAGTCTTGCATTTGTTTCCTCTAACTGGTCTGACTCTTATCAAGCTAAAAGCTTGAGAGTTTTTGGCATTGTCATGATTATGTCATCCCCATATTGCTATGTGATCGCTTGTAGATACGAAGATTGGATTATGACAGGCCTGCAAAGTCTGTCTGTACTGATAGTACAAGTTTTGGTGATTGTGGAGGAATTAAAAAAAAAATCTTTTAAAATATGTGTTGCTTTCTAAAGTTCTGTTCAATGTTTGATTGATTAGAAGTAACAGTTTGTTCCAGGCTAATCATTAGAAAAGATACTGGAAATGCACTTAGACTGGAAAAACATGGAAATATAGACACTTTCTTAATACATTTTAGGTTGATACATTCATTTTTTTTTAACACATCAGTTTTAAGGCGTCTTTACTGTAGTCCTTATACTGCTGGAGTTATTTACAAGAACAATTATACATGTGATCTCTCCACACTGTTACTATTTCTACATGTTCTTATGTTAGTTCATAAAAATAGGTGTGCAATCTTGGGGTAGGAAGCACTTACATGACTCAGAACCCACTTTATGTAACTTAAAGTACGAGTGTCTGACGTTATATGGCAGGACTTGAATAGAAAGTGCAGCATTCAGAAGGAGACGTGGGCAATGACCTGGCATGTGGACTGCACAGCTTGATGACGCTAAATTAATCTACATAACATCACCTGCACTCCCAAATGACTCAAAGGGCCGCTGAAGAACAAGCTAAATCATTTCTACTGAGGGACCACTCACCATTAAATCATCATCATTTCGACCTCACTTAAGGGCCATTTTGGAACTTTATTTATTATATATTCCATATATAGGCTCTGAAAGGGAATTAGCTGAATTTCTGTTTAAGGCACAACTTTTATTACTAGTACAAAAAATAAAAGAGGCAAATTTGCTTTTGGGTAATTAGCTGAAAAGGTCCATCTATATCCATTGGCAGCTCCTGACAGTTGGAGGCTGTTAGGCATGTGAAAATGAATTTCCTCTCACTATGAAACTAATTATAGACATAAGAGCTAAGTGGGAGATCTGTGGTTTGGTCGAGCCCACGCTGAGCAATGTGTATATAACTGACACGCACATCAGGCGTAGGTCAACACAGTTCATGGTTCAAAGTTGTAAGAAGATTTCAAACTGTATGAATTAACCACAGACAATTAAAGTTTTCTAACATTGTTTAGGTGCAAAGATGATGTTATTATCGATAACGGTGTGGATGTTGTACAAGTGTAGCACAATTTAAAGAGAAGTATGATGTGTTAAGCTGTAAAGTACAAAAAAAAAGGCAAGAAAGGGGGAGTTAAGGCTTAAATTGCAGTTCATTTTATGGCATTTCAATGGAGTTTCTAAAAGGCAGTGAAAATATTTTGGACCAGATAAATCTGCAGTGAACTTTAACATGTAAATTACAGACACTGTACATGGCTGTAAGCCATGCTGCTCCTTCCATATTTATTTAACCTCTTCTGTAAGGAGTTTAAACTGCTCCAAAAAAGACCAACAGCTTGAAGAAAAATTCTTTTAACATCTTCAGAAGTGGAAGGTCTTCCTCCACCCTGTTGCCCTGCCATGTTTCTACAGTTTCCTAGAATAGATGCACCAACACAGGCCTTTTCCGCTTTGCAACCATACGTTTCCATTAAGTTTGGACGGTGAGGGTGTGTGACGGCTTTTTTAGTTAGTTTTAATCTGCAACCTCAACACTAGATGTCACTAAATCACACTGGATATGTTGGATCTTTTAATAAAATGAAGGAGTACTATTCTGAGAAGAAAATGCAAGTGCAAAGGAATAAACAAATAAATAGATAAGTTTGAGGATCCAGTGTGACTGATGACTAGAAAGTAGTAAAACAACCATCCCTGTAAATGGTCCCTACATCAATAAGCTTCATAAATATCTAATATGCAGACAGAATATTATCTTTTTCTTTTTAGTTAAAGAAGGAAGGTAAGATTCATTTCATACAAAAGACAGCTATCTCAAAACAATGATTCATAAAAAATTGCAAATAACTAACAGGATTCTTCACTTTTAATTAACACAATGTGACACCAGGAATGCAATCAACAAATTTTAATAAACTAACACATCATGCACATCATGTTCAAAATACAAGTAAATTCTTTTTTTTCCAAAATAGATATTGGAATTTAATATCACACCACTTCAAATTTTGTATTTGTTCTTCTGCAGTTTATTTTTTAATTTTTGTTTCATTCCTGCAGTTATTGAGGTGCTATCACTCCTTTGTTAACATTAAATCATTGTTAACTATTGTTGCTGTGCACGGTGTCACGGACATGGCATGTTAATGCAAAAAATAGTGTCCTTCTTTTAGTTATAATTTAAAAAAAAAGAAAAAGAAAAAAAAGAAATAAGACCAGGTGGTTAAGGGTTGTGTAAAGTTCTTATTACCTCTGGTCCAATTGACTAAATATGCACTATAAAAATCTTTGTCGTAAAATATTAGCTATATTGACATCCTATTTGGAGCTGAATAATTCCTAAAAATTGTGGATGAATGCAGTATTCAGTGATGTCCTTCATGGCACGAAATAGCTGCCTTTATTTATTCATGATGTGAGTTTTTTGGTGAATAAACCTGGGTTTGAATTGTCCAGTGTCCTTCTGGAAAACTTTGCCTCGGTAAAGTAAAAGCTCACACATGCTTTCCTAATGCAGCCTAGATTCGCTGTTGAATTGACCTTGTAAAAAAAATAAAAAATAAAAAAAAGCTTTAGCCACATTGTTAGGGGGGAAAAACAGCTAAAATAATAAACCCCGAATGAAAAAAGGGATAGTTCCTCCACCATAAGGCTTATATGAGTCATTCTTGTCTTCTTTGATGGGGAATAAGCCAAGAATTATAAAGCCAGTGTAAATAAATCTATTTCCATCACCGCTGAGGAGAACGTAGAAGTTTCTTAAAGGTTTGACTGCATGTTTGAACCAAAAAAAGATGTGCTGTGGTTACTTTTAGGTGCGGTCAGTATGAAAGCTCAAGGTGTCTAAATTCCAGTTCTAACATCCATTTATTGTAAAGAAAATGGAAAGTTTTCCTGAATGTTTTAATCGCAGCTTGCTCCTTTGATGATGAAACTTATACATGTGACTTTCTTATTGGCCGACAGAAAACTGGCTTCCTGAGTCTAAAAGTAAAGATCCCACAAAACTGTATATATTCTTTTAAAAAGGAGGAATTAGACCTTAAATGTGTGTCAGATTTTTGTAACTATGCCACAGGGTTGGACTCAGTAACGTATCCTTTGGAACAAGACGTTTTTAACCCTCCAGTTTTAAAGTTTATGAGCATACATCATTGTTATGAATGAGTCTTGCAGGGTAGGCACATATTACCCGTAAAATAATTTCATGATAGTACAGAAAATAATGTAACTTAATTAGAACATGTTTAATTGCAAAGCCCCTATCTCTGATTAATTTGGTGGTGCTAATTACCTCTTCTTTTTTCATCTCTGGGACTGTGATCATTATTTTACTCTTTCTTAAAGGAGCATTTTGTGAGCTTGTGGGGAAAAAAAGAATGATAGCATATCAGGAACAAAGTAATATTTTTTTTAAAAAAAGTACCACAAAGGAAATTGAAGAAAATAAGATGACTAAGTGCAATTATTTTGTTCATAAAGACACAACTGGACATTTTATATTTTGGAGCAGAATTTCCTAATGGGAGATCTTTTATGAGTCTAATATCTGCTACCACAGCTTACTTGGGAGCTGGAAGCCACAAAAACCTCAAGCGGACATGATTTTTAGACAGCATACCTTCGTAATGGTAAAAGGGGTGTAAAATGTGTTTGTAATAAAATCCAGTAATAGTAATAGTGTAATCAATCTGCAACCAGAATCTCCAAACCATGAAATCACTCTAATTATTCCTCTGCATGTGACGATGGCTGATCAATTGGATTTCAATCAAAAGGATGATGGGAAATGCTGTGTTTGGGCCTTTTTTTTCAACCCCCACCTCCTTTAATGAGATGTATGAGGTTTACAAAATGCAACATGTTCTATTTAGATCTGACCACCGGCCACGAAATTGTAAAAATTCACTGTCTCTCTCCTGTTAATTCATGAAAAGAAGGGATATATCACTTATCAATAAAAATCCGGGGACAGATATGTTTTTCACTGCTCTCTTCATCTAACATGAGGGGTTTTTTTTGAGTTCAGCTTTCAATTCTGCACCATCACTTGTTACTGTTTTCCATCTCCACTCATTTCTCTTCAAATTAGTTTTTCATTTTCAGCCTTATCTTTAGTAATCACTGTAAATTACATGCCGCGGATTGTTTCATAAATTACATGAAAGTGATTCACAAACAGGTATGCATCTCCATGAATAAAACCCAAGGGTTAGATACAGGATGAAACCACTTTTTTTTTTTGCACATAATGGATGAAAATCTGGTATCTAAACAAGGCAAAGGATGAAAGAAAAAATAAATAAATATAAAAAAGCACTTATGGCATGTGTTGTCTATGGTTATGTGCTGTGCTATAATGCATCAGCTGAAGCATGAATCTTCTCTAATGGCATTATTCAGTCCACAGTAAAATATAATTAAAACCTCTGTCTACCCTCCTTAGTGAGGCTGCAGATATCTTTTTTTGCTATCAGATACACTGCCATTAGCAAGGCTTGAACCAAGGTGGACAACAACTAGAGTAATGCTAAGAGACTACATTTAATCAGAACAGACAGAGGTAACTTACCGAAACACACTCTGGTTGATTTTTATGTCCAGATCTTTATTACAAGCACACACTTGCAGTTCTCATTAATGCACATTCTAAAAGTAGGTAATGTAATTGCAAAACGAATGAATAATGAATGACAAATCAGATTAGCTGCATACGGTGGAGAAACTTTGCATCAGTGGCCGCATGTACTGAGGTAGACCTTGCTTTATCCAATAATAAATAGACTGCCACTCTAATCAAACGAACATCCCACTGCACACTCCTCAGGATGCCCCATTGCATCAGGATATTTCTTTTAATTAGGCCAGATTCCTTTCAACTCTGCAGCAACGTCACTGTGCAGAAATGTCTCTGGGAGCAGCGTGGACTCGAGGTTTTAGTCATTAAGGAAATCAGGTCAGCCTTTGCATATGGAGGAAATCCATGGCAAAATATGTAATTACACACATGCATACCAGCATTGTTTTTAATGAGCTACTTCAGAACAACAAGCCTGAGAACTATTCTCACCTCAGAGCACGTCCATACTTTGACTATTACAATATGTTAGGGAGTGGAGACGGAGCAGCTGGGTGTCACTGGTGTTATTCATTGTTGAAGTAGGCAAGGCATTGACAAATATTACGTTAATGGACACTCACTTGTATATATGGAACATACATCACAAGGAACTATAATACAAACCCACCACCATCATCACTTTAACTGAAACACCTAACGGAGACAACACCAAAGGCCCAGCACGGTAAAGTATGTCCCTAATGGACGATTCTGCACCGCAAAATTTACATCTTATATACCAATGCTGGAACTAGGATGCTATTTAAAGGTGTTAAGTTAGAATATAGAGGTCAGGTTCAATGGATTAGCATGTAGCATTTCCATCTTACATCCTCTGTATTATTGTAGTCACCATATTAGAGAAAGATTTAGAAGAAAATGCAGGATTTTGGGGAATCATCATGTCTGCTGTAGTCATATGGCTTTAAGGTAGCTGATTGGTTGTTCCAACTGCACAATATACTGAAAATGCAGAGAAAGTCAGAGAAATCAAATAAATGAGAATGAGGGCAAATATGCACAAATGCTCCTTCATTTCATTTCTATGACTTTCTCGGATTCCTCAGCGTTCCCTTTCAGTGCATACACCTTCGGAAATATGGCACCTATAGTGCTCATCCCATAGTATGTTCCAAGAATGTAAATGACATTACACACTGAACTCTACACTAAATGGTTAAAGTCATGTGTCCATGACTGACAGGGTTAAAAAAAAAAACTGTTTGTGTGCTTCATTTGAAAATTTAGACTCATTATCTTAATTGCAATCTCAGTCTTTAATTAGCTGCACACACACCGAGTCATTCAGGTGTGATCGATGCCCTCTTAATCTCCAACCATAACATGAAAAGAAAATGAAATCAATGTTTTGCGAACTTTAATTGGAACGTAATGTCAAAATTAATAACAATCAAGTCAATTAGCATTCGTAGCCGGCTGACGTGCACTGATTTCATCCTTTATTACTGCCGTGATTCCAGGTTAACTGTCATTTTAACAGGAAGTGAAGGAAGGGCGGCTGGGTGGCATCAGAGGAAGTTGAACAGACTGGGAAATGAAAAATATGGAGTTTAAATGCCAAAGGAGAAAGAAAAGAAAAAGTCAAAGAACAAACATCTCAGCTCTGCAGGATCTCTGATTTAACTGTGTGTGAGTAAGATCACTTCCCCAGAAATAGAAAACCAAACCCTTTTTTTAGGAGAACCCATCCTGTCAAGGAAATTACTTTCCTATTGGGAGGAGGAAGTATTATTTCAGTGTCTTTCAGACCCCCTATCCTACTTACAGTATGCGGTTCATGACAGCCTAATCCACATACGCTTTGTTCAATCCTGTGATACAAAAGCCCTTAATATACTGTATTCCTTCATTCTTTAACTGTAATTTAAGACTTTCAGACTACACGGCAAAATAAATATGTTCCGCTTCAGGGCCGAATGAACTGAGACAAGGTCATTTAGAGATTCGAGCAGAACAATACTGTGCCTCTCTGCAGTCCCCCCCATTAGGAGAAAGAAAGATCTTATGGTGTAGAGACTGTTTCAGGCAAAAAAATGTGTGAGGTTAGTTGGAGTCAGCTCTCATGCAACTCCTGTAGCAAGAGAAGGAACGCGGGATCATCAATAAATGATTTACTGGGCTGTGGTTTCCCGCCCAAGAGCCTGGTTTTGTAATCTGCAGTGAATAAATTTGTATAGGAAGGTTGCTAATGACGCTTTAGGAGGACGTTAGCCACGGGCTGCAAAGGACGGACCGGTGTCCTATTTAAGAGTCAGAGAAGCTGCCCCCCCAGGGAAGACATGACCTATCCGAGACTGCGGGGTTGTTAGAGTGTTTACCTCAACATCCCTTTCTAAATATTAGATCTTAATTATCGAAGTGGCTATTCTGGATGTTAATTTATCTTTCAACACCTTTGGCTTTCTGCTTTTTTTGCGAGTAATTAAAAGTAAAGATGAGACTCACAAGCCTCCATGATGTGTTTTTTTGTGCAAACCAGCGGTGCAGTAGTTGAGCAAAACCTCCCCCCACAGCTAACTAGAAATGTCCTAGCTGAGGTATTACATTGGAAAAGTGCACAGCCATATCGTTAAACCGCATTAAGTCTGACCTGAGGAGGGAAGGTGAGATTATCTCAATGCTATTGTCTTACATTTGGAGTACAGCCGGGAGTTTAATCAAATCTTGAAGCAATCAATGCAGCAGCTCTGATGGACACTTTCCTCGCCCTTGGAAACCAAGGAGTGTTCAGAAACGATACCACTGGCAAAAAAGAGTCACTTCAGATTCATCATCTTGGAGAATGAGATTAACCTGGTATCCTCCACCCACTGGGATATCTAATGTCACCGAGCTTATCTTCTAAGCATTCAATCAGCCTCCACGAATCAAGTCTATAAACACCTCGCTGTCCTTTGTTATTTTTTTTCATTTCAGCCTCACAAAACTTATTTGTTTGTTCACTTTGAAACTTTTCATTCCTTTTTTCATTTCGTGTATTCTTTTTTTGTTCTCCCCCCGCTGAAAAGATGAAGTTAACCCTACTGGGCTGACGGGGTTGTGTTTTTTTCGTGCACGTATGTGAGAGAAAAACAGAGACGGAAAGCAGCATGTGCATGCACTGTACTTTGTTGTTGAAATATTAGGACACAAACCCCCGTGGCTGGACTGGACACTGTCCCAAATAGGATCATCTATTATTAAAAGGTTTTTCCTGTTTCCCTGTTTTCTTTATCTGTCTTGGTCGACAACATATAAAAGGATAGAGACATTATGGTCGATCCAGACCAAATGTCTGTTGGTAAAAACTGATTTGATCCGGGATTAAAAGATAAAAAATGACAGCAAAAAAATGACAACACACACATCATAATCTCCCCCCTGCTCACGCACACACATCTTCACATGCACAGATTTACATAACTATGACCTCATGCAGGAAGAAAAAAAAAAAACAAATAAAATTACCCTGCCCTTTTTTGTGTGGAAGATTAGAAATGAATTATTAAAGGACATTTAGTCCAGATTTCCCTGAAATACATCTCAGCAGAAACATGATCTTCCTATTTTCAATTACATCTTTGCTATCCTCAGTAACCCTGCACATCCCCTCCCTGCAGCCCACAGTGTGCACTCCACGTCTGCTGCACCTTCTTTGATTGTCTGGAAGGGAAAACAGCATTTTTTTAGGTGGAAAAAAAAAAGAAATGTTGCCCGTCCTTGACCAAGCAGACGAGCATGTTGTTGTCCCAGCTGTAGGTAAATCAGCTAGAACAAGTGTATTGAATAGCTTATTGTGGTTGGAGGTCTGTGCCTTAACTGAAGAGTCCTTCAACCCCAGCATTAGACACAAAAGCCCTAATGTCATAATACAAATTCCTGACAAGGATTTGAGTCCGACGTGCAAAATCTGACGAGCGGCGCCTTATCTACCCGCTACAGTCTCATTGCTAATTTCTTATTCAGCATTTGCATTTCACAAGTAGGTTTTTTGCTGATCTGTGTAACCTTTGGTGTGAGGCTAGATCAGTTGCACTTGAAAATGCACGCCATGAATGGCTCTAAGCTGAAGTAACTGGGTGTGATAACTTTTGCCTGGCAGATAAACACAGGCAGAATCACTCCAGCTTCCTATTTAGCATTACAATGAACTACGCTCTTGGGTGCCAATGTTCTTTTATGTGCCCTTACTCTCTATGAGGCCCTGTTCTCTTTCTTTCCTATAACAGTAGTATGCTGTGCACTAGTCTGTTGTTATGCATTTGTTCATATAAAAAAAACACCAAATGCAGACAAGAGTAAGTCAAAAACATGCAGTGTGTTTAGGGAAAGTGATGTTTTGTTTTTTTTTAACATGCATTCACTAACATTCATGCAGATTTATATGGTTATGTGGCCCTGGACGAAACCGAGTTCACTGTATTTTAAATTTTAACTCAAATTATTGCCTTGCGGTGATTTGACTTTGCCAAAGAGTCAAGTTGGAGTTTACATTCATGTTTGTTCAGACTTCTTTTTTAAGATTTTTAAGGAATTTTTATTAAAGGTTTAAAGTATTTATGTACTAGGGCTGTCAGTTGATTAAAATTTTCAATCGCGATTAATCGCATTAGTGTCCTGAGTTAACTCGCGATTGATCGCAAATTAATTGTGAATTTTTTACCCTGCTCTATCTGTACCTTAACAAGACATTTATTGTGTTTCTTATACTCTAGGAAAAATCGGAGAGGACAATAATAATTCCTTGGCCATCATGTGGTATTTAAG
>JAPZDV010000013.1:2803866-2818262 GCA_029814665.1 Acanthurus lineatus
GCAAAACTTTAAAGCTAAACTTTCCGTTTAAAAGTCCCTTTTCTGTATCCATTTCTGCTTTGTAACCGTTTGCAATGCTTTTATATATATATATTTGGTAAAATGGAGTTTATCACTATATTGACACATAATTCCAGTAAACACTTTCTGATAAGAAACACGCTGTCTTCTCTTAAAGACATATTTTGCAGAGGACTGGGAGAGCTTCATCACATAATAAGAAGACAGTCCACTAAATCTCAGTACAATGATTTTACTCACGACATTTCCGAGAAATCTCCTTCACAAATACGGGACAGATGACCTAACAGAAGGACGCGCCATCTGAAAACAAGATGTTTCTGGCCACACAGAGAGATAAAAAATTTAAATCAAGACTTCATATCCGTTAGTAAAGTTAGTTATAAAAGTAGAGGGTGACTTATTTCCAGGAACTCAGATTTAATCTCCTTTAATGTTTAGTCTGTCTGAACAGCTACGGCTCAGTGCTTCTTTTTGTCTCATGAAAAAAAAAAAAAACCTTTTGAGGCAAAACTCAGAACTGCACACTCATTATGGGAGCTCAAAAAAAAAGAAGAAGCAATATTTCAGACAAAGCTTAATGGCATAATGGCCCTGCTCTATTGTGGAAAAGGCAGTGTAATTTTTAACTGTGCCCTTGAGCAACAAAACTGGACTCAATATCTCTTCTTCTACTGGAAGCAAAGACTGGGTGAAAATGTCAGATGAATATACAAAAACTACATTTACATTAATGTGACCCATTTTTTTTGCCCACGTTGGATTTGACAAGAAATTTAAAGCAGGCCGACCGACTGAGGTCAGTAATATATGTGAATGCATATTTTAACCGTAAAAGCAATTTTCACATTGGCTCTCTGTCAGGCCAGCAGTCATCTTTTTTTTTTTTTTTTTTTTGCCCTTTCCTGTTGTAAGCATTGTTTCCCTAATCTAAAGGGATGAGGATTAAGGGTATTTTGTCAGCACAGCTATCCATGTCTGACTGTCCTGAGGCTGTGAACTGCCATCACAGACAAGTTCATTCTGTTTACCCTTGTCATCCGGAGGAATATTAATCATTCACCGCCGAGTCGGACCAAACAGCTTTGGCTTTTACTTTTGTGGACAAATCCTGAAACTTTTTTACGCATCATAGATAGAACCGACAGACGGTGAATGTTTGAAGATCCATTTCTGGACGCTGCAGACGTACGACTTCCAAAGGAATAGAAATATGTGACAACTGAGCTCAAAAAGCAGGCTGACCGGATTTAATGCAAGGAAAACAAGTTCAGCTACAAAGTGTTGCACACATTAATGCAAACATGGCCTCAGCAGACATAAAGCAGCACAAACATGTACAAGATTGTAGTGATAAAACATTTAAACGCATGCATACAGACAACTTGAACAAGACTAAGCCTTCATAGCTAAGCTAGCAGCTAAATGCTAACAGTCTTGCTCTGACAATGCTAAGAGGCTCAAGTTTAGCAGGGTAGCAGTGTTTTTTATGGCAACCTACATTAACTTTTAGTTCACTGACATTGTCAAGAGGACTTGAGACTTCTTGGTAGATCTGATATCCAATAAGTCAGTGATGCAGAATGGAGCAGGACCTGTTAGTGTTTTACAGTAGAGCCGTGAACGAGTCCTCATGTTGGGACTGCAAACACATTTATCAAATCAGCGTGGAGATTAAGCTGTTATCCGTCATAATGACAGGTTTCGCTGCACGCCCTGCAAAGATAGTGATGCCTGCAGTGATGCCTGTTGAATTAGATGCAGGCAAAAGCCAATTTACTCGCTATTGAATTCAAACATTGGTCTTCAGACTGAATCAACACTCTGTTTTTGTGTTGTGACGGTTCACTTTGATAAATAATAAAGGAACATGTGTGCAGGTTCATGTAAGTCATCCAGGAGCATCACATATCATGCTTGTTTTTATGTACTCATCTGGATCAATAGTTCAAGTCATAAGAAATTCATATTGAGTTATATTTCATAGCAATTTAATTGATGCAAACCTCAAACTACTGTGCTAGACCAAGGAGCTCTCGAAATCTCCCTGAAAAGGGATTTTTATTTTATTTATGGATTCCTGCAGGGATATGGACTACCTGACCCAACGCTGGACTCTACTTTGAAGGTAATGAGAAGAATCTTAAATTGGACTCTCTATTTAATTGGGAGCCTGTGCAAGGAGCATGGGAGCAATGTGTGCTCTTTGGCTAGTCCTTGTCAGAGCTGGAGCTCGGCTGCTTTTTGACATAACTTGTGATAACGCAACATTGCCAAGGCAAATAAATTAGGCCTGTCAATAGCTGAGGCAGGATAAGATGACAGAATGAAGACTTTGTTCAAGAGTGTTTTTTTTTTCTTCTGCAGAACAAAACTGATATTTGAAGATGAAATAAAAAAAGATATATGGCTGTCATGTGGCAATTTGTGACATGAGCATGTAATCGCTTATGCTAAGACAGCTGCTTTTTGGTTTTTGTCCTGAAAAATAACAACCATGATGTCCCTGTCAATAGGCAATAAGCTCCAAGGGCGCGCTGTCGTCAAGGAGGCGCTGCAGAATCATCCCTGATTTAAGCTGACATGATCAATGATATCAGTCTGCCATTTGTTTGGATGGTTAGATTACATTTGTTTGTCAGAAACTTGAGTAGGAGCTGAAAACATTTATCCATGCTGAAACATGGTTATGAAGGACAAAAGAAAGTAATGCAATACAGTTTTGATATAAATGAAGTAAATGAATTCATCTATTAAACTGGCAACTCTATTTAAACTGTAACTTAAAGGGCCATTTTACACATATAATTTAAAAAAGGTAAAGTTATAGAAGCCGATTCACAGCCTTAATATTTTCTTTGTGTGTAATAGATTGTATGATACAACATTACTGAGTTTTTTCCAAAAAAAATAAATAACGTGCTAATCAGTGTTCTCATCTTAATGGGGGTGTTAATTGTGCTCATGAGCATTTTTGCTGATAATTTACAAAACTGCAACTAAAATTTTCTTCTTCTGGAAAACACTCAGAGCTTTTTTACTAAAATAAAATAAAAAAAAGCTCCCTTTAACCTCACAAAAAACAGCACAGAAAGCCTCCTTCTGTGGTTTTTGGAAATTATTAACTAAAGTGGGAAGTAGACGAGGTGGATTGCGAGGCGGCAGCACAAAAAGGTAGATTGCAACACTTTACACTCCTGAAATGCCCTGCACATCACACACTGATTGATGGCCTTTAACTGTGTGAAAGTGACTAATGGTGTGTTTCTCCTCCAAACAGAACAACATAATGCTGTCGCCAGTCATGCTGTACCAGCTCTTAATGCATTGTAATAAAATGACTTTATACACTGCAGAAGATTATGACTAGACTGCTGTGGGCTTTACACAGCCCTCCTTTTCTGTGGAATATTACAGCAAATTTGTCCCTTAAACTAATACCTTTGTTTTTATGATTGGACATAGGTGCATTTAGAGGAGAGCGCAAGTATTTGTCCGTTTGAATTGAATAAATGTAGTGTGTGTTGGGATAATTTGTTTTTCGGTGTCCACTGATGTGGATTAAAAGACACAACCATCAAAGCAGCAAAGATTAACAATGCTGTTTCATGGGCAGTTCACCTAAAAAAACCCGCTCACACGCCACACTCGAGTGCCCACAGTCCGCACACACATATGTCTTTGTTTTGAAACGATAAAGGTTCGGGTTTTTGAAGTTTTTTTTTTGTTTTTCAGGTGAAACGCCGCTGCTGATTTTATTAAGCCGCTTGTTGATTTATGAAGTTTGTCAGAGAGCTGTCAAAGTCGGAGATGCATTCATGAAAGCTGGGAAACTTAATTTATTATACATTATATCATTAACCAGCGCAGGCTCTCTATGAGGGGTGGCTGTAACGACTGACTGATGTAATTAGAGTAATTGAGAGGTTGAAAAATGGAAAAATACAATGTAAAGTTAACAAAACAGTTTCAGTGATGAATTAGCTTCAGTGACGAGAATGCTTTTTTATAATAAACAGCAAACTTGAAAATGAAACAGAATTTTAATGGAGGTTTTTCAAATGAAGCTTTGAATGTCTCGTTATATTTCATGACTTTATCAGACTGAAAAACAAACAAACAACAAAAAATTACTTTCTAAGTTACTTGTGTGGCTTAAATGAAGGGATCAGTTTCCTGCAGTCTCTTTTTTCTCTCTGTGTTTATGAAGTGATGTTATTTTTCCAACTGTATGTCAAGCAATCAAGGAAGAAAGACTACGACTTTGTACCCACAATGCACTGGAATGTTGACTTGAAAGTAGAATCAGTAACCAGCTAATAAACTTTTCTTTACAGCTTCAATACAGTTTGATGTCTTTCCTTGATTTTTGCCTTTTATTTGAGTTAAAGCTCCATTTAATATTTTTAATTCACCACAAAGTATCTGAGAAAATTATCATTTTTTTTTAGCTTAAGAACAAAAACAAATAGTTTTTGGATTGTGTATTTAAGCAGTTAAACTTAACGCACTTTTTAAACTAAATAAATGGACTAAAATATGGTACAGAGTCCAATTACAGACTCTCACTGCACCCTGCATGCTTTTGAACTCTGATGGATGATGTGAAATTTGTCCTGACCCTAATGCGTTTGCAGAACTGATGAGAAAAAATGCTACTTGAGAGAAACGTTAGCCCTGCTCCAACTCTGCGATCGACTTTGCGTCTCTGCACTGACAAGATCTCCTCCATAATGCACTGGGGCAGGAAGTGAAGTGGGGTTATTGTGACCGCATCAATGTGCTAGTCGCCGCCCTCGGGGGATCCCACTGTGGTTGATTGCACCTGGGAACAATTAGAGCCAATGAGGTTAACTGGGGTTGACCTGTTACCTTCTCAGCTTCGGGGTCAATGATTGATGACTTGTTGGTCAGCTGGAGAGTTAATTTGCTCTGTTTTCTTGATTTATTTCAGAGCACTTTTAAAGACTGTAGTTTGTCTTTAAATATATTTAAGGCATTTTACTCGGCTACTAGTGTGATCAACGTTCTTCCATCCATGGTCTACTGTATCTGCATGTTGTTTGTGGGTAAAATCATCAGTGTGTCACCGTAATCAGGCCTGAATGTCTATTTAAATATTTATAGTTATATTCATTTCAACTGTTGGCTCGTATTTAAAGGTGGAAATCAGTTTACCTGTCATTGGCAGCCTTTGAAAGTAGTTAGCATAAATATCTGATAGCTTTTTGATGTCACATGACAAAATAACTCTCAGTTTTGTCATTAGATTTTTACATTTTAATTGGAAATTTTGTTTTAAAGAAAGACAAACACGTACTAAGCAGGAAGTGCTTGACAAATAATACCACTGAGTGACACTGAATAGGATTCAGCGATTTTTAAGAGTGAACCATAAAGAGGCTGAAATGTCGAATATTTATGATCCATACTGCAAACAAGCCTGAACAAGCCTTCTGCCTTCGAGGAAATGAAAATGAAAAGCTGAAGTGTCCCGAAATGTGTGAAAAAGGAGAGAGATGTGCTTAACGGTTCAGATACAACAATGAACTATTTCCTTTAACATCTGCAGGTGGTTTAAGGAAATCTATTAAAAGGTCTGCGATTTAAAGTCTACATTCCAGATCATCAGATTATCGTTCAATAATGTGTATTTTTAACATATAAAACCAGTCAAACTCTTGTTTCTTGCTCACTCTATAATAACTTTTGGCTGTAAAATAATAATAATTACAAAATAACATGCAGTTGATTTCTTGAAAGTGTTACATAGCAAGAGATAATAATGATGTAGCAACTTTAATTTGTCAGTTCATTGTATATAATGCTACTTATGCTAATTTAAGACCAACTATTTCTTCCTATTCTGCCGTTAGCTTTGTTAAAGCGAAGCGCCTGTTAGCTCCAGCTCATAGTCGACATTATTGTGCTCTTCATGCTGAAACAGGAACCTCTTCCTGTTTAAACCTGAACACATTTCAGTGAGAAGTTTAAAATGTCTTTCACCAAAATAGATTTATTTAACTGTGACTTAAAAGTGTCTTTGTTGCTTTCGATTTTAGTCTCCTTGAACCGTTGCACATGGTTTTGTTTTCCATGTACAAAACGGTCAACACAGTAATTTCCTCTGTCTGCTGATCTCAAGCTTCTGCGGCAAACTTTTATGAGTTAGTGTGCACACATATGTTCAGTTTTACACCTTATATTATATTTTTTTTCCCAGTCCTGAGCAGCAACATGACAGTATGAATCTTGCATAAGTGAGTCTTCCATCTTGTAAGAAACACAGTCACCAAGGCAGTTGTTTTAATTGTAAATTGTAAGTAAGTTGGCACAGATATGAATTAACAAGAGCCCTTTGTTCAATTATAAATAACATTTCAAACATTAAAAAAACAGAAAATACCAGTTCTTCCTGTTATATCGAACGATTGTGTAAAGATAAGTCAATATATCTTTAACCATAAATAACATTTTCCAAGCCCAGTGTTAAACTCGTAACAATTCTTTTCCTTACGCTGTGTATTCTGTACTGTATTTGTTATCTCTCTTTTATTTTCCTGTTTATTCTCTTTTGTGTTGTACAGCAGGGTCATCAGAGACTTTGCTGTCAGTCTCTCGGCATCAGATCTCTGTCATAATATGTCTCTGGCATTCGACGCAGCAGCAGCAGAATTCACAGATGAAACGCTCCTTTGATCAGCGAGTCCTTTGAGTGCGCTCTGTAAACCTCCGCTGCCACTGTGGGCATTCAGGGGGCATCAGCAGCAATGCCACAACACTACCATTGTGCCGGAGCCTATCGCCTCATAAAACTCACTCAGAGTTTTAAAAAAAAACAACAAAACATGGAGTCAAATGATCAAATTGCATTCCTTTAATGCCTGACTGTGCTTGAATCATCTTAAATAATGTTGAACGTTTGCAGAAAATGCTGCATGTTATTGCCAACATCTTGTTTTTGAAGTGCTGCAGTGTTGGTACTTGTGATGCATTTGATGCTTGTTCCTAGCGCTTGCATTTTTTATAGACAGTCCCCAAAGACGAAACACCATGGCTTCCAATACATGTCAACATTTTACCATAAGTAGATGCTGATCTGACACTGCAACCTGCAAACACATCAACACAGTGAGGATTTGGACAAAGTTTGTCCTCGGTTACATTTAAGATGCATCTGATATACAGAAAGCTTCACGTTTTCAATGCAATATTTTTTAAAATCGTATTTTTAATTGTATGGTTGCGCTATAATTAGATTATGTTTGTCTGGTGTGAGTTTGTGTTTGTGTTAACATGAAGAAGAAAGATGTTTCAGACGTTGTCTTTCACAGAGGTCACTCGCCTCTAAAAGGCAAAAGGAGAAAGCTTCATGATAATGTTTCCTACAGAGTTCAGATACATTATTTATTTATTGCTGAAACTGCAACAGGTCAGTAGGTTTCGCAGCACTAAGAGTTATAAGTTAGCAACCCCTTGATTTATTTAACATCCAGTCGCGATACACTCCTGAATGTGAATGTCGGACCAATAGTCACTGTCTTCAGTTCTGTGTTGTCTTCTGATGAAACCTAAGAGGAAAGATTTGTCTCTTTTGTGCTAAATGCTCCACTATGTCACTGCTCTCGTCTTTTCACTGTCAGGTGCCGGGCAGGAAATATGCAGTCATTTCTAGGGTTTTTTTATTTTTCACAGAGAGCAGCTGCCTCTTGCAGCTGGAAACAAGATTGATGAGAGTGAATTAAAGCAATAAAGTACTGGATAAAATGAAAACAATAAGTTTTAAAAAAGAAAAATAGAGCTGTGAAGAAGCCACAAAGTCATTTGAACCATTGCTAATGTGAACATACTGATTACAACAGTTTAGAGAAATTTCAGTTTTTTAAAAAAGAAAAAAAGAAGTCTATGGTTTCATTTTTCAAGAGATTTCTAAAGCCTTTCTTCTCAATGTTATTTCCATTTTGCATCATTTGATCAAAAAGGTGACTAAGAAGTTTCAAGGTCATTGCAAATATGAATGTTTTGTGTCCTAAAAAAAGGTCTCGGTGCAGAATTACTCGCAGCGAAGGGACCAGTTGATTCATAATGCGCACCGCAACCAATGGGGAAATAAAAATCTCTGTGAACTCGTAGCAAACATCACCTGCACAGCAAAGATTATTAAAAGTCTAATTATGCATATCAAACACCACAGACAGGACAATTAGAACGGGGAGGCTTCGGGCTGCCTGGAGCAGATGGTTTACCCATTTAAGAAAACTACAGACATATGTATTATTACACTGAGCTCAGCGTTTTATTTTCTACTTTTGTATTTTTATTATTGCGAAAAAGCCTCTGCAGAAAGAGAAGATTTTAACTCGGCCCTGTTTGTTTTTTAACAAACATTCTTTTACGGAAATGTTTCCCCGCATTAAAGCAGCGTATGGGTGAATAAAACAGTTTGCACATACTAATGGCTTCAGTGATGTTTTGGGTTCTCGGAGGCATTAGACATTTGGTGAAGCATTGCAATCCACTAAAAAAAATAGAGAAAAAAAACACTTAAACAAAGAGCAACATCTTTGCTTGGATGATAGTCAAGATGAGGATGGAAAGAACTAAAAAAAACCAGGAATTTATTGATGTTGAATCACATCTAAAATTTAGCGAATCAGAACATGATCTGTTATGGAGCGATTCAACAGATGCTCCAGTTCAAGATGAGACCAAATTTTACCGTGGATGTTAGTTTTTGAGACAAAAGTCAAAATGTGGACTGCAACAGAGCGGATATGATTTGTTTTTAGTCTAACCAACTGGAAAAATACTGTGTGTACGACTTAATACACTGATACTCATACAACCCAAAGGTTCTAATATACAGAAAACTACCACAGCTTTCACTGCTGTTGATGCTCAGAGCAGCTGTTTGAGGTTTTTTCGAGGTGGGGGTTGTGAGGTCCGAGTCAAAAGTCTGGTTTCAGGGGGCCGTCCAGTCAGAATTTCCTACTGGGAACTCAGGAGTTCAGAATTCCCCGTTCGAATTAATTACACTATAAATTTCCACCAAAAAAACAACCATTTGGTTAAAAGGTCCAGTAGCATGCGAGATTAGCTGCAAACACACACACACACTCACACACACACACACACATGACCAAATGCATGATCTCCTCCAGGCTCACATCTCATGGAAATAACAGTGTGGGTTAACAGAGTTTCTGCTCAAGGACTTTTATTTTTTTTTATTCCAGAATATCCTGTTGAAACTGGTTTCAACAAAAGACTGTGAAAACTGATGATTTATTTTGGGGGGATTATGAGCAACAAGTTAAAGCAAACGTACCATAAAAACAATGGAGAAGACCTGCTCTACATTTAACTTCTCGTTCAGGCTTAAAAGCAAAAGCTAGCTTGAATACTGTTCGAGAACTAGGCTGGTTGGTTTGGATGATTTGGATGGTTGTGTTATTAAATTATCTCACTTCCTGATTCAACTGTAATTTTATTTAAATAAAACTCTATAGTCTGATGTGGGGGGAGTTACCTTGTTTTACTTAAGGGGCTCGAAATCATAGTATCATAATCATGGATTAGCACACTGTTATAAACTATGATTTGTAGTTATTATTATTGTTTTCTCTCATATTGTATACAGTGTATTGTGCATCCATGGTGCTTCATGGTATGGCATCATTAATGTGGGGAGGGAGGAAAGGCAGAAGGAGAAATACATGGGGAGCAGATCAAGAGAGGTCCAAGAGGTGAGCAGTCGCATGGATAACTCTCTCTGACTCTCTCTGACTGGTGTGGGGGCCACTGACTCACCTTGCTGCCAGGGCACAACATGTAAATAGTGCAGAACGGCATTTCGCATTCAGGACCTGCAGCCGGGTTGAGCCTGGCGCCGACGAGGCGAGGACCACTTTCACATTCAGTAGTTTGCTTCTCCTGTGACTACTTAGCACTACATATTCTCAACACACTGAGAGTAATGACAGCACAGTGAAGTGAAAACTGCGTATGCACAAACACACACACACACTCTCACACTCCTTCTTTTTTTTCTTCTTCTTCTCTCCCACTCTCTTTTTCATGCACACACACACACACATACACGCACACATATATATATAGTACAAAGACACACAGTGAGACACACTGATGCACACAGAGGAGGTGGGGGGTGGGGTTTACCATAGAGACTTGGACTCATTGATCTTCTCTGGAGGGGGGTTAGTTGAGATCAATCTCCCTTCACAACAGTGACCCCTGGTGGAAGATCAAAGTTCCCTAACAACAGAGAGATCTTTCAGTCAATCCCTCCATTTCCATTTTGATAAAAGACGACGACGGCGATAATACATCCCAGAAGTAACATTTTACATGTTGTACTGTATCTCACTCACACTGCAGATTTTCACAGGTAGCAGAAAGAGGCAGTGAGCACAGGAGGAACACTTTACAGGCGTGCAAGGTTGTTAAAATAGACTGTAGCAATGACAAGACAAGGCTGTGACAGCATGACAGGGAGACGTATAACTGAGCACTGCAACTCCACACACAGAGAACTGCAGGGGCTGTTTGGATGATTGAACTGGAAATGGTGACGTAAAAGCTGTTGTCTTCGAAGCAGCACTGACTGTGAAAATCATGTCTCTCCCTCTAAGCACCTCCCACACCATTTCTCCCTCATACCTCAGTCAAATCACAGCACAGTGCTTTCTTTCTTATTCCGTTAGGCAGCAGATAAACAGCATTAAGACTATTTCTGACAAAGAATAGGTGGTGAAAAAATGTATTGGTGAAAAAAAAAACACGTTTGCTGTAAATATGTTTATTCGTTATGAACTGCAGAAATGACATTTATGGAGTAGAGCCGGAAGGAAGTTCATTAATCAAACAGAAAGACAGAAAATTACCAACTTGCACAATCTCACTGGATAATATGATTTTGAAATGATCTTGAGTAAAAAAAATAAACTAATTTTATGCAAATAAAACAGTTAAGGGACTTGTCAACTTTAGTAATTATTTAGAAATTCATTGCTGAGAGGAGAGAAATTTCTAGAAGCCTCATTTTCTGTCTGACTCTGATTCAATAGTAAAAAACAATCTCAACATTATATGCAAATTTATGCTATTTTTATTTGATTTGTCACTTCTATTAATAGGATCCCACTAATCACAGCACACCTACCAATTCTTGGGCCTCTGTCTCTTTCATCACACCGTTTTTTCTTGTTGTGCAAAGATTTATATGGACCATAAGACCACATGTATAATGCATGAGCTCGGACTTATAAATATATCAAACAATATCAATAAATAAAATCTAAGCCGCCGTCCTGGTAATGTGTGAATTTAACTGCTGACTCAGACTTCTTGGCCGGCCCGGAGCAAAAAAAAAAGAAAAAATATTTTATGGAAACACACCAAAGGCAGAGACCAACGCTCGACTGAAATATGGTCACACGAAGCTAAAACTGTGTGTGTGCATCTCATTTTTAAAACAATGCCGTCCACCTGCACATTCGTACATGCCGTCTCTGTGGAGTTCAATCTATTTTTGTTGATGTGTTGATCAAAAAACTGGTCTCATAATAAATTATATACATGCACATATTTGATGCAGTCCTAAAAGAGTAAAAACCTTTAAAAAACAGCATATATTTTAAGTCTCAAGGGGTCTTTTTAAGGCGGTAAAGTCAGAGGATGTGTTAGGTTGTTGCTGCTGCCCGTCCACAGCTGTTCATTGCTTTGTTTTCTGCATTCTGGGCATGAAAACTGCTATAGACTGTTAGTTATATATTGGTCTGACTCACCTGATGCAGACTACAAAAAACCAACCACTGGCAACTCATCAGGCCCCTCCCCCTCCAATATCTGAGTGTTACTTTTTTCAGATTTCCTGTCACCGCGTCCTGGGATTAGCACCACCCAAGATCATTGAGAGTAATTTGAAAATGAAATATGAGAAGGATAATGGGTTCAGACAGACTTTTCTCCAGCGCTTCAGTGGGTCATGTCAAGGCAAGTGATACACTGACTTCAGAGGAGGACTTCATACAATCCCATATCAAAAAAAACCCCTGAACTATCTCTTTAAGTAGAAAAAAATACATGTTATGGAGGTTAAACTGTAAAATCCTGTAAAATGTGACCATGTTTTTGTTGCCAGAGGTTGATATTGTGTTCTAACAGCGAACATTAAGGTCCTGCTGATGTGTTCAGGGACATTTTGCTACTGGCCAGATACTTTAATTAACCCTGTCTCCTCGATTTGTGGATTAAAATTTTCCCTCCTTTCAAAATTTTTAATCAATTTGTGTAAAATAGAAAACTAAAAAACAAAGAGACATGATTGAACATGTGTAGTCAGATAATCAGACAAGGACATTTACACAAACTGTTGTGAACAGCTTTCACAGTTTGCAGATTCACTTCCTGAGTGAACTTGTCATAGTAATATTGCTACGTTACCTATTTTCAGCTTCTCAGCAGCCGACAGAATAACTGTTTGATAGGAACAATGGTCAAGGCTTCAAATGTCGGGCTCCAATTGTCACAAACAAGAATTTTCTCTTTGGAGGTCATGACTCATTTTTTTTTAAGTATCTTTGTTTGTGGGGATCATGTGAGCGTTTCCCATCAGCAGTGCTGATGCATTACACATCACGGCGCTGCCATACTTGTCTCTTGCTTTACATTTTCAGTGCTCGCAGCGTTTTCACACTTTGTGATGCTTGATATCTGCTGGCCCATGCATCTCTCTTCCATTTCAGTCTGCCAGCGGTACAGTATCCATCTCCATTACATGGTCACAGATGGATAACAAGGCCAGGCCTGGCACAGCTCACAGAGTGCTGCTATTCCTCTGAGAATACACCCCTGCCATCATATTCAAATGGACTTTCTGCTGGCTGTCCCCGTCGCTCGCCATGATGCACAATAGAAGGTAAGGGGGAGAGATGTAGGAGGAAGGAGGGGGGGGAGGAGGGGAGGTGCTGAGGTGAGACTGAGGTGGGCTGATGAGACGAAGAGAGTTGCCATTGTCTCCAGGGGAAACAGGGATGCCAACAGTGAGACTCTCTGCAGACACAGGAATTAGATCATTTAGAAATTCAACCCAGCCCCTGCACACCAATTGCTCTTCTCCTTTCGGCTTCCCCCCCACCTCCTCCCTCCTCCCTCCCCACCTACACCTCCACCTCCACCACTCTCCCCCCCCCCCACTTTTTTCGTTTTATGCACTTATCGAGGCAGGTTGAAGAAGCTCTGAGACAGGCTGACACGGACACAGACTACCTCTAAAGTCCTTAAAAGGTAATTGAGCCTTCCAGCCCACACCGCTAATTTGCGCGGCTCTGCCCACTAGCTAGCAGTGTGACAAAAACAGAGGGAGGGAAACCAAGGAGTGCTGAGAAGAAATGACTCCCTCGGACACAATATGTTAATTGGTTCTCTACAACTGACAGCCATAAGAAAGGTTGAGGCTATATAGAGGAGAATTACCAGAAAGGGCATGGTCAGGAAAATGATAATGATAATGGTTAGTCCCTGCAATAAAAAAAAAAAAAAGTAGAAGAAGAAGAAGAAGAAAAAAAAAAGGATTGCAAATACCTAGTCTCTCATCCCCTGTCTACAAAATGATAATCTTCTAGTGATTTTGTTCGACAATAGCGACCATTAAAATGAAATATACTGCGGTGATGGCTAAAAAAGAAAAATAATAATAGCACAAAAAAATGTATTTAATGGTTATGCGACAGAAACAGTTGGCGCTGTTAGAGGCCAGGGCTTACAGCGGATTAGGAACGGTGGGTGTTTGTGTCTGCAGGAGAAGTATATTGTGGTGGTAATTGAAAGATAACCGCAGAACTTCACAGGAGTCTGCCAGGTATGCACAAGGTACAGATCCGCCTCTGGCCCTGCTTTAAATTCACCTCAAGGATTTGATTTTTTCAAATGCCAACACTGTTGGAAATGAACTATTTGTCCAGGGTTTGAATTATGTGGAAGACCCTCCCATGAATCACCTTCAGTGCCTCTGTGGCCTTCAGCCTAGTAATATCCATATCTCTTCACTTTCCTCCAATCAATAATGAGATGACGCCCTTGGAAATGCAGGATAGATGACTCAAATGGGATATTATATTTGTTGAGACCACACAGAACAGAGCATGTCTGAACCAGATTAACATGCAGCTGGATTTTATCTTCTTCTTTTTTTTCCTCTTTTAAACCCTGACTTTATTAAAAGGACGCTCGAATGTAAGCAGACTGTTCCATATTAAAGCACAAAACTTGGTGCTAAATGACAAATATTGTTCTGAAAAGTGAAAATAAATAAGTAAATGAATACATAAATAAAACATTTGGTCCAATAAGTT
>JAPZDV010000013.1:2829155-2839552 GCA_029814665.1 Acanthurus lineatus
ACACAAATTTATAATGGAGCTTCAGGTTTTACTACAAGTATCATCCCTGCTTCCACAGCTCAAACAGAAAAGATATTTGCTTTAAAAATACAAATGAAGTGCAAGATTTTTGTATGAGAAGCATTCTGGTTTCTATTTGTGGTCTGAGTAAAACTAACCAATCAGGTTTGACCTTTGGTAAATGCAAGTTAACTAATTTAGGCACCGTTTCCCCTTTAGTCCACATTTTCACTCCAGTAAGTCAGGATTTCTTCTAACGTTTGGTTTTGTTTTGTAAAAGTAATAAAAGAATTATTGTTCCTAGCTGTTTAAGTGCCAAAAAAAAAAAATCCAAACATATTTGCATTGGTTCAAAAAATTTAAAAATTGCTGCCACAGCTGGGAAATGAATGCAAAACTCTGCATTTGTCATTAAAATTGCCTTCCACTTTATCTCTGCCATTCATAGTCACGGAGATTTTCCGAATCAACAGCCTTCCTAAGTAACTTGACTTCTAAAAACCCACCTCTGAACGCAGTGTGGGGACGGGAGAGACAGTCAGACCTCCAGACAATAAGATTATCCAAAGGCAATTAAACTTGGGGCCTTGTCTTGAGAAGTCTCCATCCAAGCCAATCCCCTTTTCATCCTTACCTTTCCTGCCTCTTCTCAGCAACCCCATTGTTGTGTGATTAACTCCCGAGCACCAGCGGGAGAGTCTACATTCCCATTAACCAGATCTGTGGTGGGGACAAAACATTTACTAATCACCAATCACAACCAGGAGCGAGGCTCTCAGGTCTCAGCCAGCTCTGTAATGTGGTGATGAGCCGCCAGCTCCTCCAGACGCTGTGCTCTCTTCCTGTTAAAGCTGCACTCAACGCTTCATAAGAAGGTGCTCAAACAATATTTTTTGGTTTCTGTTGCCATGGTGCTCGACCTCACAAACCTCAGGTTCATAGGAAATTTCACTTTATCTTCAAAATTTTATTTTTTTTCCCTGTTTTTCTTCTGAGAGCTGGATGATGGTAACTTCAGCACAGACACAAAATATTTCAATTTGAGCATGAGCACGTTGTCGCGATGTCGATACTTCACACATCAACAAACTGGGTTGTCTGTTATTCTCTTTTTTCTTTTATGGACAATGGATTTCTTCACACTTTTTGTTGATAAAGGTTCAAATCACAGTGTAAGGAGGAAGTCAGGGTGGATGGATGGGTCAAATATCGGACATGATCCTTATTAAACCAAGAAGCATTGACTTATTTCAACTTCACATCACATCCTTAACTTAAGTTTTGTGCCTCACATACGTTCACTGATGTAAAGAGCTGAACCCGACTCATGAACCTTCCTCAACCTGAACAAGAAGTTTTATTGCCTTAATCTTACCAGTTTAACAAGATTGCACAATAACTACTGTAAATATATGTTCATGAGTGACTGCAAGTGTCACTGGTGCTCCCTTATTGTCATTCAGGTTGTTTCAGGAATCATTGTCAATCATATTTTGTCATTTATAACATGCAAATATCAAAATATAGAGTGTAATGTAGCGCATTAACTACCTGTTACACTTTTATTTGGTTAAAGGTGCTTTTTTAGTTACAATAATACATAGTCTTCCATCTTCTTTTTTACATTTTTATTTCCCAGATCTACCAATTGTCTGGAAGAAATCAGCCTTCCTCTCGGCATCGTGCCCTCTGAGCAACAGGGAGTGTGTTAAATCTCCACTTCTATGATCACAACATGTGTAAATTCCAATAAGTGATGAGCTCAAGCTACTGTGACTTATCTTATATTATTCCCCTGTTCAGGGTATTTTTTTCAAAATGTGTATTTGTTAATCCAAATAACTGGGTAATGAGAGTTTTAAACTACATCAATTCAGCTCGAGCATTCTTAATTATGATATGTAATGAAAAATCATAATTGATGAATTGACTAGTAGCTCAGTAATGAATCACTTTCCATGCACATTTTATGCCAATTTCATTTTGACTTTGAATAAGCCCTAATTATCTACATTAGTAGAAGTCAATGCCTTAATATTTAATAAATCCCAGATAATCCCATAGCAATCAATTTAGATCAAAATCGCTTACCACCAAAGGTAGAAATGCTCTGCAAACTCATCCACTGTACCCTATAATGATGCCTATTTATATGCAGGAACTGCGGGATGTGTAATTACTTTATTTACTTCTAATCATGTCAATGAACCATTGTGCAAGGGTTAGACTGGCTGGGCTCATAATGATTTTTTTCTTTCCTCTCTTCAGTATTGCATTAAGAAGTTTAGTCAGACAAAAAGCTCAGTTTGAAGGGATTGACCACTGCACATTGTGACGGCTCCGCATTCGACGCACGTCGTCAGGGGATCCTATAAGTGACTGTGACATAATTATTTTAAATCACATTCATGTGTGTGTGTGGCCTCCAAGACGATTCTAACTAGTTTTGAATTGATTTGTAAAGTTATAGCAGCTTTTGGTGGATGCTGGGAAGAAAAAAAAGGGGGGGAAATGAGTGGATTTGTAGTTGGTTTTCTTTTTTTTTGCCTGCAACTGTAACAACAATCCTTGAACTAAGTTACCAAGGTTGAATTAAAAATCACGTTTAGTTCTTTTTTATTAAAGGTTATCCAAAATATTTCAAGGACCCTCAGATGAGACTGTAAGAGTAGTTCCCTAATAGCACATATTCAGGGATGGGGGGGTGGGAAACAGTAGTCAGTATTGGAGTGCATTTAGCTGACTTTGTTCACTTTGCATTTTTCAGTTCTTGCAAATTTCTCCCTTTTTTATGTCTCGTCCCTGGTGTTTCGCAGTTTGCTTTGATAGTTTGTATTTTTTGCATGTGTGTATTCATGCTGGAGCTGCAGTATAAGAAAGCTGTGTTTATTAAAATTTATTTAACTATATATTAATGTTGTTCTCCTGATATGTTCTGTTTTGCTGTTAAAAAGTTTAAAAAAATCAGGGAGAGACAAATTCAGCCTATTTTAAAACGACATTTTTTATATATTCTTTCAAATGTTTTACATGCAGAGAGCCAGTGATCTCGTCCTTGTTCTCTCATCAGTCTCATTCTTTCATCAAACTGTTTCCCTTAAGATCAGATTGTGCATTGACACAAACTCACTGACTTTTATCTCCTAACATTTTACACATTATTATGATCTTAATGAATGTTTTTTGCTGAAAGTGCTGCTGAATCTGGCAGCAGTTTGTTTCCCCAAGAGAGGTTAAAGTAGGTATGTTTAAGATCCCCAGCTGCTTACTGCAAACACCGGATAGGATTGTGAACAAATGCATAAATTAAACACCTTTTTTTTTTGTGTTACTATTTTGTTACCGACTTGCTGTCTTTGAAGAATGAACAGAAAGAGCGTTTCTTGCGGTGGCATCTTCATTCAAATGGTAATGTAAAATGTCAAATCCTGCAAAAAAAAAAAAAAAAGTCGAAATGCCAGCGACACATAAGAGGGATTTCAGGTGACATACGCTTTGTAGTGCGGCCATGTTGGAGGTCCTCATCTGTAAGCCTGCTGTAGCTTTCATGACAGTGATGGATGACAGGTCTGTACACTGCGGCCGACTGCGATGGATCGACATGCTTAAATCATGCTCCGATGATCACTCGTTAGTGTGTTTAGATAATTAGATCAGCTTAAAGTCGCTGAATGTTCCCATTAACACACCTGTCTGATGGCTAGCTTGCTAGTCAGCTAACAAACCCCCAAGGGAGTTTATTTAAACACAATGGATCGTCTCTTAAGGCTAAAAGGTTGAGTTCTCGACAGGTGAGATTCATAAGATAAACACGATATCGTTTATGTGCTTTTTTAAAGAAGGCCAATGAGTAATTTGAAACACAAAATATATTAAGTATTTGTTTTCCTTTGTGCTTAATAATCAGATTTGATTAGCTCCAATTCTTCAAGAGCTTCCTAGCGACACCACCTGATGTTTTTAGAAGATTTTGGATGCATATGTATGCATAAACCTCCACTTCCTGCTCTTGAAATGTGTCCGACCTTCAGGTTTCTTGGATGAAACCTGGCATGAACACTCAGTTTATTTTGTCAAAGAGGACCTAAGGCGTCTCACAAACCTAGCATGCCACTGAACAACCTATAAGACTGATACAAAAAGGTGAAACATATTTAATTACACGAGGCTAATGAAAATATATGCTTCTTCAGAAATCGTCAGGCAGCTGATTAACTCCAGATTAAGCTTAAGGAGAGGCAGCAGATTGGCATATATCTAGTAAACTGGTACTCTAACGAACGGAATACCAACCTGAAACCAATTAAGCTTCTCACTATTATGGCTATCTCCCCTCTGGGGGTCTTTGTGCAGCAATAAGTTCCTAATTGCCAGGGCCCCAGTCTTTTTTATCTCTCTTTTTATCTCTATATTGCAATGTTAATGTTAATTTGCAGGAAGAGCAGTTGATTAACGAGTGGCTCTAATCAAGGTGAGAAATCACAATACGCCCCCCCTCCCCCAAAAATCTTGGTGATCACTGAAAATGTTGTTTGGAATTAACTAACAAAAAAAAAAAAAAAAGATCACATAAATAAAATAAAATCACATTTGTACAGATGCTCTCTTCTCTCCCAAGTGATTTTTCTAAGAGAAATAAAAGCCAACTGAGTCTTCCCTTTAAAGAAAAATCAATGGAAATGTTTCCTTTGTGAAATCAGACTTTAAAAGACACAGAAATGATATATAGCGACTGATATTAAATCCCAGTGGTGTCATTATTCGAGGGTACCTAGATAACCAGCGTCTCTGATTCCTGAGCAAGTGGAATCCCTGGCTATCAGATACAATAAAAGAGACAGTAGGAAGAAGCAGTTAAGCTCCGGTCTTTGCTTCATGTCATAATCCTTCCGATCTCAAATCCAAAGTGTGATTTCTCCTCACACACCCAGAATTTCCTCTCAGAAATTACCATCTACCAATTACACGGTGTCAGGAATGATTCATATCTCTTTAATGAGAAATGACAGTAGATAGAAAGAGAGAGCCACCTCGGGTTTGATTTCGTTCTCGGTGGGGTGGGATGATCTGTTGAAAGAACTACCCAGCAGACAGGAACGACGGGAGACGAAGCTGTCAGCGGTCTTTCAGTTATGTCCTCACCAATATAATGGCGACCACGAGGCGACCCGGAGAAGGTGGAGAAAAAGCTTTCAATCAATTACGCCTCACCTTGCCTGTGTGGGCCCACTGTGGGAGGGGGGGCGGGTATTAGCAGAAGACTTCCTAAGTTTTTTTCTAACCAGTTTCTGTGTCCAGTCTTTGCACAGCAGTCACTGTCAACCCAGTTATGCTGCTGGAATCAGATGGTTCCTTCTAAATAAACACACATGTGCTTAATAGGGGGGGCAAAGTGACGGCAGCAAAGAACCTCGTATACAAATACAGGTAATTTTAAACAAAGAAATGTCATGATCTGCTAATTGAGTAGTTTTAGTTCAGTTAATTCTTAAGTCGTGTGTCAAGTTTACTTTTTGTATATATCCTTGTTTCATTGCTTCCTGTTTTATTTTGGTAAATCGTGTTCTGTCTTGCTACCCATGTCTTATAAAGTTTCCCTCCTTTTGGAATTACCTGCCTCGCCCTCATGAGTTTTACCTGTGTTGATTGCCCCACCTGTGTCTCATCATCCTTGTGTGTATATAGTCTCTGTGTTTCCCCTTTGCCTTTGTTGGATCGTCTGTTGTGCTGTATCGTGCTGCGTCGTGCTACGTCGTCTGTTGTCATCTGTTGTCGTCTGTTGTCGCTTGCTGTGTTTTCGTCAGCCCTTGGTCCTGTCTCTGGTCCTGATCTCCCTGCGTCTTTGGTTTGTAGCATTTGAGTTATTTCGTCTTCTTTTATTTTGTCTGTTTTGTCTGACTTTGCTTTTGGTTTGATTTTTGTACCATCAGCTTGTTTTTTAATAAAGCTCGCTTTTTGTTAAATAAGTGAATTTTTATCAGCGTTTGGGTCCTCCTTGATCGATTGCAACAAGCAATTCATTTTTTCCTTAAAATATTATCACATCCTGACAGACTTTTGCCGTTCATGCACTTACCAGCATCTTCTTCTATGTTATGGTGTGCTGCAGTACATTCTGTGACTCACTGACTTGCTCTTTATCTTGTTTTTTTTTCATTCATTTTATAGCTTTACATCAATAGAAAACTTTCCATTTAATGTCTTCTTATTGACAGCGGTGACCGATGTTCTCCTGCAGTGTTACCGACATGTTGTTGCACTCGCAGCGCTTATGTTTGATATTCAATATAGCGAGCTCTAATAGTACCCGGGTCAAAGGAAAAGTAATATTTCAGGAGCAGGGACTTTTGTGGGTGTCAGGAACCGCCATCAAGGAACAAATACTCGGGGAAAAAAAACAGGTTTCTGCGATCAAAATGCAGGTGAAGCACATGACCCGCTAAAAAGATTCCTCGGTTCCTGGAAAGGTTGTTGTGGTCAGAAAGGGCCATCTGACACCTAATCGGCAAGTTAGCAATCAAAAGGCACCTAGAGTGTGTGTGTGTGTGTGCAGTGGAGAAGGTATTGAGCGCATTGGTCGATAGAAGGCAATAGAGGGGAGTTTAACCCTGATTTAGCAGGGTAAATTGACCAACAGCACATTCTCATGTTCAGCATCAGCCAGAGGTAACGGCTGCAGGGGGAGCAGGTTTATGAACACAGGCATTCACATCATAAAAAGTGCCTGATACGACCGTAGTCTGCACCGTTGCCCCTTGTGCAACTCCATGTGAAAAGCTCATAGGCACGTTGGACTCGTGTGTTTCTGTGCGTCTACGTGTGTGTGTGTAAATTTAAACCAATTCTCCAGGACCTGACTCCTGCAGCGTGGTCTAGCCTTGACTCTTGATTGCTACAATCAGTTTTTTTTCTGGGGCTAGACGGACGCACAGCTTGTACACTCACAAATACCAGACTTCCCTCCAGTTTTTTTTATGTGTAAGGAATACAGAGAAAAAGCAGCTAGATACGTTCAAAAGCTGGAGGCGATAAAAAATAAAAAAAAGTCTCCAAAAGCAAATATTGAGGGCACAGATGAGTGGAACTGGATGGTGACATGTTTGAGCATCACTGTAAATGATTTTCCTTCAGGTCATGCAGAGCTAACTGTGGTTTCATCCAGTTTAGCAGCACAGTAGGCAAGGATTTGTCTTATTTCTCTCTTTTTTACTGAAAAGGAAAAGCTCATAATGAAGTTTATATCTATTTATAACTCATTTCCTGATTTTTCCTGATTGATCAGTTAATTAGTTTGCTTATAGAATGAGAGACAATAATAATTAAAGTATAAGATCTGAAGCAACAACCTCATCATGTGTTTTTCAACAAGAGAAAATGAGCTGCCAACTGTTTCGATGATTAATCCATCAGTGACTCATTTTTTAAAGCATTTGCTTTTTCTGCCCTTAAACACAAGCGTTTATTACTTTTCTTTGTCATTTATGATAAGCTAATTAAGAGATAAAGAAAGTGGTATTTAGTTTCAGGTTTATATCTAAGCAACAGTATAAAATCCAAAGATATGTCGATGATCTAAAACAAATAAATCAGTAAATCTTCAGATTTAAGAAGCTGAAACCAAATAATGACATAAATCTTTTGCTTAAAAAATGATCAAAAACAAAAAATAAAAGTATCAAAATGGTTTTTGATTAGATTTCAGTCAGCTCACTAATCCATTAATCAGCTTCTTGATATAAATGCAGTTAAAATATCTTGAGAAGGAAGACAGACTTTGGTTTTCAGTGGCACCAGTCGTGGTAATTTTAGGTATTTTGGGATTTTTACAGACACACAGTGAAAGAAAAGTGAAAGAATATCTGTCACATTACTGTTTCATGCAGGTAAAGTTGTACTGTGAAAATAAATCTGTGTGTCTGGAGCAGGTACTGCATGTCACTGTAGTGTAAAGCTGCAATGGACAACTAGTTATTAAAAAAAAATAAATAAATAAAAAAAAATGGTGAAAATATACAAAAACGGGACCGTGACAGCATTTGGGATGACAGATTTTCTGGGGCTTAGGGTGTATTTACTGGCTGAAAACACTCCGTCCTGCCGGCCAAGAGTGTGTTTCTGCATGGCATTGCTGATTTGTGTCTTGGTGCTGTGATTCTCGCTGTGGCACAGAGTTATCTAAGCATGTCCTTAAACACCGACTATATCAGCTGTCCAAACGCGGTGGATGTTGGGTTATTTTAGTGGCTTTATTTGGCAAGACGGCACATGAACAGACCTCACTGAAAACCCACAGACAGGTTTGGTTGATATCCTACATATTTCATCCCACTTACATAAATAATTAAAACAAGATTTCTTAAATCCAACCCTCTGATTCAGTTAATCATATAAAAAATGTACACTTGCTCTATATAGGATGTTCATCCTTCCCTTCTGTCGCTTTTCGCCCCCTCAGCACTGCACTTTCTGACACTCATGTACTTTTCCTAAAGTAGGTGATGCAAACTGTGACACTTTGCATGCTTTTATCCAGCAGGTGCATTGCACTCTTTGACCTGAGACTGACCTGAGAGCAGCTATACGGTCTAAATCACAGAGTCATAATCATCAGTCAGATTTTTTAAAACAAAAATGTAACCAGTCTTCTTTGAATGTCAAGTCACGTGGTTTGATCAGCTTTTTTTAATCCTTTTAATATCAAGTTCTACCATAAAACTAAATGCAAATGTAAAAAAAAAGAAGAAATAATTGCAGAATGTCAATCATTATTTCTCTAGTTTGCAACATCCTTCCCCTGGCATAATTTCATTTCAGTTCTGAAAATTGACTCATAAATAAGCAACAATACACAACACTGTTGAAAAAAAGACAAAAGATATTATTATTTTTATTTTCTTTGTTGCCTGAGGCCACCTTTCCGACGGTCAGAATACGACTACTTGAGTTGTGTTTGCTGTCTGCTGTGAAATTGGTAGATACAAAAGAAGAAAATATTGAATGGCCGACTTGAATGTATCTTTATGTGAGATTTCAGTCGCTGTGTGTCAAACTGCATATTATTTATGAAATGAATGGGCACAAAGTTGGCAGACCTTTTGTTCAACAGGCAAAAACAGCAAAGAAATCTGGTTATGCTGGTTGATGATAAACCCACTCGCCTGTTATATCATCATGTTTTATTAAACTATTGTTCTAAATATTCTAATCATCATAAATGACCACATTGGGAAACATAAGCAAGTATTTATATGAGTACAGTTGGCTAATTACAAGGATTTTGGTTGTCAGCACAGGACGCGGCACTGCCTGCTCGAGCATTAACAACGTGTCTGTCTGCTTTTGGACACGCGATGATGTTCACAGGCAGATAATATAAATGCTAATTCTAATGTACATTATGTTCTCAAGGATTAAGACGCGGCCCACCGACTGATTTCGGTACCCTGAGGATTTGTACGACAATACAAACTTCATAAAACTCTAAGAGGAGGAATAATCCCTGTCAGCTCGACACATTGAGGAGCGCGGGGTGCCAATTTTTAGCTGTAAACAGCAGTCTGCAAGTCACTCTGTGAGCTGGCTGCTTTCCCATTTCATGCAAGAAAACAAAAAAAATGTAACATGCTTGTATTGGATGATAAAAAAAAAAAGAAAAAACGTTTGCTGAGCCAGACCTTCTGTATTTTTTTCTAAGTTGTATCACAGTGTCACACATGAAAATGTTATGAAAGCTTTTGTTAAATACTAAAGCTGCTGTCTTCAAGTCAGTGTCATTATAAAAATGCTCAAAGTTGTGATTCTTGAGATTTCAGACTCTGTAGTTTGGTGAAATCTCCAGATTTGAATGACAGCAGAAAATACTCTTCAACACTACAGGTGTCAAAAAGCAGGGGGCGCTAAAACAAACTGTCATTTTAATTAAAAGAAGTCAGGTAATAATTGAGCTTTTAACATCATTCTAACAGCAACTGTGACTTGATCTGTTTGTAATTTTGTTAGCCGATTTTGCAGAAGTTAGCAACCAGCTAGACATTTATTTCAATCAAAATCTCTATAACTTTTTAGCAAACCATTACTTTAACTTTTTTGTTTTCATGTGTATCCTGATACTAGTTTAGGAGTTTGTTGACAAACCAAATAAATCATGTGTTTTTGTGTTTTGTTCAGAAATGTTGTGTGTGCTTTTTTGTCAAGGCCGCACTCAAAAAAAAAAAAAACTGAGGTTCTAGTTCAGAGCCATGACAGCACAATCTTTCCCTTTTTCTTCCTCACATTATTTATCGCACATGTTTTGGATTTCCAAGGCCACCGTCAAACAAATGGCGCCTCTGCTCCGCTTGCATTTTTCAGTTTGAAGCTTTTGCATGTGCTGCTGGTACTATTCATCCCTACAGATA
>JAPZDV010000013.1:2839652-2855686 GCA_029814665.1 Acanthurus lineatus
TTCATCCCTACAGATAAAAAGGTCCATGTTAAAATCCTTGTTGTTTTACACTTTATGAGAGAAAACAAAGTTCCCCAACTTCCCTCTCTGACCAATCCTTGTTCATTTTAAGAGATTACACTTCACTTTATATGTTTCTCCACAATTTAAATTGATTAAGTGTTCGATTTGAGTTTACTTTAAGTTTTGTTTGACTTCTCAGGTGATAAACAGGGCTTAAAGAAATCAAAATTTACCCTGAGATGCTTCTGAAATGTCAAACATCATCCAGTGACACTGCAGTTTGCCTCTTTGATGCCTCCACCCACCTCGTCTGCTTAAATTAGTGACTTCCTTCGCATCCAGGACTTTTCACAACCCACACTGAAGGGGTGTGAACTTGTTGCTTTCACTGAAACGAGGGATGAATGAGCACGTAAATAGCTTGAAACTGTATTTATTCAACTGAGAGTTATGTATTTAGTTGGAGAGAGAGCGAAAGAAAAAGGGATGGAGGAATGTAATGACAAGGTATCTTCCAGCAGCCTTTGAGAGGGAGCCAGCACCAATTATGACTGGGTGTCTTTCCAGCTTGATTCTGGCGAGCTGGCCTCAAACCAATCTGTGCACAAAACATAATGGAAATTTATATTACACACACACACACAAACACACACACACAAGCTCCCCTCTCTCACACACACTTGTTTAATTTACTGTGTGAATAAACTTGCAAAAACCCATTTGAATAGCCAACAAAAGCTACTTCACCAGAACACCTATGCTTCTCATTAACAAGGCCGACATTATACATAACTTATATGATGATATAAATTCATCCGAGGAAAAACTGGAACCTTCTGTTCATGAGCAGAACATAAAAACCAACAGTATTTTGTTTTATTTTAATTCGAACCATGTGGGTGGAAATCTCTGAGCCAGCACATTATTTTGGAGGAGATGCGTCGGTCGTTGCATTTCTACTTCACTTCACTTCAAGTTGATACAGAAAAGCCTCACACACAAAAAAACACACAAACACACACATTCAGTCATTTCCATTCAGTCTTTCTACTGTTCTCAGGGTCAGGGAAACACAGTCAGACTAAAAAACAGTGGCATTTTTGACTTGATGTATTTCTTTCTTTCTTTCTTCCTTTTATTATTTTCTTACTCAGGACTCCATATGTTGTCAAACAATCTGCACGTAACAGCTGTGCACAACAGCTGTAAGCGATTGTCACCACTCAAGATGTGGTTTAACATTCCCAAGCATATGTCGCACATGTACATATTTAATTTATGTTTATATTTAACTTTTTGCTTGATTTGTTTTTGTAATATTATGATAATTTAACTACATTTCCAAGCTTATGTTCAATTACTGTTTGTGTATTTCTGTGTTCATGTTGCCTCACCAGTTAAACTATTAAAACTAGAATATTAGTGGACCAAGAATGAATGGCTTCATTAACCTGCAGAAGCCAAATATTTCCTCACTGGCGATTGTGTTTAATCTCAAGATCCCGAGTTAATTACTGAATCGTCCAGAGATAACAATGCTTGTTTTTCTTTTGATAACAGGTTAACTTATTTTGTTGTGTTGGCTGAACCAACAGCCAACATTTCGCGATATCACGAGGATGCATCAGTCAAAACATTGATGCTTTTCTCCACCTAACTCCCGGCTAAAACATCTGGAGACAGGTGTTGCGTTAGCGAGGCTGCGGTTGGGCGAATTAACCTGGTTACTGATGCTTTTCAGACAACTGGAGGCTAACTGTCACTCAAAGTGGTCACATTCATACTGATGCATGATTTAAAGCCTGAATATAATTTAAGTTAATCAACTATGTAAATATGAGCAACCCAGTACACAAATATGTTGCTAATGATGTAACTTAAATGCACCAGACACTCTTTTTTCAGTTCTTGATAGTTTTGCTGTGACCCTGTAAAAAAACACTTCTTTTTTCAGTTTATCTTTTTTTTTTATTTCCAAGGATCACAAGATAAATTAACCGGTTATCTCGAGAAAACAAGCTTCGTTATCTCGGGATAATGAAATAATTAACTCATAATCTGCTTCTCCATTCTTTCTGGCTGGTTGAGCTCCCATCCTGCTCTGGTAAAGCTTGGGAGACATACACTCCAATTTGGCCGAGCTATAATGCCATAACACGTGCCAAAAAGGAAAAACCTGACATTTGTCATTTAATTTTCACATCCAATCTGTTCTTACCATACGAGGAGAAAAGCCAGTCTTTGAGGAAAATAAAAAAAAAAAAAAATTTTTTGCAGCAATTCCAATCTCATCTCTCTAATATGCAAGTAGTTTTTCTTTCTTATTAATCACAAACAACGTCGAAATGGCTCGAAATGCACCGTGGCGTATTGATCCCTGGACTAAGGACGTCTTATTCTTCAAACATTGGCGTTAGATTGTCTGCTGGATGAATAATTGTCATGTCGGACAACGTGTCAGCAATGTCACTGTGAAATGACAGGGAGCCAGGAGAAAAAGTGCTTGAAGGCTTGATATCAGCCATCAGGGAAATGTAAAAAAAAAAAAAAGTGTGCACATGCCACATAACAACCAATATGCCCTTAAAGTCCTTCGCTGTCAGCGTGCACACACAACTAGTCACAAACACATAGCCGGGTTGTTTTTCTTTCGGTGAAACGTCTCAGGTACTGTAATACAAGAGACCAACCTGGATGTATTGAAGCTGACAGGTTGTCTGGCAGCTATTTTCAAATTTATTTCCATGACAGGCATTTATTTCAAATACATCATGTGCCGTCGCTGCTGTCGGCATCACATGTTGTACCTGGAAAACAATCTCAGTGACAGCATGTATTGATGCAAACAAGGTGTCCTGGCAATGTGCATTAATTTTACCATGGATAATCAGCCAGCATTTTTTTTTTTTTCACTCTGGAGAAGAAAACACAAACTCGGATCCAGACATGTTATCTGTCGCAGGCCTTCAGTCATCTCAGACTTAAAGACGATGCAAGAAAAGGCAAAACCTGGCGAATGTGGAATCATCACGGCTGTGATTAAACATTGTTCCAGTGAGAAATAACACAAGTTCGGTCCACCTTGCATCATCTGCGTGTTGCTTTAAAGCACATCCACTGATGATATGTTTCAGAGTGATGCAGAAGTACAGATCAAAGCGATTCAGATTGATCAAGTATTGTTTGAGCACTTAAATTTTGCATTTTGACGCTGAGCTTGTCTTGCACGAGTCAAATGAAATATTAGAATAAATCAAAGAGATCAATGCGCGTCATTTGCATTGCTTTGATACCGCAATGATACCAAAAGTATCATTACACTTCTCAAGACAGGCAAGTCGTTAGCAAATGCTCATTTTTAGAGGAGTCGGGTGCTCAATTTTGAATCTGCAGAGATATTTCAGTCATAAATTAAACCTCAAAAACACTAGAAAAGATAATATTTTATTCACATTTGCATTAATTCCTGCTCTGGTTTAAATTTGTCAGGTGCAATCATCTTTAAAAGAAGTGACTTGATTAAACTGAATTAAAGACTTGGAAAATTGATTCACGCTGCCGAAGACAGAAGTAAGCTACGAGTGCTCCCGAGGCACAGACCACTGACATTATGAGCACAACAAATTGGTATCATATCTTCCACCTGGCAGGACATATTCACACCTGGACTTATTTGGCCTTTTTGACACTAATAAGAGTCCAAGAGGGAAGGAGAGGGTGAAATCCAGCTGAAAGCAGGCCAGTGGCAGACAGCTGAGGCCTGTTTGGCACTGATCTCTTCACTGACTCAATGAGAAGTTCACAGATGGCTCACTCATACCAGGCTTGAGGTGCAGAGTAAACAAAGTGCTGCGGATGTTTCTAATCTGACCCCGGCAGAAACCTGTCAGGGGACGCTGACGCTTGAAGGAGATTGTGCGATTGCAGTACATGAAGGTATAGGTGGAGCTGTAGGTGCAGCAGGGAATGGAGCATGTCTTATTATATCTTGAACTTTAATGAACTCCTCTGATTCATGTCATTATTTCTGCTAATTGAATTCATTGTTGATTTATGTTTGGTCGGGGTTTTTTTTTTTTTTTGCAATTTTTATCTACCGCCCAGTGTAAATGGCAAAGAATGTGGAGCTTATTAAAATGCGACATTTCCTGCGAACCATTTGCATCTAATTTTGTACATTTTCTCAAAATATTCATACAGCACAGCATCCTATGGCTTCCCGCCTCATTCATATTCAAGTGCTGTGCGGCGCTAAATAGCCACGGTGTGATAGACTGATTCACAATATAATGTCAATCAAACATTCTGGACACCACCACCGACAGTCACCAAAGGCATTAGCGATGTTTTATTCATGCCAACTTTTACAAAATTTTCTTTTTTTTCCCCTCTGACTTCCTCCAAAGAAGTAGTGGTTGGCCACAGCAACCTGGTTGTAAGCCGGACGTGTTTATTCAGTTCTTATCTGTATAATGAGATTCATTAGAAAAATTAAACAATTGTCTCTGGAGCGTGATGCTTTGAATAGCAAAAGGATGAACGTCTTCCAAATGCTTGAGGGACTGACTGCTCAATCATGGTTTCTAAGGTAAGGGAGGTGTGTGGTTGATGATGTTTTGTGTTTGTTTGTTTGTTTGTTTGTTTATGCATTGAAAATAAATGAGAGATGACACTATTACACATAAATAGCACCAAAAAACAAACAAAAAAACAAAAAACCTGGTAAACAGCATCAGGTTTAATGGTCTTTCTTTGCTTTTATGAGACATAATCCTCATATTTGTGTTGCAAAGTGCAAATACACGACACAACAGTTAAGTTAAACCTGCTTTTGTTCTTTTAAATTTTGTTTTTTATCACTTTTCAGATGAGGACAGATTAGGCTCTGGACATATTTGTGGAGAAACTCTCTGACTCAAAGCTCTGATGGTTAAATAACACTTGATATCTGACATTGAGTGATGAGGCAAAAGCATAGATTTGGAGCCGTACATGCTGAACAACATCAGGCCCTGAAACCTACAATCTCTGATACAAAAAGTATTTTTTTCTCTTTTGTTAACAAGCTAACATATCATTGGTTACATTGTTAGTTGGAGTTGAAGAAAAATCCTAAAATCAAACAAAAATTAAGGCCATAACTTGTCATGTCTTCATGATGACGTACTAAAAGCCAGAGATATCAGGAGCCATTTTTAGCTCCCAGTCACATATATTTTGCACTATATTCAGTATATTTTTCACTATATTCAGTATATTTTGCACTATATTCAGTATATTTTGCACTATATAGCACAGATGCTGTTTGTCTGTGCAGACATTGTCGATCCATCCTGACCTTCTCCATCAAACGTGATGGGATAAAATGCCACTAAGTGCTTTGCCAATCACAGATCCTTTAAAGCCATTTTAAAACGCAACCAGTGCCTTTTTTTCTCATGGCAAACACGTTTTTTTGCACATATTTTCTATTAATGTTTAACAGTATCTGGATCTTTTAATACTTTAGTTAAAAAACGGGTCATATGTTTGTTTTAAACACTTTCATACCAGATTTTGAAGGCAGCTGCTTTGTCTTAAGACTCAGAAACATGACAGGTGCTTGCAGACAGAAGATTTTAACCAGATTTTTCTGGTCTTTCGGTTTTAAAGCAATATTTTTTTCCCATCCAGCACACTAACCCTCCATCACTGTTCACTCAGATCAGCAAGAAGCCAATAAGCTATATCTTATTTATGGTGGAGGATGAAAATACGAGATGTGCATTCTTACTTAATTTCCCCACCAGAGAAATGTTTCTGAAAGCACCTGGTGAGTGAAGATGGCTGCAGGCCATAATACTAGCTTGACAGATTATATTTATAATCATTTTTTTAAAAACTAAATTGTGTTTTCATGACTGTTTTTCTTGATTAGGATGAAGAACAAAACATGTTTTTTTTATCACTTGTTTCATTTGCTTTCAGGGACATTTAGTTTAATTGTTCTCTGCAAATATGATGTTTCATTCAAGAAGTTTTTTTTATTTTTTGCAATGATCTTTTTACTTTTGACTCGCGATTAAAATGGTTGAATGAGGCCTCGAATCACATCAGAGAAAAGATAAATATTTCATACATGCAGTGCCGCATGACACTCGTGTGCACGCTGAATGAGGTCAACGAAATGTGCATCACAGTTAGGGTTCAAAGACAACATCGAAAAGACACAGCAACAGACACGCAGGGGCAAAAAAAAAGGACTTTTCCTTTTTCTTCTGCACTTGTAATGTTAAGTTTTTGCATTATTCGCAGCACTTTGTCATAATTGAGTTCATCCTCTGTCTCTGAATGTTATAATAGTTCTCCTTACATCTCACAATGGATAATTTCCCATCAAAAAAAAAAAAAAAAAAAAGATGATCATAATTATATGATAGGATGAAAGGAGCTCCAAGAAGCAAATTAACAGATTTGAGTGTAATACAGATAATTACATGTTTTGGGGAAATGTGCTTGGATACTAATGTGGCATTTAAATTGATTTTTTTTTCTTTTAATTACACCGGTTCCTTTGCTCACGTTAACACTTAGGAAAAACTTATCTTTGGAGTCGATGAATAAAACAAGATGGGCAGATGAACCCAACCGATGCTGAAACTTCGTAATGTTCGAAAAGGATGACCGTCTCAATTTAAAGGTTACTTATGTTTTTTCACGAAAGCTGATATTTGAATGCACTTTAGTGGCACAAATATGGGACAACTGTGAGTTGTTTAGGGGAAATTTCATGTGAATATATATATGTTTTTCCCCCAAAAAGTGCTTTGAGTTACAAGAAGTCAGCATGTTTTGCTTCTTCGAATTCAACAAATATCACGATGTAATAAAGGGGGTCGAAATGTTCGTAAGAGTGCACATTGTACTTCAGCAAACATGCCCTTGGCCTCACCCCCCCCAGCTGTGAACCATTTTCCCAGAGTGGCAATATAAAAATATTTCACAGTCCAGGTGGCAAGAAGAGGGAATGTATAGGTAACCTATGTCCTGCTGTAAACCTGTGCACAGAGATGCATTATGTATGAGCGACATAATCACAAAAAGATTTATTATTCAGAGATTTTCCATCAACGAAACATTAGATATGAAAAGAAGCCTATAATATCTGGTATATCTGGCTTTAGTTTGAGGCTATTTGTGGATTTTAGATGGAAAAATATCTATTTCTTTATACTAAAAGACTATTTTTTAAACATTATTACCATAGACACACATTAACTGGCAAATAACACTGAAAAGTGAAATAAACTTGAGATTAAGCTTCATTTGACGTGCCTGCAGACACAGTCTAACAAAACACTGGCAACTCTGGTGAGTCAAGTTATCAATACAATGCAGGAGATTTATTTTTTTCACTTAAATATCATCAGTTTATGTCAAATATTTGAAATACAACCAGTAAAGTAGGCAGGGTCAACCTTAGGGAATGAGATTCAGCAGCCTGATTGGCTCTCAGAGGCTGTTTACAAATGAGCTGTGATCTGATTGGACGAGACCTCCAGCAGGGGTTTCTGAGCTGGAGAAAATGTTTGACTGCAGTAACAATGTGACTTTTTTGTTGCTAGCATTAGTCTTTTTTTCTCTAAACCCTTAATTCTGTTTATTTAACACGACATGACATTAAAAGAAAAAAAGAAAAATGCAGCCATTTTTCTTTTAATCTCTCCCTCTCACCCCAAAACTGAACAATGCTAAGTCGCACTGGTCTCAGCTGCAGCTTACTACAGCGCCCCCAGCTGTAAGTCTGCTGTAAATGCATTTACAATGCTTATTTCTGCCCTGCAGTTAGGCGTGTGATTAGTCTACAGCTTCTGAAAGCATCTAGTTTGTGAAACCTGTCATTGGCAGAATCGTTTAACAACACAAACTGTTTTTATAATAGTTTTTTATGCACTAGTTTGTTTTTATATCAACAAAAGGAAGATTTTATATCCGTAAAGATTGTAAGAAATACAAATGCACACTTTAATATAACAGAAAAATGGCTTATTTTTTATTTCCTCTTGACTTTAACTTGAAGGTCATTGGTTGGCTGAAGCAGACACCGGCTACCTGCAGTTTGTGGACAGTTTATTGGGACGGATACACAGAACCGTGAATGACAAGCAGCAAATTCCCCTGACATCTGTCTTAAGTCAAGTGCCCTACATATTTAAAAGACTATTAAAGCCTTAATGAAGTGTTCAGTGATGGGTGATTGAACGCACATAGTCAAATGGAGTGATTATTATTCTGTTTGCCTGGCTAAATTTACACAATACCCTTCATAAACACCTGATGCTGCACCGTTATTTATTTATTTGTTTAAATTAAATGCCTCCCAAAAGGAATTAAACGAGAATAGATGCAGACCTCTCATTTCCATAATCTAATACTATGTTTATGAGCTACCACGGTGCAATTTGAATAAGAATGAATCCTGATGGAGATTCAGGTGCCTGGCGGCGTGGAAAAGTGCCTCCTGGAGGTTCCTGTGCGCCAGTTCAGACACACAGTGAAAAAGCTCCTGCTGAATTTAAAAAAAAAAAAAAAAAAATACCGTTTACCTCTCATTTAAATTAGACCGTTGTCATGCAAATAAAATAAATAAACAAACAATCAAGGATGAGTTTACCCAAGACTGTTGTTCTCTGTTGGGACGATAACTGCTGAAGCTGCACTTATATCCATGAGACGACGATTAATGCTAACGTACTAAAGGATGCATGCAGTTCACTGTACAGAGCAACTACTCATCCAAGGGCACAGTTAGAGAGACCATGGTTCTCTGGTTTAGTTCCAGGGCCATTTCTGATGGGGGGGGGGGCGTCTATAATTATCGGTCTATTGAAAATATTAGTCTTTTTTTCTCTTTCTTTTCAAGGGGAACATGGTCATGTTTGCACAAAATCATACAAAACCTTTAATTGTGTACTAATAAAGTAGATCTGCTCTGTTAATTGAAAACATTGTTAACATTGTGGTTCAGCAAAGTGTCAGTAATGGATGTGACGGCACTACTTTGAAAAAAAAAACACTGCAGAGGCCATTTGTGTAGGTTTCTTCCCCTTTTTGCAATTTTTGATTCTCTTAGTTATTGTTTGAAATCAACATATTATACCTTATTTGCTGTTTGGACACCAAAGGAGAACTGACCTTTGACGAGTTACAAAGATGGACTATTGGATATTCTGTGAGGGTTTAAAGTTGTGCTTTGACTTGGATACAATGTCCACACTACAGTTTTTGACCAAAACAAGGTGAGTAACAATGTATTTTTTCATTATTCGGCTGTGTTGTATCTATTTTTAATTAATCAGTTTTGTTATTGACAGCCCTTCTCTCCACAATCTCTTCTAACTAATAATGTTGGAAGAAAAGGGCCTGTTGACAGCTTTCAGATAAAATGCATAATGTGAAAGGGAAACAGACTGTCTGCGTGGTCTGGATGAACCTTATAAACTCCGTGTTCATAAAATACTTGCAGCTATGAAACAGCAGAAACAAAACTTACATTTAAGTCCTAAAACACGAGCAGAAACAGGAGGGAACTGTACTCAAATCAAAGTTAAGCGGTGCACAAATAGCACAAAGGACACCAGTTGTTAGGAGGCTCTTGACCACCACGTTCAGTATGTGCAATCACTCTCAAGAGCAGCTTCGAGAAATAAATGTACAGACTTAACCTCCATAAAGTCAGAAGTGGGGAACTCTGACAGATGTTTATCCAGTGTTTTTGATACAAGTACAATAGCAAACTTGGTTGCGTGCAGATTTATATGCTCAGAATGACTCTTTTCTTTATTCTAAAACAACCAGATGTATTTGAACATTATGTATCTAATAGAAAACAGGCACAAAAAGAGACAGATGACTCCTTTCAGCCATGGTCTCACTGATTTGGACTGCTGCTCGGACACTAAGCCCTGCACATACACAAAAAAAAAATATTCATCTCAGGGTTTAAGCCTATTATTCTATTGTATTTTTTTTTCCACATTCCTTTATTGGGACTGCGAGGGTCTGTGTCCCACTTACAGTACTTTAGACAGTGCCTTATGTGTCTCTGGGGCCACAATGAAAAGGGAACCGAGGTCCTTTGGAGACATGTGGAGACATGAACAGCATACGAGATAACACAGAGGAACAATGGAAACCAAACCCCAACAGGACACCAAATACTGGGCCTACCTCCTGCAAACAAGACAGTGCATCAAGGAAATATGTTCCTCCAAATTCCCATCATGCATTGTAGCCCCGAGACTATTTTTATCTGTTCTTTTCCAACACACCGAGGCATGCATTGTCTGTTGTAATATTTCTCCTTTTCATCTCTGCACATACATAGTTTTTAAATCACAGGAGGATTTTTCAATTTAATGTCATTTGCCAGACCACCTGAAATGTTGTGCTTAATATTTGTTGCCATGTATGTGTAATTGAAGCGTTCAAGGGAGTGGAATAATTTCAAGGAAAATCTTGCTGACAGAAAGGGTTTGAAATCCTTGTGCACCCAAGGACTTGAATATCAAAACATGTCCTGTCCTGAACTGCAAAGTAAAGTCTCACTCAAGGTTCCTCCGTAGATTTAATCTGAAACCAACACTGGGGGCCGTTTTAATGTCATCACATTACCTCTCTCCATTTTTAAACATCCTTGCCTGACATGGCTTAGACATGTTACTCACAAGGCCGACATGTCCGGTGTCAAAGTGATGCCTAACCCTTATCAAAAGCATTAAAAATAGATCTATAAGAGATTTCTGAGAGTTAAGCAGCTTTTTAATGATTGATTTAATCTTCAGTATTATTTCATTCCTTATTCTGTGTTACTGAGAGTGTTGTTATTAGTAAATGTGATTTTCCGGTGACTGAATACAACCTCTAAACATGCATTAGAGAGAGTGAGATGAGGATGAACTTATGAACCAAACTTGTGAGGCAGCTGGATTTACAAAAATCTCTCAAAATCCATCTTTCCAGGCTTAAAATTTACAGGTTTGTGGCCAAAACACAGATTTTTGAACCAGTCAGAATCCTGTGAGGAACTATTATCAGCTATGAGCAAGGTGGCTTCGTATTAATCGACGCCGGGTGTGATGACAATGTGGCAGTCTGCTAAGAAAATAAATTGTGACAGTTTACAAAGTATTAAGCTTCTTTGCTGCTTGTATCATCAATTATATCCAACACTCTGCATGAGGTTTTGTCAATGAAAGAAGAGCGTTAATGAAAAACAAACCAAAAGTGCCAAAAAGGTGAAACACAAATTTAAAAAAATCATTTCTAAGACGGGTTACTTATAACTAGTCACATGAGAAAAGACACAAGAGTGGCTTTTCAGGCAAACTCATAAAACTGTATCATATTCTCCAAATGTGTAATATGATTTTATTAACAATTTTTTTCAATTTAAATAAATTAATGGCTGCAGCTAACAATTATTCCTATCAGTATTTATTATGCTCATTATTTTGCTTTCTGAGAAAATAATGGGGACATTATTTAATCATTGTTGTCTTTAATGAGAGAATAATTGGCTCCGTAAAATGTTAGAAACTGATGAAAAAAGTCTTAGATCACGTTGTTTTTTAATCCAACCAGAAGTAAAATACAGTAAAAAATATTTCACACGGGTTCATCACCTCTCATCGGTGATTAAATAAACACATACATTACATTGCTTACAAATGCAAGCAGCAAATGTCTCCAAATGAGAAGCAATAACCCATTGAGAAAAAATGAACAAGAGAGCGCCGGCAACAATCGAGCGGTCTAAAAAACTGATGCTCTTTCAATTGGCAAGTGGTTAGAGGTCAAGTGAGGAATTATGAGCGTTTGCATTGCAGGTGTTGGAAAAGCAGACAGCAGCAGGTGGTCTCATCAGGTTGTTGTGCTCTACTGTTGCTTGTAGCAAGTCATGTGGAAAAGTGGAGAGGAGCACTTGGGGTTGTCTGTGCTTGATTAATAAGGACACAGAGAGGCAAATATGTGCACACAGTCACTGGGTAATGAGCCGCAAATGTGATTAGGTCTTTACGCTGCACCTGCTTCCAATTGAGCATGCAGCTTAGCAACCTCATGCAAAAAAGCTGTACATACACACTCCTGGTGATAAACAACATGCAACTGTTTGTTAGCTGTGTGTGTGTGTGTGTGTGTTTAGGTGTGCACTCTGATATCTTTGAAACTGTTGACAAGTGAATACTTGATTGCATTGCTGTATTCTCTTTAAAGACGTTATCTCCCTTCCAATAGATGCCTCGACTGTAAGACGTTGGACCGACAAAGTGTTACGATCTCGCATTCAAACACATTAATGTCACACACACTCGAGCTTTTCTCATTTTTTTGCAAAGCGCAGGAGCAAAAGGTGCTGTGTAGTTTTGTCACAATTTAAAATTAGAGTTAAAAACTGGGCATTATAGAGAAGGTAGACTCTCTAATCAGGGATTATCTCTGCAGGTTTCCTCTCAGAGCTGCACGCAGATGTTGCTGGCACCTGCTGTTGCATGATGGGGGCTGAAGAAAGGGCTGGGAAAAGGAAGGTGAGCATTGAAATCATCAATGGCACAAAATAGATCCACCTGAATGCATCAAATTCTGCTCCTGCACCTGATTTAATACACGAGGAGACAAACGTTAACGAGTTCCTGCCACCATAAAGTCTTCAACTGGTTTCTGAATATTACACTGGAAAAAGGAGTTGTTAATGGAAAACTCAGTGTTCTTCTACCTCCAGACTTGTTTTTCACTACTTTACTAATTATTTCTCCATTAATTTCATCTTATTTAATCACAAGTTAACTGCTCAGGTGAGTTAAAGCTGCTGTTATCAAAGCTTTCATAAATATAATTGAATATATTCAAACAGTTTGCGAATTGGAATGTAAGTGAATTTATCATCACCTTTAACTTGAGATGATTTTATATATATTTTATGATATTTCAGATGGTTTTGTCTTTAGAGGCCAACATTTTCACATGTTGGTTCATTTCTACCAGTTTTATCAGATTAATCTCCGGTTTGCTGCTGTTTGAGCACCAAAGTTCAGGCACTGCTGCGAGGAAATGTCCTTGCTTTGTGTTTTAGAAGCTCTTGACCATATTCATGTCCTTCTATGAGTAGACATGATTTATCTGGTAGAGTTTGGAAGATAGATGAATATGAACTTGTCTTATTGTTTGTAAAATTCCCCCCACCACAAAAAATATAAAATTTTGTTTTAACTTATAAGAGAAACTGAATTCTTAATAAAAACTTCCTTTGTAATACCTAATGTCTCCATTGTTGAGATATGAAAGCATGAAACTTAGGATTAAAATAAAAAAAAATATGAAAAGTGGTTTTGAACAAAAAAAAAAAAAACACAGTTCAAAGAGCTTAAAACTTTTTCCTTCTTTCTTTCTTTCATTTGCATATTGTGGTATTAATAAAAATAATAATGTTACACCAGTAGCTCCACTTCTGATGAATAGCCCGTATCTCTGGCTGCTCTGCCCTTTTGCAAATGTCTCTAACACATATTTAGTGAAGACCCCTCTGAGGGAGCAACGAAGACACACACTTAAAGAACAGACAGTTGTGTATGTGCTGTGAGAACACACACACACATTAGGTTGGTGGAAAGACTTTCTAAATAAATAGATAAAAATCACGCTTTTATTGAATTCAGACTTGACTCAAAAGTAAAAGTAATAACAGTCATTTAAAGATTGTGTGACTGTTGACATCTTCAGAAAAAAAAGAGAATGTTGTTTTTCATTTCTAACCTTTAATCTGATGTTCAGCGGCATCGGGGGGGTCTGTTTGATTTCACCTCTTATTGGTGTCTGCATGGCAGTGAGTTCACGGTCATGAAGCATATTTTATTTAACAGGTTATTAGCAGGTTAATTTGCATTAAAAGTGTAAAATATTGATAAAATGAATGGTTTTCGGTGGTTTGCATTAGGTTTTTAATTTGATTTAAGAAGAAAAGAAACAAACAAAAAAGCCCACATGTGAGGTTGACCCTTAAACCTGCTGCAGAAACAAGGTTAAATTAATGAATTAGAGAACTTAAATAGTGTGAACTTGAGAATTTAACTGCACCTACTGTTTTTTCAGATAGAAAATAATCTTTAAAGTCATCATACATCATGTATATTGTCGCATGCAGCTCACATGATGCATGAAAACATTTCAAGCCTCAGTGTTTTCTACAAGACAAGAAGCTCAACTTGAAATCGTCTCTGCAGGTTCAGAGATTTGAATTGGACTAATTTGATAATTCATTGTGTAAACATCTCGTAAAGTCCCATTTAAAACCAAATAGAAACACAAATCCGTAGCCGAGGGAATTCCTGAGGCCGGAGCTTACCGGTGGATTGTTTGCCTACTCCACACACACACACACGCACACGCACACGCACACACACACATTTACTTTGACACAAATGTGCAAAAAAGCGGGATATTATCCATTGCTGTAATAAACTCCTCATGAGTTTTTAGTGGCCAGATAAACCTTATCATGAGACAAAATTACACCAGCAGGGAAACAAAGAAGCATAAGAAAATTTGATTAGCTGCTACCCGACCACGATCCCAAGAAACACAGCTGTGGTCAACTTCCTTTAGCAAACGAGCTTGTTGACTGCAGATTTTTCCCTGGCCGCTCGTTACTGTGATGTTTTTTAGCTTTTTTCACGCCTTGCATGCAAAGTTAGTGCAAACTCCAGAACATAACTTCAGTCCCACTGTCAGACAATTAAGCTTACAACACATCCATAACTGCAGCAGTTCTAAGTATATTTTTGTCTTAAGGGAGCCTTGTTTTACCATTTTATACGCTGAAGACCTCCAATGCACCTTTACGGACAAACAGTTAGAAAGATGAGGCAAAATTAGTCTTTTTTAGAAATAAATTCATGTTGAACATAAAAGCAATACTAGCAAAGAACATTTAACAATATATTTAAACCTAAAAAGTGAACTTCCATAGAGATTTTGTGAGCTCTTAGCATCTGGAAAGAAAGAAAGAAACAAACAAAAAAACAATGCAAGAGTTTATTCCTGTTGATATTGCAACGCATCACATGACATTTCGTCATATTTCTAAGATCAGAAATATTTTTCTGTATTCTGATTTATACTTTAGTGCAACTCTTATATTTTAATAGTTCAGCCTGCAGCCACTGCAGCCAGTGATGGTACGTCAGGAGTATTACTGGTGTCGAATGGGAGAAACAGTGTTCATCAACCTTGTTGCTTGCCTTTGTTTTTAATGGCTTTGTATTAGTCCCCCCCACCCACCCACCCTTTCTTGTTGAGCTTCAGGCAAATTACATAGTTTATCAAAGAAAAGAACAAAATAAAGATACACAGATTTAAATGGATTTGTCAAGCTTTGATGTCTCCTTCAGGAGGCGCCGGACACACAAGCCTAATAAACGTGTCTTTTATCAGTTATAGCTGCGTCACACCCACACACTCGAGCAGGAAACCCCCGCAGAGTCAGTGCAATTGGTCAGCTCCTCAATCAAAGATCTATTATTTTTACCATTGCTCTTCGTTTTATCGTTAACACTGTTTGCACTGAACCTCTGTCCAAATTCCATATTGAGACAGAAATGTCCAGATGTTGCGGCATCTGGCTGAAATTCTCGGTACTGTTTTTCAGTTGTGGATACCACCAGAGAGCAGAAAATCAACATCCAGACACCAGATGATGCAGGCATCACTGTGCTCATGTTCAGAGTTTATTTACCATTTCTTTACTTGTACTGTTTTCATGGGTTATGCTCGCTGGTGCACATAACTTTTTCAGTGAATCACTCAGGTGAGGACCAGGTGATGGTGTGTGGCCCTCACCCCATATGTAGTTTGGTCTGTCCTCCTCAGTGTCCCCACCTCAACTGTCCTCTGCTTCAGCTTCCTATATCTTCTCGGCTAGCTTGTGTATTAGCAATAGCTTGCGCCACATTCATGTGCTCCTTGCTCTTTTCATGTCTGTAAAATAAAGGATGATT
>JAPZDV010000013.1:2867855-2880505 GCA_029814665.1 Acanthurus lineatus
TATGATATTTTAAATGACTATCCATCATCTATCTTGTATGTATGATCTTATTTTGTAAAATAACAATACAGATCTGAATGTTTAAAATAATTAAGTGGAGATAGCTGTATTTTTGTTCTAAAATGAAGTCAAAAGAAGGATAATTAATAATAATAAGCTTGAAATACTTAAGCAGTACTGCACTGATATTACATTTAAAGTATGCAAACAAATTCATTTTATGTCTATTAGTGTTTGAATTAATATTTTTTATGAAGATAAATCTAATTTTATCGTCTCAAACATTCTTTAGTATTGAAAAGGTCACCTGCACATATGCAGTTAACCCGGTAATGAATACCATCAGACCTCACTCTGTCCTTCACCCACTATAGTTAAATCTATTCACATAATACCAAAAGAGATCAAGCAATTTTCCCTTCAGAAATGACAATTTCAAGTTTTAGGACAATAAGCTGGTCAAGGTTGCTGTCTAATAAATGACTTCTTGTCATGTTTGCAGATGCTCAAGGTCCCTTGACGTCCAGCAGCTGGGATGAGACACAGTCCCTGAAGCCGGTGTCACGATGATCAAGAGCTCGTAACAGGCTGATGCCTCTGAACTGGCTAACAAAGGCTATTTAGATGTGAGACTGCTCCATTGTTCCCTCCCTTCATCTCTCTCTATTCCCCTGCCATGTTCTTCTTCTTCTCCTACTGTTAAAAACCGGAAGGCATATTCATGAGGGAAGCATAATTACCCAGTCAGGGTTTGGATGACTTCCAGATGGATGAGTTATTATTGCCATTATTGATACTGGCTGGTATGAGCCCTGCTATCTGGGATTAATGCTGTTAGAATTTAGAAGCCCGGCACCATCTTACCACTTAGTCCCATGATGGATAGTGTTAGGCAAAGTCGTTTGCACTGACACTCACTTACTTCCCCTCATTTTATGTACTTTGCTTGCCTTATTAAGGCTCTTACCACTGGCTTAATTGCCTATTTAGAATTCTCCTCTTTGTGACCTAGATGTGTTTTATTTGGTGAATGTAATTAAGTTACCTGTAAATATCTTCGCCAGAGCCCCATCCATCTCTGTTATGTGGGAACTCTATTTTTGTTTTAATTAATTTAATGGCTGCTGGTGTCTGGACACTATTAACCTCAATGAAACCAAGAGTAGAAGCTGGTTTTAGTTGTGCTGAAGTCAAGCCATCCATCTGAACTGATTCTCCGTGGATTTGTATTTTTGTACTAAAACTCGGGGCTGATGGGTTGAGATGTTCTCGCTTTGTGAATTTACAGCCAACTAGTGTCACAAAGTGTAACTGCGAATAATAGGAGGAAATAAAAAGTTTACTCATTCAAGTGAAGGCCATTAGAAAAAAAGGCAGAAAGGTTCCAGCACTAAGAGCATGAACCACACTTTGCAGCTTACACACCTTTAGTTTGCAGTTGTTCAGCAAATTCAGTGATGCATCAAATGATGTATGACACTCGATGCTGTCTGAAAAACAAAAATAAATACAATTAAGTCTTTCAGGGTTAAGAAATGGGATTCGTCCCATCTGTACCTCTCCCTCGCACCCTGAGTAGCGTGGAGTACACGGCGGACGCCCTGCAGAAACACTAAAACGACACACAGGTCCAGCCTTTCCCTTATTAATGTGCTCTTTTACAAAGCAGCACAGCGTGCACTGTTCCTCTGGGATCAAGAAAGTGCAATGAGTGTAGCAAGTGGGTCTGTTCATTTTTTAAAGTTGGGTAACCTGTCCTTTAAGGTACTGTAGTAAATCAAGATGCCACTTAGCTGCTCTGCTAGGTCTCAGTTAGTTAGTACATTATGTATGTAAAACGGTTGATGAACCATCAATTCAACCTTAACCAGGTGATTAAAGCTTTACCCAGTGATTAAAATAATGAGGGGGGATGAAATAAAATATGTGTTTTTGTGTGTATACATTATATACACACACATATGTATATATTCTAACATAACAGTGGAGATTGAAGAGAATTGGGCAAATTTTGCAAAATACCTCTTGGAAACGATTGGCAGTTTCAGCCATGATATGTGTTCACAGTCCAAAGGACAGAGCTGAATGCTTGGGTGGCGTTGTACCTATTAAAGGTGGTGCGTTAGAATGGAGGAAATGCTTACTTTGATTTCCCTCAGGCCTTTTGCTCTCTGAGCGGAATGAAAATGCTCCTTCTCTGGCAGCATAAAAGGTACAACCGAGCACACGAGTACACACATGCACACACATATCTTGTTGCACGTGCACACACACACACACACGCACTTACGAGCGAACTTTATAGGTCTGTGCTCCAGCAGTCCACAAATTTTAGCTGTAAAAAGATTCCTTCATTACTGAATGACCTTGTGTGCATTATAGAATATGATGGATGCAGGGATGTTGTGCAGCATGACAAGAGGATGAATTGTGTTGCACAAGCAAGCAAGTTTATACTTGACACAGTAGTACTCACATTTCAGTGCAGAGCTGGGGGAGAAAAAAAAAAGAATACGATAGCATCACTGCAAAAACATATTTATTGTGAGGTATATTTTCAACGGTAACATCGCGTACATCGCTTTTTACGCACCCATCCGCCCACTCGCACCTCCACTGTCCCTCTCTCTGCTGATCAAAACACAGGGGTATATTCATGTGGCATTCTGATCTGAGATCTCTGATCCCTAATTGCACATGAGCAATAGAAGATTCTCAGGGGTAGGATGAGCAGATGTGCTGTGTGGCCAGAAGCGCTTTGAGTTTGCATTGCAGAGGGGAGGTGTGTGTGTGTGGGGGGGGGTCTGGCTTGGCCATTGGCAACTAACACGAGCCCACAAACTGCAGGTGGTGCAAGGTGTGGGAGTCCAAAGATCTTTGTTTGTGTGTGTGTGTGAATGTGTGAGTGTATGCTATGCATGTGAGGCAGAGAAATAGACAGGAGAAAAATTGCCAATAACCATTCCCTCTTGTCTCATCACACATAAAGCTACAGGCTATTATTAATCATTTAGTGGGTTTCATAGTTTGGTTCACTGCTCATGCACAGCACCTGTCAAAGCACGCTGTGGCGGGGAGGGTTCCATTTGATTAAGTCTCTTTAGCCTTCACATCCTCCCATCAAAAGGTCACCATGCAACCATGTCTGATAGCTGCTCTTATACTTGCTTTCATTTACATTTTGTCACACAAGCCTAAAATTTGAACCCATCTCACATTTAAAATGCGATAAAATTTGCCTCACTCTTCGTCCGATGATCCATTTTTATTGGAAACTTTGTTATACAAAGTATGTCCTTAATAGTACTGATTTAATTTTATTCTTAATGATATATATGTGGTGCCTGTTGTGTTTTGGTATCCACCTCTTCTGTGATGTCTATATTTATTTTTTTTTAAGTTTTTGGCTCAGGGTAACCACCTACACATCACTTCCTGTCCATCAGGACATTTTTTTTCTTTCCTTGGGAAGACTTAACCCACCAGCTGCTGTTTAGAACACTTAATGTGAATATAATTATGAGCTGGTTGTATGTTAAAGCACCATAATCATTTATCAGACTCACCATGTTGTGCATTATCGCTTTAGTTTTTGTGACTACGAGCTTGTTAATGCGCATCAAAAAAGCAGAGTGACAAAGGGAGGAAAATGGATTTGGATGAGTATTCTGATTACCTTCAGGAAATGGCAAATTACCAAGAAAGCTCTAAATTTGCTGAGATGCATTTGCACAGGTTGCTGACTGACAGATGTCCCGAAAAAATAGCTTTGTTAAACAGAAACATGGAATCTTCATTAATGTATTCAGAGCCTTCTTCAAATTATGTAGCAGCACTCCACATGACAAGAGAAACAATTTATATGTCATCACAAGAAAAGCAATTTTCAAGGCAAAAAAATGCAGTGAAACAAACAAACAGGCAAACAAACAAAAAAAGAAGACCCCAAAACATGTGAATCTACAGTGCAAATATTGGGACTCGCATGGCAACACCACTCTCAGGAAACATCTGCATTTGCTAAATCTCACCATAGATAATCTAATCTGCAAGTTATGCAATATACAGTTTTGCATTGGATGAAAATCACAAGTCTGCAGTTACTTGAAATCATGACACAGCTAAGATACGATGAACTTAAAATAATTTTTATTCTTTAGATCCAGCAGATACACACGTGCACAGAGACAGAGAGGCAGGCAGAAGAATTAAGAAGGTCATACATTATGACTAAGGCACATGTACAAAAAAAAAAAAAGAGTAGGCCTTTGTATTCTTTCTGAAATGGGATCAGAGAAACTACTACATAAATTAATGAATAAACACCTCACACAGAGTTACAGAGCAACCCCTGCATCATACTGATGCAACAACAAAGCAATCTAACACTTGTGTGGCTTCTGGTTATTGTGCTGTGTGAAATTTCATGCACTAATTAACATGTAAGGAAGTGACTATGGTGTCATTTCTTACCTCTAGGGGTTGAGCTGCCTCGGTGACATTTTGATCCCCAAGCTGCACAAGTTCTCCTCCTTGTATCAGGCTTTGATTGTTTATTTAGTTTAAAAAAAGTGTGGGTTTTTTTAGGAAAGAGATGGGGTTGAACTCTGTCTGACAAATAAGACTCAAGATGTTTGGTTATGCCGGGTTTGTTTGCCGTGGCACAGAGATTAAGATGATCGGGATCAGTTAACCATCAGCCACTAAATACAAATCCAACAACTACAACAAAGTGCTGCTGGAACAACCAGGAAGAGTGCCATGTTAGTTTCTTTTTCTCTAAATGAGAAGATAAAATATTTGCAGTTCTAATAATCTGGTTAATATTCATGTACATGTGTTCAGAGATCAAACCATTGTGTTGAAAGAAAGACGATAACAACAAATGGATTGTTTTAAGTGCTCATATTAACATTTCAGGTGTCGATTGATTCATAAGGTCCACTCATGCTTTAAGTAACATGCAAGAAAATGAACCTTTTACACTTTATGCCATGTTAATTACATCTTATTACATGGTTTTGTTAATGATACTTAGCTAGATAATTCACCTTCTGCAGTATAATTTCCTCAACATGATGAAATTACTGTGTTCACAGAGTCAGAGAAACATTTGATGGTTTGGTAAATTATTGAAAATAATCTTTAAATGGGCCACGACTTCACCTTGTGCGTGCACCGACGCTGGTGCAGCTTTCTGTAGGTGTGCTTTGCATTGAACAGTCTGTTCTAATAAAAATTGCTGAAATATGGCTTTGACTGACAACTGACAATTTAACCTGCAGATATCAAGACATTACCTGAAACCATTTTGCATTTTAGCACCTTGCAATAAACTTTTTAAGTTGGCCGGTTTTGACAGGATTATAATTATGCCTCAGAGGTCTCACAAATCTGGGCCCAACTCTTTGATGGATAGGCTGACAGTCACGGTATCCATTCATCTGATTTCACTGCAGCATGGCACTGTTTTTAGCCTAAATGGGTAACAAGCCTGTTTAACCAAAACTGCAGCAGCCTTCATGTTATGTAACATGTTTCTGAACCCAGTGCTGACAAATTCAGCCATCCTGTGCAGGTGGACTGAGTTGCATCTAAAGTTTGCTCAACAGTATTCCTCTTTAAACCGAAGGTCACTTTGCTCTGACCATAAAAATTAAAACAGCAGTCTCAACACTTCTATTCCCCTTCTATCATCATCAAACCAGTCAAAACGGCGCCATACTTTTCATCCCTTCCAGTCCCAAATGAAATGTTACTCCCAGGAGTTCCAGATGTTGGAAATTAGTCCCTTTGTATTCATTTCTTATCTTCAGAAATTACAAAACAGAATTCCACTCAGGGGAAAAGGCCCTACAGTGTGTTTTTAATGTAAAACCAATAAATTCCCGACACGGATATTAAGATTCAGATTTCAGTTGAAAAAGCAGGGTATCAGATGTGGAAATACCAGAGAGTAATGAATATTTCATTGTAAAGCACAGATCAAGCCGCATTTAGAGGGAGAGAGGAGTCTGAACAGGCAGAGAACAGCAAGTGTGTTCCAACAATAGAAAGACAATGTTGTTACGACTTTTATATATTTAATTAACACGGCACTAAATGGGAATCCTTGTTTATCCACCTGGAGGGAATTCCGGATTCAGGAATGAAGTTTACTGGATAGCTGTCAATATCAAACCTCTCCATTATACAGTAGTTTACCTCCAGTGATCTCTGAAGAATTCATCAGCAGTCAATCAAAGGGAGTTTATGCACAGCCCTGATTTTGGTTTCCTCTTTCCTGCAAGCACAATTTGAATACCCAAGGCAACAACAGAGTGGAGAAAAAAACTGCATTATACATTCATGTTGCCCTCACTTTCGCTACCATGAAGGGGCTGTTCTTCCTCTGTCAATCAATCAAGGACAGTCTGGGATGTTTGTGTATCACAGCTCCAGAAAAAGAGGAGAAACAAGCAGATTTTGCACATATAAAATAAGATGAGGCTTGTTCCATTAGATGCTGGAGATCTCTGAAGTTGGTTAGCCAGTGAAAAAAATCCCAAAATGCCCTGCTGCATATGACACAGTCACATGGCAAAGCTCCATGATGTTCAGTGCTTTTATTTTTTACCTACTGTGACACTTCTGTTGCTTGTCTCGTGCTGCCTCCAATAAAGTTAGACCCACATGCAGCTAATTTGCAGAAGCAATTAATGTTGAATGGCAGCATTTAAGTCCTAAACATAAAGCAAATTTAGCTTTGTGAAGTGTGGCGACAGCTAACAAAAAAAGATATCATTAATTCATCATAGTGATGAATGGGCATTAACACCTGATTTGAATCTTTATGTTCTGACTCTCAATTTTAGCTAAGTGCATTAACAAGCGTCTTTATCAACCCAAAAATAAATTGTCAGTTAAATACTAGGATTGTTTAAAGACGTTACACAGCCAGAAAATCAAATAAAAGGTCTTTTGTTACTGTTTTTTTTTGTGCAGGACTGTTTTATTCTCATGAGGATTTTGGATTAGAGTTGCATCAATAATCCATTTTTTTAGCTATCATCCAAAAAAATAATTTAAAAGTGAGGATGGAGGTCCCTCAGTGCAAACAAAGTCATATTTATATGTGAGTTTTTATTTTTTTCTCACTTGAATTATTAAATAAGACCCTCTCTCTTCTTTTTTTTCAATCTAAAAGCTAAACTGGCTCTTGTAGAGGTTTCCAGTAATTCTTTTCTACTTTGCCAGCATTTGATAGTAAATAGAAGGTCGACAGAAAAACATATTCAAACTTTAAGAAAACTTGGTCCATAATGTTCAATGAACCAATTATGTTTTGGAGATTTGAGCCTCAGAGGCTCCTGTATGAAGACAATGTCAAGGATTCTCTGTCACTGTGTTTTCCCTGAGAAATAAATGACATTATCAAAAACTTGATTCACAAGATCCAAGGTCTTTTGAAAATCCATATTCCCATTTTAAAAAAGGTTTTTTTGTATGGTTTGATTTTTAAATTATGTGTGTTCTGTTTGACCTCTTAAAGAGCAAATAGCTCTCTACGTTTAATTGTCTGGATGATTCTTTGGCTTGCAGCAACAAAGTATTCGGGTTTTTTTCAGGCATTGAGGTGCAAACACATACAGTCCATCATTATCAGACTTTTTTTTTGTGAAAAACACAAAAGATGAAAAATTGAACTCTACCACATCATAAATCATTTGGGTTGAAATTATTTTTTATAACACACAATAGAAAATGTTACTTGTTGAATGCATTTTTATAGTTCTGTAGGATTTGTCTGCATATAAAAATAATGGATATATACAAAAGCCCTAAATGGGGCTTGAAAATGTCTTCGCATAAAACTTAATGGCACTATGAGTGAATCTGCATTAGGTTCCTCTATGACAAGGCTGACTATTTTGGCCAGAGAGCCATAAAACAACAGCTCCAAGTAATTACAACTACACTCAACGTTCTGCAGCTCAGTTCCTCTGACAGTGAACGGACAAAAAAGGCAGCTTTACACTGTGAAATTTGCTGAAGGACATACACAAAATCCCATTCTTTTATTATTATTTTTTAATATAATGAAGAGGAGGTTGAGGGTGAAATAATACCATTTACGAAAAGTCAAGGGGGACATATCCTTTTTTATTTATTGGGTCCCTATGCCCTTAATTTGATTTGACCTGAGTTCATTTTGCTACACTTCAAACAAACATGGCCACTTTGGGCTGTGGCTCAATGTTAATGGTGTGATTAGTGCTGTATCCTTCCCTTGGTGTGGCAATTTATTTTGCCCCATTAAGCCTTTGAAGCTATGCCCTGCTGACTCAGATGCTCTTAGTAACAAACAGTAATATTAAAATGGCTATTACCACCAAAATCTATCATCTGGAATGGCCTATAAGGTCATTACAAAGTGTACCCCCCATGAAATGCCTGTACCGGAAAGCAATAAATCTACAGTCATGTTCTCGGGGATTAGAAATAGCCTACACCATTTTCCTACAGATACTCACTGAAATTTTTGAATGCACTCGTCATTTTGCAAGGTGGACATAACATGAAAATGAATGTATTAATTTGAAATGTAAATACTAAGAAAAAAATCCAATCTTACAGATGCATTATGGGTTATGATTCATCTCCAATCTACAAGTAAGAAACTGTCTGAACTCCTAATCAACAAGTCCACTGAATCCAATAGCATATTGGCAGAATTTCCAATAGATAAAGTGATCTTCTTATGTGAGGTAATGCACAATGAGCAGAACTTTGAACTGAACAAGACACAAAACTCCAAATGGAGTATTTTCAGCAACAGTATCAGTCAGAAAAAACCTTTTGTCTGCACTAAAAAGAGATTTTTAAGAGTGTCAGTGTTTTGACAGTGAATAGTATGTTTTGTTTGTCTGTTAATCGGTGACAAGCGACAAATACTGTGATTGTAGTTCAGATGTACATATATTATACAACAGTTATATTTCCTATGAATCCTAAATCCATGGTTTGTTGAGTCTCAAGCTGATAAAGTTGGCAGACTCTTGCTCTAAATGAAAATTACAAAATAAATGGCTTGTCATTAGCCACAAGAACAACACATATAAATGCCTTCTGATCTTCCGGTTGGGGGTCTTCCAAAACCATTACAAATCAACCTTGCAAAAAAAAAACAGTTTTCTGGGATGAAACTACTAGATTTGGTCCCTATATAAATAAATAAAACACAAAATTGACTGTTGGAAGGAAACAGGAGGTGAAAAAAGAGGCAGTGGGTTAGGATTAGTAATTCCAACATCTGTTTGACCCAGTCAGCAACCCATTCTCCCTCTGCAGCCTCCATGGATCCATTACAAGATCACACCATTTCATGCTTTGCTCACAAATGACAGGAGACATAACTGCTAAGCCCTCTGGGGGGGGGGGGGGGGGTTGTCACTTAAATATAAACAAATATTGTGTTTTTTGGCATTTGCTGAAAAGACTAGAGCTGCCATTTTGGCAAGTGCAGTTCTGCTTTCAAATACTTACTCCATTGGTAAATATGACAAGCTGCCTGAGATGTGTTGCGTTATTCACAATACTTCTTGGCAACATTTACATTCAATTTCCCTTTACATGTTGTATATGTATTATATTTTCAGTGGGATATTGTACAACAAGAAAATCCCTACATGGAGCTTTTTTTCCTGTGTCCAACATAATTTCCCGTTGCCGAGTCCTTTAAATATTTGACTCATTTCACTAAGCAGATCAGTGTAATCTATATCGAAATAGACGATGCTCATCATAGAAAACGTCTCCTGCAATGCAGACTGGAATCACAGTTGCCCTTTCCATTTTCAGAGGTTTAATATAATTAGTAAAGACTTTGCGCTCCTGCTCACTGATCTGACCAATCAGCTGGTAAATTTAGAGGCCATAATCACATTTGATTTGACATCAACACAGCTCTCTGGCATGAGCCCAAATGCTGGCTGAGCAGATGAGACATACAGTAACAGCAGAAATGCAGCTTGAAATTAAGCAAACATTCGACCATTTGGAGAACCATTTTGCTCGTTGGTGTTTTTCAGCTCAGACTGCCTGCAGTTTGCTCTCAGATTTTAGCTGCATTGCAGAGTTTACAAACCATTAAAGCATGCAGGCTGGGGATGTGTTCTTTCTGACTATGATGAATTGCCTGCAGCTTATCAACATGAGTTGGCATATGGTGTGAGGACATGGCTTGATGGGGTGTCAATCAACCTGTCTATGATTTGAATGCGCTCATACGATTTTCTTTGCCCATGGTGAGTAGTAATCCCAAGATGCACCTTAAGTAAGCATTAATTCAGTGTCAGAATATCAGAATATTTGGAGGAGCTGTAGACTTACTGGACTTCAGTAGAGGTATGAAAGATTTAGGTTTTATGCTGTTTTAATGAAAGAGATATCCATATTCCGGCCAAAAACAAACCAAAACCCCAAAAAAGGTTGTTACGACCTTCGAAGTTTGTCTGAGCCGTCTTGTTTATTCAGTTTTCTTTTTCTTTTTTCTTGAGATCCAAATGTATTTCCACAGATCAAGTGCATTAGAATCATTTTGAAACACAAGTAGACTGAAAAGAAAGCAAAAATGATGCATGGTGTGGGATTTGATAATGATCAGAGATGAAATCCCAAGCAAGTTCATTTACACAGATTCACACACACACATTCATGTCTATACCTCGATAACAATTCACCAACATCTGTGCACTACATTTTTACAGATAACTTCGTTTTTGAGAATTACCACTGAGATCTCTTTTAACAAGAATATATATAGATATTTTGAAGAAAGCCAGGCTCTGTAGTTTAAGGAATAATTCAAGTAATTCTCGTCTACACATGGTTTGTTAAATCACAGCTTCACTTTTACTTGAAAAGATTTACTTTTACTCTTCAGCATGCCCACTAACTTTTACGAAGCAAACCATCATATTAAAATTTCACCAAGTCTTAAATATTTAAGCATGCTATATATTTCTTAATAATCCTGTAAAAAGAGTTTTGTGTCATGGTGTGCATTAATTTAAGGAACTGTGTCCTTTAAATATGTAATTTCAAGACAGCATCAATACAACATAAGGCATTAAATACAGAGACAAATAAAACACATATCATTGGTGATCATTTCATAAAATGCCAAACTGGCAGTCGGACTTTGCGTAATATGTACAGGAGCAAAACTCAGAGTCATTCTGCAAATTGTTTAAAAAACGATTAAAGTCCCTCAGGGTTTTCATGCTGGACGACTTTAATGTCTTCCTCCTGTTCCAGATTAAAGTGGTGTGGTAGAAGAAAGCCTTTCTAGCAAATTCTGTACAGACTGAAATGATGGAGAGAGACATGAAGCCCTGTGAGTGAAGGCTGTGGCAGTGTTGTTTACATGGCTTGCAAGTGGATAAATAAGTGGGCAACAGTCCAAGGATGGATTTATAAATGAAGTTATACTAGTGCAAAGTTGTGGGCATGGATAATGATGACCAGCTGCCAAAAGAAAAGAGAGTATGATGATGTGTGATGGTGAGGAGCTTACTACCTATTATAACTTTCAGAGCTCCCTGAAAAACTGTGTCCAACACATGAAAGAAGCGAGCTGAGGACTTCATGTAAAAAACATTTCCGTTGTGCAGGACAGAGAAGAAAGTGACAACAACAACAAGCAAAGATGGTATTTTTGTTGTTGTTTTTGTTTATAATATCCTTAAAAAGATTGTCAAAAAGAAATTTTGGAGAAGGTCTCCATCGATTGCAGTGGTAAGTGGGTGGTTGTAATTTTAAAAGGGGTAACCTTGTGCAGTTCAGGAGGAACTACAGCTGGCACCATCTTTTATATTTGAAAAGAATATGACCTTGTTTTTTTTCTGCATTTTGCACTTGTTTGAAGTGAACAGGCGTGACTGAAACATGTCTAAGGCAGATTGTAGATGTAGATGTACAAATGCAGGCGCAACAGTGTTTTGCTAATACTACAGTATCATCAACATAAAAAATACAGGAAGAGTAATATAATTTACTTTAACAGGGAAAAAGTTTGGTCATAGAGCCAAACCTTATGACACATCTGGAGCTAACACCTCCTGACCCTCAAAAAGTGCTTATAGTTGAAGGATAACTGGAGAATCTCTCAACCCAGGCCTACGTCTAACAAGTTTTGGCATGGTCACAGATAAGTGGGTAACATACAGAAAACAAAAATCTCTATTTTTTTCATCATGCATGCTGATATGGGTGACAAATTATAGACAAAAAACACAAAAAACATCATAAAGTATCTAAAAGAGGGGCCATGCAGGTCCCATAGAACAAATTTAGGGTGTGTTAGCAAATAATCCACAAGTCTCTTGAACTCTACTAGACATGAACTACCAGTTTTCCGAAAAATTTTCCTTTACTAGGTGTTTCGATGATGGTGGAAAGCACTCTCTAACAAGTCCAAAATCTATCAAAGGTGTTCAGCTGGATTGAGATCTGGTGACTGCAAAGGTCACGACATTAGATTAACATAATTTTCATGCCCATCGAGCCATTCAGTGACACCTGGTGTCCTGGTGAAAGAGGCATTATCAGTCAGTTTCTCTGTTCATTCTTTTAATTTGTCAAGCCCGCATTCATTCCTCATATATATA
>JAPZDV010000013.1:2895959-2906802 GCA_029814665.1 Acanthurus lineatus
CCCCCCCCCCCCCCCCCCCCCCCCCCCCCCCCCCCCCCCCCCCCCCCCCCCCCCCCCCCCCCCCCCCCCCCCGACGCGTCAGCAGCTTTGATATGAAAAAACTTCATGCAAAAACATCAGACAGAAACAAAATATGTGAAAGGACACTCATATAATGTACATTGATGTACATGTTCATCTACATCATATGTGAAGATGGGGGGGTTTAAAATATCTGGGGGGTTTAAAAAGCTTGTATAACATCAAACTGTAGTTTTTCTAATTGGTTTAATTTCTAAAAAAAAGAGAAGCCAAGTAAATAATTAAATATGCAAACATAAGCTGAAATAAGAGTCACACACAGACGAGTTAAAATGGAAACATAGCCGGTAGGAATCACATAGAGTTTGTTTCACCGAGCAAAAAATAGAGAGAATTTGTGTCAAAAGTGTCATTTGACCTTAACTGATTTTTGTGTGGGTGCAATTGGCAAGATTAGAAAAAAAAATATATCACTGTCTTCCCCAAATATTATGCAGCTCTTGGCATTTTGAAAGCATAAATAAGTTGTGTGCTCCATATCATGTATCAGTCGCTAATTTTGTGACACTGCCTTGTCTTGAAATGACACAGAACATTTAGGTATGCTACTCTAGTTTTCATGCTCTTAAAGTAAGACGTTTTTTAGCTTGATAGAGCCACATAAGTGAAAATTAAAGTCTAACATGCAGGATTTGTCTTTTTATTTTTTAGGGTTTTAGTGTTCTTGTGTCTTGTCAGGTCCAATCCAAAGTTTTTAAAAAACTCAGGTAAGTCCAAGCACATTTATATGAGGAGAAGTAAAAAGGGGGATCTGGTGGGGTCGGGTCATGGTTCTGGTGGGTTGAGTTTGGATGGAGTTTTCTAAAAAAAATAAGATCCTGGCATGTGTGATTCACATTAACACCCACCAGCTGAGGGATTTTCCTGCTGCAGAAACCCCCCAGTCTAACACGAGAATACAGATCAGCTTTGTTAAAATCAACATCCACATCATGTTTTGAATATTTTGTCATTTTAGTTCAACACTTTTTAAGCCAGGTATGAGGCGGTGAAGGTTTCATGGAACAACTGAAATGCATTTGCAAAAAAAAAAACTTTTGGCATGAACATGGTGAAATTAATTAAATGGACATTCGTTGTGACGGTGCATTAAATATGTGGTTATTCTAGGACAGTGGTAGAGTCAGCCACGGCGACAGCTGATGCTGCACACCTTGCTGGGCACTGTGGGACTTCAGAGCATCTGGACATGTCTGTGTATTTGTTTGTCTCTGCAAACGTAGAGCAGGACAGTTTTTTTTTTTATTATTATTTTTTCTCTATTTCTGCTGATAACCCTCCTGCACATTTCACCTAAAATTGAATCTGGCTGCATTAAACGTGATTCAATGAACCTTTTAATAATACAAGGATGTTAATTTTTAATTTTTTTACTTTTCCTCATTATATAAAATTACTGGGAGTGATGAGTGTGTATGTATGTATGGAAGAATATTCCATATGTTTAAATATGTTTCACGTCAAATACTATACTTTTTTTTATTCAAGATTAGATGATCAAAGCAAATGGAAAACTGCTGCTGTTGACATGAGATGATTGAACATGTAGCTTAATCAAACTAATAAAAAAAATAAATAATTAAGAATAAAACAACCACTAACTTTTAAGCATTTTTAATGAGCGGTCACAGAATATTAAGCTCCCCGATAACAATCCCAACCACTCAACTGCAACCCAATATGGGAATTACATTTGATTATGTCTTCCTAAGAAGAATATCTGGTTTTAATCTGCTGCTGCTGGTATCATCAAACTTATTAAAAGGATTGTTCTATTAAAACACTAATCCTGTTAGCGAATGATCAAACAGAGTCATATTGCCTTTGCTTTGTTAACGTTCTTAGAAGAAACTGGCTAATTTACATACACATACAAAGAAAAAAAAATGCATGACTGACTGGAAACTCCAAGGTGTTTGCAGCAGTTGTATTGCAAAACCTTCTTTGATATATATTTCTCTGAATAGAAAAGCATGTCCTCTGTGTAATGTCGCTGTAGCAATTGCATTAACTTATAAAACAGCAGGACTGAGGATAAGAGTAAATCATATGACCCAAAGTTTTGCTGTATTTTCTCATTTTCAATTCGCTGCTGAGGGCTAAACTCTGAGTATTTCAGATCTGAGCACCTTTGGCCTTGTGTACTGCTTATGGGATTGAGAGCAGTGCGAAGAGGTTTACGGTATGAAATAAGTAGGACAAGGCAGGTCAATGTTTGTAAGAACATAAAGAAAATCCACTTTCTCAAAGTAGCCTGGAGTTTGTTGTTTTGTTTTTTTTTAACTTGCATGTTTTTGTGCAGATATTTGTGCATTACCACGACTCTTTGGTGATAAACTTTAAGATTCTTGCTGCAACTAAAGATTGTTTTCCTTACTGATGGTGGTTGGTACATTTTGACTCAAAATATATGTTTTTGCATCTTATTTTGTGCAGCAAACATTTTAAATTTCAGGCAGATTAAACCAACTGTCACATTAGACAACACATATAAGATTGTCATCAGTTTTGAGAAGATTGTACTTTGGACTGCTTGATTTTTTTTTCTCCAAAAAAAAAAATATTGCCTATTAATTTCCTGTCAAATGACTATTTAATTAGTTGACGAATCATTCTGGCTCTATTTTCTCCTACTCAACTGTCCGTTCATCTCTGAAGATGCGAAGGTTAATTTTAGACTTAGTGTTGACATTGGGGTTATGCTGATGAAAGACTGAAGCAGAAGCTATAGGAGATGGTATAAAACACAAAAAAATGTGCAATAAATGTAGGTAAAAAAAAATGTTAGTTAGTCACAACATGACAGTTGTTTGTGGAACCTCTTTCTTTGAGTTTGATGGGATTCAAATGCAACTTTTAGACATTTTGTTTGTCAGCACGGAAAACTTCCGATGTAACTTTGGCTTCTCTAACAACAAACAGGGTTACTTCAGCTGAAGGGTCTTCTGATCCATCTGCAGGGACTGACAGACCCAGACTGACTTAAATAATTGCATCAGTTCTTCGCCTTCCCCCCCTGATTTCCAAAGCTACTAACACAAAATAAGAGAGATTTGGTTATGCTGTATAATGTACCACCACTGGGTATAAAATTCCACACCGCAGACTAAATTAAATTGTCACTCCAGCATAAGCTATTCAAATGATTGTTTTTTTTTTCCATTTATGAAGGAAAACTTTCTTATCCTCGGTGGCGATAGGTGGCCGAACATGTCACCGGCTAATAGATTGTGTCTGGATGAAGAAGAGGAGACAAGCGAGGCCTCGGGCACGTGTTTCTGAACACTGGAAATAATTGAATTGTGTAAAAGGAGAATGTAATTGTTTCTGAAGAGAATAAAAAAAAAGGAACAGCAATGCAGTGGTGGAAGTCTAGCTGTATGCATCACAGCCCGGTGTGAGACAGAAACAAACTGCCTGCAGTCTTTAACACACAAAAAAAGAACAAAAAAAAACGTGTGAAACAAACTTCCTTTAAAGTATTTTCAATAAGAAGACCTCAAAGGGTGCAGAAATATTGCTCAAGTTGTCCGTATCTGTATGAAAAGACGAGCAGTGTCCGACCTGATCACTGCAGAAAGCAACTTAAAAAAGGAGCATCCTGCAAACAAAACAAGTCCACAGGTTCAATGCCCGTAACTGTTACAGTCAGCCCTCAGAAGCTTTGAGTCCGATAAACGTGTCCCTGATCACTCACTGCGTGGTTTCCAATGAAAAAACTCAAAGACTGCACCTGTTTTCAGCACTAAAACACTGTTTTGTTTTGTTTTATAGAAATGTGTCCAAGGGTAGAGTGCTTTGTTTCATCCTGCAGGGGAAAGATGGAACTACAATCTATTGCACTGACTTTTTTTTGCTGTGTTTTTTATTTTTTTTTTTCAAACAGCAGAAGGTGAACCAACTATCACAAGCGAGCTCGATCTGAAAGCCAATTCAATATTGTAGTTTAATTGAAGATGTGAAACAGATTTATCTGATATTAGATTAGAAAGTACTGCCCTCAGGTGGAAGGATCAATTACTACAAAAGATTGAATTGTCTCATAGTCTCTTTGCTCTGCGCATAATTAGATAGATGCAGTGTGGGGAAGAGCACACAGTACAAACACAGACACACACACACACATGTACACACACACACACACACAGGAGGACAGACAGACAACACACAGAATAACAACACATCCACACACACTCAAACAGCACACCTCTGCTTTTGTACATGTATGAATATGAAGCTCCAAGGTGGCTTTTAATATGTTTATGCAGCGCAGATTCAAAATTATGTAAATAGAAAATGCTGCGAACAACACAACAGGAATAAAATAAATAAAAGAAGATGAAACAACAGCTCCCATATTAAAGGAGAAGATGATGCTGCACAGTGTTTTCGACCTCCTTATTTTACATCGTTTCAATTAAAGTAACATTGAGCAACTTCTGGACAAGGATTGATGATTTTTGAGTCTCATTGTCAGGCTGTGAAATAATGAATCTTTGTGTAAGCCACAAACAAAAAGCATCACTCTTTGACAACCTGGAAAAGAGACTCAGCTGAATACTTTCGTCCAGCACAGTCTTGCTTTACTTCAGACAAATGCAAAGGATTTTTTTTTTTTATGCTCTCATAATTTTTTTTTTCTCAAAGAAGGTAAACTGTAAAAATGTGCTGGCAATTACAAGATTTCCATAAAAATGGCAAGACAATTTGCTCAGAAGGTCAAATATATGTCTGTTTGAGAAATTGCACACAGGTTCAAAAAAAAGAAATAGTGGTCATTTAAAATGTACCGTTCCTTCTTCACCAATCTCCTGTTTCACAAAAGAATATCAGAAAAAAAGGTTCAGGTGTGCTCCTCGAACACTGCGGTTTCTAACAAGAGTAATACTTTTTGTATGTATCTGCTGATCTATACGAGCTGTGCTGATGATCCAAAGGTCTTCACAAGCTCGCTTTCGTTGTAAGGTCAGACGATAATTAAATAATGACACGGCGGTGCACTTTGTGATCTTTTTCTTTTTTTTTTTCATATAGAAAATGTTTAATGAAAGGTGGTGGAAACAGCTGTGGCTGGGAAACAACATACCACCTTTACAATGTGCTAATGAGCAGAAGTGATGCTGGCAGTCTTTTAAAGCGTTGCCATAGTGATGGTGGTGCAGAGTTGGAGTCATGACCACACGAGGCTGAATCCAAACCCCACTCTTCATCTGTGATGTGGGGTGTCACGACCGGCCCGCAGTCCAGCATACGGTAGCTTTTATGGCCAGAAAAGTGCTACGTCGCTTCAGTCATTAGCTGAATGGCGGCGCTGCCGGCGGCGATAGCAACTGTGATGTGACGTCGAGCACGGTGAAAAAACAGCTCGGCAAGAAAATGCAGCATCATCACAACAATGATTATGTGTGATTACTTCTGGTTTTATGAACACAGGTGAAGCCCTGTAATGAGATTTCATGTTGTTTCACACCCATTCTCACTTACATGCACACAGTAAGGTTTGAATAATGCATGTGAAGCCAGTCAAGCCACATAAAAACCAACCAATTAAGTTTACCCCCTGGTGGAGCATCAGGGTAGTGGAGTTGAGGGATTTGCATAGTTTCTTAAAAGTGAAATTTTAACACATGATTAATCCATATTTGAATACTTTGCTTCTAAAAGGCTCCATTTGTGTAAAGAGTGCGGCCTGATAACTGCATAACTAGTCATGACATTGATGTGTAAACCTGAGGAGCTAATTTTTCCCTTTTTTTTCCTTTTTTTTTTTGAAGAAATAAAAAATTGGCCTGACTGATTTTGATACCACATATCAGTGAAATTTCAAATACCTCCTTAAATTTCCTGCGTGTCCAGATTCAACTCAGTGAACTGAACCTGAGAAAAAAACATCCTTGCAATCTATGAATTTCAACCTGCTTTAACTTAAGTTTTTAAGTCTGTTTGGGTGGAAAAGGGGAGTAAGGGATATATGAAATGGTCAATACCCATAAACAGCAACCCACAACATCATATATATTCCTGTCTGGATCAACTGTAGACTTACAGTGAATTAAAGAGTGAGCAGCGGCTAAATGTATCACAAAGGACAGCGTTTAAAAAAAGGACGTTTAGAGCAGTCAGAGAGCGAGACAGACCCCTAAAACACCTACGGGGGGCAAATGTAAATCTTTCAATACTGTTTCAGGACTAATTGTTTGCACATGATGCTTATGACACCTGCCTCCAGCATGCTTATCCATCTCTGTGAAGAGTCTCATTCACGGGAGACCCACTTGTTACGGCCCTAAACGTCCCCTTCCCGCTGTGTGTGTAAGTGTGGGTGTCTATGTTTGTGTGTCTAATGGCCCTTTTGAGTTGCAGTGGTAGCCACTCCAGAGGGCGAGTTCTTCCAGCCCGAACAGATCCCCGGCAGCGGAGGATTGGTGTGGCTGGTCGGCGCGGGGCTCCACCAATCCTGACATTACCACTTTGATATAAGGCCGGTGTGAGCTGCGAATGGCGGCAGACACCTTTTGTATTGTAACCTTCGTAATTGTGAAATCATTGCGTGAACTCGTATTTGGTGAGTGTCTCAGATTTGGGTTAGGGTAAGTTTTAAATGCTGATTTCCGTTCAATCGCACCCACTATAGGTTTTGTCTCTGTTTAGTTTCACTGGGTTCAGGGCTGCTGGTCATTTGTGTTTCCCTAGTGTAGTTAGTTTTTGGTTTAGAGATATTTGAGTTATTGTCACTTAGTAAGTAGATAGTCAGCTCCATTTTGTTTAAGGAGTCCTCTTTTTGTTATATTTATTTCATTGTTTTGCCAGCACCTGGTGGCCTATTTCTGTTCTGTAATTAATATCCACGTGTCTTTTATAATAAATACACCGCTTATCCACAATCCCCTCCACCGATTGTGTCTTGTGTTACTTCCCTTTTCCTCATTACGAGCTGGGTTTGTAACACACTGATGCCTTTACGTTTAAACTCCTGCACCATAAGACCAAGAGGGTTCATGTCAGCAGTCTGGATGTACTGCTGCCAAACTCTGCAAAACGGTCTTGAGCATGTTACTCTGTTAAGGCTTCTGACAGTTTGATGCATGACAAGTTAGAGTGAAGCAACAGGTCGTGGTCTGGTGCTGGAAAGTGCCTTAGTCGAGGGCACTGACAGGAGAATTGACCTAAAATACATGTTTCTGACTGTAAGGATGAAGCCAAGGCAGGCACAGGGAGAGCATGAAGAAGAAGAAATAAAGACCCTGCTCCAGGTGGGTTTCAAACCCAGATTCTTCTTGCAGTGATGAAACTGCGTTAGCCGCTGAGACGCCAACTAAAATGTCAGACAGTGAATCACCGAAGTCGCTTGAAAGCGGTGGGTTGACTGCAATCACTCTGAATAAAGCCACCAAACAAAGTGTTTGCTGAATACTGATTATTATTGATAGAAAGAGCAGACGTTTCTCTACAAACTAAAGCCATATTTGAATATCAACACGACAGCACACAACGGTTTCGAAGTTGCTGAAGAAGGCATCACTTAGAGACCAGAAGGTGGAGAGAAAGCTTTTACTACGCTTTCTTTAGAGCCCCTGAGGACAAAGTAAGAGGGCAGCCCTCCAGCCTTTTACAATATGCAGACTCATGTGTTGGGAAAACAGACTTTCGGGGATGTGGAACAAGTCAGCGCTTACAAATCGCTGCTGATACCTCTCTTGCATTGAAAGTATGCAAAAAGAGAAACGCAGTCAGTTGAAATATTAGAGCTACAATATTATAAATGCATACTGAAGTGGCAGCTCTCATGATTGCACCTTTTTCATACCCCCCCTTGACCGGTCCCACTTCAAACTATCCTGTGCTGGGATAGTGCAAGCATTATTGAGGTAGATACCAAGGGTCCGGGTGTGATTTTTAGTGTGATTTTCTGTACAGTTTACAAAACTGAGAGGTTTCATGAACCCCGGGAGAAGGCAACAGTGGTAGCAGTGGGCTTCTGGGAAACAAGCAGTAATGCATATTATCACAGAGAACCACCCAGCTGACATACTCCTGGAAGAGCGCTGTTCCAGTCCATTATTAGATTTATATTGGAGGCCTGCTGAGCATAGCCGCAACAGAAATGAAATGGTGCCAAAGCCTGAGTTAACTCCCTGTTGAGAGAGTAATTTTCAGTTGAAAGTGCAAGAAAAGGGTCAATTCTAGATGGGTTCAAATTGATTAGAATAGGAAGCATGAATTGCAGTCAGTGAGCTAACAATTACCCTGGAAGAGATCATTTTTTTTATCCAAAAAAACAAACAAACAAAAAAAACCTCAAATATATTCATACAACAATATGCAACGACTGCATCATGTCTGATTGATCATCTCTTGCCTTTGAAATCAAGCGTTTTCTTAAAGCACTTTTAAAGAGGGAAAAGCTTTGAAGAGCACTGATTTCGCTGATGACATGCAACAAAATTATGTTTGCAAAAAAAAAATTGTAATTGCAGTGCTAACACACAAAAAGATGCCACTTTTATACAGTGTTTACTCCGAGCAGCATCCATGCAGGAAACTAATATGCTCGGCCAATAAATATTTCATTCCAGTCCAAAGTCCAGACAATACGATTCTCCAGATGCACTTACAGCCACATACATCCTGCCTTGATTTAACTCTGTCACAACTGAGACCCTGGTAAGTGCACAATTTCATGGCTGATCGGACACTGTTCTTATTTAAATCTAAAATAAGCGAGTGTGAAAGAAAAAAAAGAAGCTTTTTTTTCATAGAGGAGGCTGGAAATGTTAATGAGGCCTAAAGTGTGTCCATTGAAAAGGTTAATGGCACAGTGAACTCTTCAGGGGTGACATTTTGGTAATATGGATGCCTAAATCACTATAAAAAGATTTGCTGACCTGTGCATCATTAAGATCTAAGACATGCTAGCATTGTTCAGCAGATTATAAGGTTGCCTATGTTTTTTTTGTAATGCAGATATACCAGAATAAAGGCATCATGAGCAGGCAAAATGTGTGTTGTAATCTGGGCTTGTCTTCTTTGTTTCGACAGCGTTAGTTCATGTGAATCCTTCATTTCAGTCTGACATGCAGGTGTTTTGATGTGATATCTTGTGGTAAGAATTTAGTTCATAATCCTTCAAAACTAAGAAAAGAGCAAACACTCAAAGCTGTTGAGTTTTGAGTTTTAAGTCTAAGAAAATAATTTAAAAAATGTTGATTGAATAATTAATCAATCAACTTCTCCTTCTCCTTCGTTTGGGTTTTATGTAACACAATGGCAGGCAATCACGCTGAAGGGCCTTAATGGGCAAGTTTGAATTGAGGCTGTTGGGAAATAAAATAAAGAAAGAGAAGGAAAGGTGTTGCTTGTTAGTTGTCTTGTGGCCTCTACTGCAGAAACGTGCTCAGGCAGGTTTTAAGGTGTCGCTCATGATTGCTGTGGTGTAATAGGTGTGACAAAGGACCTGAGAGTATTTGCTCAAGAATTGTGTATATTTATATATAAGTGTCGACAAAAAAAAATAGCGACAGACAACAAATGTGTCTGACAAGAAGCTTCTTCAATAAAAAAACACATAAATAAACCCCCCAAATGTCATAATTTCCTCTCATCTTCCACATTGATTGCATGTTTCTCAGATTTGACTCACTTTTGTTTCATCACGTCTTGTTGTGTCCTCTTCTTCTGCAATGGTTTAATGGCACTTGACTGGAAAATTAGAGCCACCAGCTGCTTATCTCGATGAGCCGAACTCACAGTAGTGGATGGAAATGCCCTTAATTCGAATTCTCCTTTTTTTTTTGCTGCTTTTGTCAGATGTCGTGGTGTCTCGGCACCCTAGTGTAGGTGGTGGGTAATGCACTCGGGGCTTATTGCCAAAACCCAGACTGTGATGACTCATTCCTGAAGCCTCCGGTGGCTGTGGCTGCTATTTGAGAAGCATCATGGCTTGTGTGGACGTCGCTCAGTGGGGAAAGTGACTGTCCATTATTGGGCTCGAATTACTTTCCTTCTGCACAAACACATTAATTGCGAATATGGCAACATTACTCGTACCATCTGCTTTATTTCATTTCAGACTACATTCACCAGCACAGATTGTTTCCCTGTCAGTATCCTGTAAGTATAATAAGCACATTCATTAGAAAACTTTATTTTTTTTCCCCCAGTAATGAGGTCAACCCTGGCTTTTCTCTTAGCTTCAGAATACTCTTCATCCCTTACAAATGTTGCTCTCAGAAACTCAATGAGGAGGCACAAAGAGGAGACCTTTAGCTTTTAGTGTCATTGTAGAGGACTCTCGTGGTGAGATAAATACTTTTCGAATGAGCGTAAGTGTTGAAAACAGGACAAATATAAGATTTCATAAGGCTTTTACAACTAATAAAAAGCTGCAGTGTTAAAACAGTTAACAAATGAGATTTTTTTAAACTGAAATATATGCTTAATACATCTATTAAAACCTGAACAGTAAACAATGCATGTCAACAAATATGCACACACTCACCTTATCACACACATCGATATGATGGTCTCTTTTTTTGTACAAACTAACCATTGCAAAACTGCATGTTACACACTGTCATTTCACACAACTGCACTGTAGATCAGAAGTGTCAGATTATATATTGTACTCTCTTATATTCTATAGTTTAGCACCTTGCATGCCTCTTTATTATACTATTTCCTTTGCATGCCCCCATCTATCTATCTATCTATCTATCTATCTATCTATCTATCTATCTATCTATCTATCTATCTATCTATCTAT
>JAPZDV010000013.1:2906902-2919887 GCA_029814665.1 Acanthurus lineatus
ACAATTCCCTGATGTTCAATTCATGATGTTGATTTTTAATGAATTATACAAAACAAAGAAAAAAAATGCAACTTTTTTAGCCATTTTCACTGTCTCTCGCAATTTATTTGCAATAAAAAAGCTTAAAACATCGCAACCTACATCGCAATTTTTTTAAAAAAGCTGCAAATTCAGGCATTTTGGGCCGCAACAATCTTGAAAAATGCCCGCGAAATCCTGGAGGGTCTATCTATCTATCTATCTATCTATCTATCTATCTATCTATCAAAAAAAGATCAGAGCCTAAATAATATTAAAAGCTTTTAAATTGGTTGTACAGTTGAGTATTTTGTCTGATTTTGGAGCTTTTTTTGGGTGGGGGGGGGCAGCTGTGTGAAATATCAGCTGCAGATGAGGTCGAACACCAGCACCACCAAAGACAGAGGTTTCCAATTACCCAACGCTGGAGACAGAAGGAATGCAGAAACAGGTGGCGCCTTTAATTGCTTTCTGCAACCCCAGAAGCAAAGCGTGAGGGGGAGCGGAGCTGTGGGAGGTCCTCCGGGAGACCAGACATTCACCAATGTCTTTGTAATTGGTTTTTGGTAAAATATAATTCTGCAGCAAAAGAATTTGTTAAATAGATCATTTACTTTTAGTCCTTATTAAAATTAAAAAAAAAAGAAGAAGAAGAAGAAGAAAAAAATAAATGACAAGCGTTGAACAATTTGCTAGTTTATTCATATTTAAGCCTGTCATGTGAGTGTTGGATTCTGGTCGGTGAACATCATCAGAGTTTATAACTCCTTTTGTTTTTTTTATTTTAATCCACTGTAATGACTCCTATTAATACATTTCTGACATGACAACACAAAGAACTTAACTTTTCTCTTATTTGTTAACTCTGTCATTGCAGCAGCTGTGAGACTTTTAATTTTTAATGAAGTATGTGCAACTCTCCTGAGCACCAAACTATGCTACATAACACACATATGTTACGCCCCCTGAAAGAGGGGGTGAAATAGTCACGAGAGTGATAAGAGTGGTGTTTACTCAAATGAGGAAGTTACCTGCGAATTCCTCCAGGTAGGGGGCAGAGTCAGAAGCAATCGATCTAAGATCACCAGATAAAGACCACTCTGTAGATTACAGATGGACACTATAATTAAACAATAAATAATGAAGCAAACAATCTTAAATAGACACTCTTTTAGCTTTTTAAACCCTTTCTCAACCATTTTAAATGATTTTATGCCTGCATTTACCTTTTTAACCTACATGAATTGCTCCTTATTAGTATGTCCATCCCCTTTTTAACCCTCATCAGTTTACCACATTTTGAACTTACGAACTTAACTTACTATAACTTACTTAATTTTTTTAACTTATAGCAGAATACATATTTCTTAGTCTTTTAACTTGTCACAGATGCAATAACTGCTATTTAAATGCCCTCTATTTGTTTCATGGACAAAGGGCAGGGGGTGTCAGAGGTATGGATGATGGCAGAGGGTCTGACTTCATCTTTTTAATGTCTTTGCTCTGATCAGTTTTATCCCCCTTGTTTTATCTCAGGTTGGCTCACTTAGCTGGTTAGAAAACCTTAATTGCTTTGCAAGTTCATGTCAAACTTTACGTTTAAAATGATGCAACTCCCTCCTCACCCAGTCTATGCTCTCTCTCTGTTTATGCTTAAGATAACAACTGCACTTTGCTTTGTAGCATGAGGAGGGGAAAGCAATCTGATCCAGGCCTAACCCTATCTGTTATACAGCGAGGATAAGATCAAGAAAATACCAGCTCTCTACACCACTACAGTTTAAAGCTCCGACTACAGAATATGCTTACATTGTGGCGAGTGAAAGAAGGTTATGTTTTGGATCGGATTTGGATTCATGTAGCTTAAGCGTTTCATCTTCAAGGCTGCGACTTGTGGGACTCCTACAGTCATTTTCAATATCAAGGAGATATGATTTGTGAGGATATGCTGATTTCCAAGGTTAAAAAAAAAGGAAAAAAAAGGGAAGGATGCATATTCATATGCTGAGTTTACGGAAACAAAGTGGCAAAACAGCAGTTTATATAACCTTTAGAATTTCCTCATCAACAGTGGCAGAAACATATTTTGCATTACAATAAGAACGTGTATTGTTGCATTTTGTTTGCAAGCGCGCACAAAAAGGCTCGTGCGTCCACGGTCGGTGTATTCATGTGCACGCAGACATGTGAGTGTGTGTGTGTGTGGGTGTGTGTTTGTCCATATTCTTCTGATGTGAGACTGCTGGCAGCGATTGCCCTGTTTTCCCATTTCCCCTCTGGCTAATCACTAGAGTCCCCGTAAATCCTTGGTATCACCACAGGATCAAGAGAAGGCCTCCAAGCCCCAGGGAGCCTATTTCCTCTGAGAGCAGAACACAAACTGGAAAGCTCCTTGATATATTTGCTGGCCCAGGGATGGTCAAGACTTTTTGGGGCTGAAAGATGCTCCATGACATCACCCTGCTGTCGGTGGGGCTCCATTTCGCAAATAGCACACCCAAAGTTCACAAACAGCAAAAAAAAAAAACTCAATCAGATATAAAAAGTGATGGCTGAAGCTCCAGAGAAAGGTTATTTTAACAAGAGGAGAGAGGAAAAAATAATATTGTATTAAGTCCATTACTACTAATACGTCAGTGGGGATGGAAGGAAGAAGGTCAGAGATGGGGATCACATTGTAATGTTTCACTCCAAACCTGTATTTTCCAGCTGCAGTGGCTGTCTTCCAGCTGGTGTGGTTACACAGAATAATTAGTTTGGTTGGAACAGCACCTCAGGGGGCTGGATTAGCTCTTGGAGGGCAGTTTCTCTGGCAGCCCAATGTTCTGATGAGAGCCGAGATACTCTGTCATGCACCCAGCACTGAGAAGCTTTTGATGGTTTTAAAAGCCTCGAGCAAGTGACAATTACAGCCTGAATGGCAAACAGTGTCAAAGGGAATGAGATGCTCTGGACTCCATAGCTGAAGGTCACCAGGGAGACTGCCTGTTGTATGTAAAGCTTCGCATTACAAAGTCAAATAATGGTCAATGTCCAGAGACGAATAATAAACTTGGGGGGAAAAAAAAAAAGTGGAATCCATACAAACAAAACACTTACATGTAATCACATGGAAGTCTGTGATGAGAGAGATATGCAATAACTTCAGAACTGCATGAACTGATAGTTTTTAAAATAGCATTACCAAAAATAGATGGATTAATACACAGTGGGATGCAGCACATGCAGCTGGACTGAAGAACGCTTTGCTTGAATTAATGCACAAAAATGTGCTGTTTTGCATGAACATATATATTAGTTTTTAAGTTATATCATAAATATTATTATAATAATCGTGCGACTCAGTGTTTAAGAGTTGAATCATTTGCACAGTTCTGCACCTCACAATGTAGGCCAGTGACTTATGTCAAGGTTCAATGTAATTGAAAATAATAGGAGATTGGGTGTTTGGTGAGAGTAAGACTTTCATGCAGAAGACAGTAATTTGTGTGTCATCAAAGACCTACAATTAGTGTTTGCCCTCTTATTGACTCTACAACCACAATCCTTTCCTAAACCTAAACATGTGCTTCAGTTGCACACACCACTTTAAAGCACATTTTCTGTCTTTTCGACACACTGAGCCAAAAAAGAAAAAGCTTTATAAAGAACACTGATGCTTCTCAGTTTTAACAGTTTATCGTGTCATATTGTCATTTGTTTGGTTATTTAGTTGTATAACAGAAGCTGATCCTTGAGCACTTTCTACAGATAAACATGTAATTTAGGATACACAACAAATACAATAAATCTACTAATTCGTAAAAAAAATGCATTTCTTAAATTATCTTAAAAAACTAAATGCCAAATAAACATGTTTTAGTGGAACAAGTTAGTCTGAGAAGAGAAAGCACAATCAGCACATCTGAATCAGAAGAGAGATGATTTTTCTTCCATTGTTGAACAGATATGATGAGCTGTACCACATTCGCATGCTTGTTTGGTGACATTCAGTGTGGTTTTAGTTTTGTATGTTAACTAAAATTTGGTCTGGTGTTAAAGGAACTGTGTGAAGGTTGAGGTGATTCAGTCCTGTCAGACAGTGTTGAGGGCTAAAACAAAGGAGCTCTGTTTAAAATCGAACCTTTTCAGCGTTTGCTCTTATGGTCACCATTTTTGCTTAGCTAAGGAAAAATACTCTCAAGGCAGACAGCAACCGTGAGTTATAGCTGGAGCTACATTTTTAACAGCAGTTTTGATACTTTTTTATGTTTTTTTTTTTCAAAGAAACTCAAAATTTTCAGTTTTATAGGAATTCACATGCTACATTGAGATTGAGCTTTCTGCCCTTTTAATATTCTGTACTTCCTCTCATAGTTTTTTACACGATGCTTTTCCTCTGGTAAGGAAACAGAGATCGTACTGTACTCCGGCGAACAACTTCAACAAATACTCATCAGAGGAAAAACCAATACAGGACTGCACAGCTCCATTCATGATATCAGAGATCAAACACTTTCTTTCTCGAGAGGGAATTGTTTGTCGAGGTTCTTCGTCTCTCCTGAAGCGGCATGTATTTGTGTTTACCTCCATGCTGGATGTGTCAGGTGTTCACATTCCACTGAGGAGCATGTTCACCACATCAGCTGGAGAGACCTGACAATGGGGCTCCAACCATCAAGATCATCCTTGAACCATTCAAACCTCCTCATGAGTCGACGATGGAGGGTTTCACAACATTACGAACAAATAAAGAAGCAACGGCTCACTGCAACGGCCAAATAGCAGGAAGAAGAAGGTCTATTTATGAAGAAAATATGTTTTAATCTTAAATTTCAGCTTTGGTTTGTAATTTCTGATCCGCAAAGTATCAAATAATCTATTCTGTGGCTTTAATTTGCATAACGGACTGTCCCTCAAAGACACGTAAAAGTTTAAATTAAATCAACAAAACATTTATTTTTTTTATTGTTTTTAATTTTGCAGGATGTTAAATGATATATTAGTGTTGCAGCTATTAAAAGAAATTTTAAAATACCTAACTGAAGTTAATTTTTAGTTGAATAACCTCTAAAATCCCATGGTTATGACCCTAAAACGACACCACCTGAAACTGTGCTATCAGTATTCTCAGCCCCAGTTCTTGTGTGCATTTGACAAATATTCTTCCTTAAATAGTCTCGCCAGTGACAGATACATCTGACAGCTGCGGCACAAGGAATACTACATCACTCTTTCACCAGGCTTCCTGCATGGAAATTACAGTTAAATGATTACCTTCTCTCAACTTCTCTTATTTTCTGTCAACAGAGAGATGCTCGGGATGACTTTGGAAACAAATAAAGGAAAGTAGAGGGGGGAAAAAAAAAGAGGAATAACTTGGATGAAACAAACCCCGGGGAGTAAGCGAGACTCGGGGTCTGGAAGTCTCGACTGGTGACTGAAAGAAATGCACAAGCAGACAGACAAGGTGTGTGAAATATGAAGGCTCGGACGAGTGTGTGTTAACAGACGGGTCAGGCACAAACACACTGGGACCTGTGAAAGGCAGCTGATACTGTTAGCAGCCCGGCTATTGTGTTGACCTAATATTAAAGATAGATGTTCTTTCTTGCTGAAAACGAACTACTAAAACAGAAACAATGATTAGGGGGTAAAGGATGATTTCTGGACAACGTCGCTGATTCATTGAGACTCCATTTCCACTCTGTTCTTCCTAAATGGACCAATTTTAAGTCACTAACAAACTAACTAACACACTTAGGGGCCAAGGGGGCTGTGGGTGATGTTGGACCCTGTTAATGTCACCTTCAGCCTCTAAAGCTGCTAAAGCTTAACAGGAAACATGCATTTAGTTGCTTGTATGTCACAGTAACCACATGCATAACAAAGAAATGGCAGATATTAGCTAAACTTTCTATAATACAAAAGGTACAATGCGTACAGCCTTTAAGGCGGCAATGGATGAGGCCAAAATAAGTTGCTTTTATTTTCCAAATGGAATGAAAACCCAACATTCAATGCTGATTGTTGTTCAAGTTAACCAGAGAAATGTAGGTTGTTTTTTTTGGAAAGGAAAGAAAAGTCTTACATTTAAGAGATACGTCCAAAGCTGCTTTATCCTCTTTTAAAAAATGTCAGAACTTGTTCCCAAATCTATAATGTACATTTCTTTGCACAAAACAGGGGAGGAATCTGTCATTCAGTTCAACTGTAACAAGGTCACAGCCAGCTGAAGACTTTGGTTTAAATACTTCAGAGTGTGAAATTCAGAAGAATAATAAAAAAAAAAGTCAATTCATCCTTTTGTCTGTTCACCGCACATACATGACTGATGGAATTTTAACAGAATATGATGGAAATTATGCTTTTTGTCAAGAGGACACAGTGCTCTCCTTGAGCCAAAGTTTATTCTTAAGTTAGAATTAAATACTTTAGTGCATTATAAAACTTGAGCAAAAGATTTTATGCCTGCTGCATTCAAAAACAGCACTGAAATATGAAGTTATGATGGAACTTTCCTTGCTGACTACTAACATTTAGTTGTATGTTAGAGGAATTACAGCTGCCAAATCAGTGTCAAGCTCCATTTATACAAGTGCCACCATCTTAAAACCACATAAATTCACACAAATTATAGTGAGATTAGGATACAACACTACCATTTTTATAGCAATGCCTCAAATGTTCAGACATTATTTGTGAGTAAGGCTTTGTAAGACAAAAAACCACAGTGTTTCTATTCCAAGTGAATACACTCAGCTTCTATTAAATCAGTAAGAAAGGCATTAAAAGAACAGCAGTGCTGCTTGCTCTGTGGTGTTTTTCAGCCTTACACCCGTTTTACTTTGACAAACTGGGAGACACTCTGCTCATAAAAATATCCAGTGTATCTTGTATTCACCAGAGGCTGAACAAGGAGCTCACAAGCTCACAATGCACACACTTTAAACCGACTCTAATGATGCTCTGCAATGTAAAAAAAATAAGGATGTCATATTGGCAAATATATACACAAGGGCTGGTATGAAAGTAACACTTTTTTTTCCTGATAAACACTTTATTTAAAGATACATTTACAAACAGAAACTGGCTTGTTTTGTGATCATCAACTCATAGACGCGTTTGTTGTTTTGGCCCTTTGAAAAGTTTTAACTTAAAGTATTGTTTCTATTTAAAGAGTCTCATAGTTCCCTCAATAATATTTTCAAAAATATTGATATTAGTATTCATATTTTCACCAGTTATCCACAGTTTGAATTACATTTACGATTATAAAAATGTAAAATTAACTAAATAAACTAAATAAATAATTTGCAGTCTCACTAACATGAAAAATCTCTTTTTTATTCACTGTCACAGCTGTGACAGATGTTGTGCTCTGCGCCCTCAGTTGCTCACGTCGAGGCACAAAAGAAACATCTGTTACTTTGGTCCTTACACTGACTCCTGCCAGTTACACCTGACTTGCCTCTGCGTTCGCTGAAAAACCTGCAGGATAAGAGCGTAATCTGTCAACTGATCACGACTTTGACACCGAAAAACAACGAACACTACTTTCAATAAGTACTTAATACTTTCCATGCAGACTCTAAGCATACAGGAAGTATAAAAGGATGAAAAAAGGATAGAACAGACGATGACAGTTGACAAAACGGTCACCAGTTTGTTTTGTTGTGCACTTTCCATTCAAAAGGAATTTTCCTTACTTCATTGACTCTCTCATACATGGCTCCTTCTACACACCAATCATGTGATAATGCAGCTCTGCATCTGAATAAACTTCACCTTAAAGAAGTCTGATTGATTAATGGCCGCTCAGCTGGTATGCAGATAAGTTCGGTGAACACTGAATTACGACCGAGTAAAGATGCATTTGCCAAACAACACTGACTGAATTCCTGAAGACGAGTCTGCAGGTCTGTGACAAAATAACTGGAGTTGAATAATGGCTTCTCACGTTCAAGCAGCAGAATATACATCTTTGCTTCATGGGTTATTCATGTACACCAAACCTGCCACACTCTTATCACCGCGAGATACATCAGAAAAATCATCCCCCCCTTTACAGGCTTTAGGGGAAATGATCAGCCGTCCGTCCTGACTGCAAATTTAAAGATCAATAAAGATGCTGAATGCTGGACTGTACATCTCTTTCCATCATAAAATCAACAATCCAAAAACTGAAACTCCAAAACCCTGAAAAGAACATGGCGAAAATTATAATAATTTTCAATTTCCATCTGTTTTATCTCTAAATTGGTGCTGCACAGACGATAACTGCACTCCTTAAAAAAGACAAAAAAAAAGAAAGAAAGAAAGAGGCACTTTCTTCCACTAACCTCCCACACTTTGGGTCTGGGGACCTGAGCAGAGAAGGAGTGCTGATCTTATCCAAAAAAAATATGTGCAGGTAAGCAAAGCCCTGTGAGAAAAGCCATATATTAAGTCATGTTGTGTGGATTTTCTCGCTCAGTCACTGCATTCCTCATTGTTGTCATCCAAAGCCTCCCCCAGCATAAGCCCTGCCCTGCAGCTCGCACCACACGAACACAAACTGCATTTTACTCAAACAAAAAAAGGGGATAAAATAAGAACTGTGACACCTTTTCCCAAAAAATAACAGAGATATTAGTCAAATACGGCTCCACTTAGACTGTATATTATTATTTCCCTCAGGCGATGTCTCATTATGATTTAAATTCTAATTTATTTATCTATGTATGTTCATGAAAGACACATGATAAAACACATCAGCATAAACTGGACTGTAAACTGTGTAGGTGTGTTTTCCCAGAAGGGAGACAATTCTTGAGACTTTTTTTTATTTGGTTCAAAAAGAAAAAAGAAAAAAGAAAAAACGAGAAAAGCTCACAAACAAAAAAAAAAACCTTCAGCGTCTATGATGATGTTTTATTGACACAGTTAGTTTTGTATTAAAAGGCTTTGCTATCGAGTAGAGTTCACTGAGGTGACTCGGTTGAGTGCAGATCACTGCCAGGATGTCTGGTCGAAACAAAAAGAAAGTGAAATATCTGAGAGAAAACATGGTGAAGCACGAACTGCAATTTCACAACTGCCAGATGCAACCGGTGCAGAAGGTTTTTGGTGAGTTTTATCTATTTATTCATTCATTCTTTATTTTATTTTTTTATATAACATCATCTAGTGTTAGTTTACTTCTAAAGATGTGAGCAAAGTTCTGAACTGCTTAGTATTTTAACATTTGGATATTATTGCAATTGAAATGAAGACTTGATGCAGGTGATTCCTCTGTTTTTTTATGTTGAAACATACGAGTCGGAGCCTGTGGTGAACTTTGCCTCAGGTTTGTGATCAATAAAATGATCAATCAAAGGGCTTTGCAGCTGACTCCTGTGGTTTATGTATGACTTTTTTTTTCCTCTTGTACTTTAAAGTCCAATATTTCTTTTCAATATCAGCCACAGTTTTGTCTTCGTGCTCTTCTTAATTGAATCAGAGACAAACTTCTGAGCTGTGTGTTAGATTTTTGTTTGTCAACCTGCTATTCAGTCCACTCAGTGATTTGTGTTGTCCGGCTTTCACTTTCCCCTATCATTTTAATGATCTTTTCTTCCAAAAAGGTTATTTTCTCTTTTGGTCCTCACTAAACTATGTTTTTGCCACCACTTGGCACACTGGGAAATCCCACGGCAGGTGCCATCAGTGTGACTTGATCTGAGATTTTTTTTTTTTTTACAAGTTCAAGAATAAATCTAAGGACATTTTTTATGATTAAAATGAGGACACTTTGTCGTCTTTATTGTGCCGTCTTTACAGCAAAAGAATAAAAAAAGGAACATCTTCTTGAAAAATAACATTCCTGGCTTTGAAAAAAAAAAAAGAGGGCTCTGCCTTCAATAACAGCAATATCTCACAATACAATGCAAACAAATCTAACATCCAGTGAAATATCCTACCTTTGTAAAGATAACAATGTCCAGTTTTTTTCTGTCCGGCAGGTTTTATTTCACTTTTTTGGTCATTTTTGAGGTTGCAATATATGGTGTTAATATATTGCTTTATATTGAAGAGTCCTTCTATTACTTTGTCCCAGTCCCTGTGGATATAAAGGGGTGTTTTTGTTGATGATACTGATCCGCTGCCCATATTTAATTAAAAGTAAGAATTGGTCATAGACTCAGCTACTTTATATTGGTCTGATCCTTCAGGACACTCTCATTACCTAACAGCAGGTGCGTTGGCCTTGTATTTCCTGAGATTGTCCTGAAACCAGATGGCCAGAGGTTCAATCTTTGAACAGCCAACTTGCAATGTCATGGTGTCCTTTAGGAAGTAACCAGTCCTTACCTGCACTGCTGCACAACTTGAACAAGGTAAGAGTGTCAGATGAATGCAGAGGTTGTAAGTTGAACAATAAGTGAGGAGGAGTCGGATGAGGTGGAGGGCTTTGCCTTTGAGTTGAGAATGAGTCACTTCATGTCTCCGCTTCTTGTTCATGGGAGCGTGTTTTATCATGCACCATTACCAGTGACAGCCCATTTGTTAGAAATGAGAAAAAAAACATTGTGAATCAATGCTTCTGTATCTCATAGAGCTACTTAATAGTCACTGTAAGCGCCACGGCTGCTAAAATTAAAAGTTCTGTTATGTAAATGTCTGCACTGTCTACGCCTATATTGAAACGCTGCAGCTTAAGACGCCACTGCACTGTCTAATCTTATATACATTTATCACACAACTGCAAGCAAATGAAGCTTTTTCAAATATGCAATAAAATATTGTTACTAATTCAAGAACCTGCTTTGTCAGAGACCTCAGGTCTTAAAAATACTGGATCTTTTCAACATGTTCAAACACAGAGAAGCTTAAAAATAGCTTCATTTGATCCTAATGGCGTTAACGTGTGTTCTTCTTAAATCTTTCTGATATGCTGGTTAGTTCAACATTCATCTTTCCTCTGAGCCACAGCAGCACACAGTGTTTCCTCCCAGTATAAGCTCCTATATCTGCACTGCAACTGAAAGGAAAACAGCGCTTTATTAAGACGTGTGAATTTAAGAAAACCGTCAAAATGTGAATTTCTGAGCATGCAGGACTACAAGTGCATTTACAACACAAGATCCAAAACAGCTTTTGTGACGTGAAATGCATTAAACATGCGACGGAAAATGAAAAAAAAAACTTAAAAAACTAAAAACATAAGTTGTCTTTACTGAAGCTGCATCCCTTTAAAATAATCATACCTATAGCTGTTTCGTTTTTGACATTTTTATGTTATTTCACCCCTGTTCAGCTGCGGTGTGTGAGTACTCTGATACCCATTCCCCTTGCTGGTTTGTTATTTCAGACAGTTCACATTCAATTCATCTGCAGTGTATCTCCTGTGCAGCCTCCTCAGACAGGAAAGAATAACCTTTGACACAGAAAAAGCCAAATAAAACTTGAAACAGCTGTGTTCACTCAGTTGTCATCAGTTATTCAAACCTATTGGCGAATCCTGCTGTCAGTCAACACATCAGTAGCTTACGAGAAAAATGATCCATCACACTTAGTTGTAACTTCATTTTACATGTTGTTATTGCAATCAAATGCAAATCAGAGTCGTTTCAATTCCCCTAATGGACAAGGGTTCATTATATAGTTACCTACATTTTTAATTTCTTGTTATGCTTTGATCAACTTTTCATATCCGGGCTGTTTTCTCCTCGTGCTCGGGCGCATTGAACACTTTTCGAGTGCAGACTGTTGGCTGAGCAGATGCAGCGATGGATGTAAACCACACAGGAAGCAGACATCCACTCTGTGAGGTTTTGTAAGTCAAAGGCAAACAAGATGGTGAGCTTTCGTTTTGGGATTGTGTGAGATTATGTCTTCAGTGTTTAAAGCCAGCACAGAGCTATCAAACTTAGACATTTCCTCAGAGTTTGTGTAATAACAGTCTGTTAACATCTACAGTGGCTGAGGGCTAAAGAACAAAGTCACCACCAGCTCATATTTTGGGGAAAAATAAAAAGTTAGCAGAGAGCCAGAAGCTTTAACTGTATCACTGGTTGCTAAATAAAAACAATATATAGACACTTTATGACCCAATTTTGTGTGAAAGGACCAAGCACACATTGTGAAAAATTAAAAATAGAAGACTGGCCTGTTTTTATTTTTATTGAGAGCTTGTCGTTGGTGCATTGCACCACTTAAGCGCTGCTCTCACATCTGAAGTAACCAGTTTAATTGATTAAAGTGGAAGTTTCGTAGTAGCAGCGCCACGTACATTATGCGTTCAATTTTGCCAGAGGGTGAGAAATCAGAAAGGTGGAAATAAAGTGAAAATGACTTTTAATCAAAGGTGTTGTTGTACTTAATCCATATTTGTCGGTGTTATTTAGTGGTTTAAAGCTTTCAAAAGCTCCTGGTTTGCTGTTGGAGCAGCAGCTTTAAAGGCTTTGCAGGTTAGATGTGTTACTGTTCCCGAACGAACATAATTAATTCCCCAGAATTAAATAAATGCATTTTATAAAACGTGTGTGTGTGTTCTAGGCCAGTGAGAAATCTGTTACATAAGATATTTATTCATTTTCTAAAAAGGCATGGCTATTCAGAATAAGAAATGTGCAAATGCATTTATATTTGAAGCTAATAAAAGACACTGAGAGGCAGATAAATCAAAGTAGGACAAAAACACAGTTTTTTTGGCAGAAGAAGAGTTCAGGGTTCTCTGAAACCGTGCGATGCAATCTCTAAAAAAACACATTTTCTAGAGGTCAGGTCACATGCAAGATTCTTCTTCTTCTTTTTTTTTTTTTTACTATTATTATTATTATTTTAAAGAGAAACACACTTGTAAAGTCACATGCAATTCATGGTATTTAAGCAGTGAGAGGATTTTCTCCAGGACTCACTGGGTGCTACAAGTACTGATGCGCTACAGATCAAGGACGGGTGTTATTAAAACTGATCAACAAAATACTTCAAAGTTAAATGACTTAGGTATCCTTTTCATAATCAC
>JAPZDV010000013.1:2919987-2955593 GCA_029814665.1 Acanthurus lineatus
GTCTCCTTTTCATAATCACAAAAACTGATCTCTGGCATCAGAGCATGATACCAGTGAATGCAACACGATTCCAGTATGAATCGCCCATCATATGCAGTGCAGAATGTTCTGCAGCGTCGCCTCCTCCTGTGCCAAGTGTGTGACTTGGTTGCTCTGCAGGATACGACAGCTTTGTGTTGGGATTTGGTAGGGATTGAGTAGTAATGGGTGGGCAGTGTTGGGGAGCGCTCTGCTATCCCGAGGGATCCGTCTGATGAGCCGGGATTGGATTCATCTGCTCTGTCTATCGATTTGTTTTTGCCACACGGACACCTCACTCCAGTTTTTGAGCTTGACTTTTTTCATTTTTAACTAGTTCTGAAAAACGTAATTCTATTGAACACAATCTCATCCCATCTGCGCCGGCTTTGGACACTTGTACTTGTTTTGATCAGAGTTGTGAGGTAGAATTGTGCTTGTGTCCAGCTAAGAGGAGAAAGAGAAAAAAAAAGCTGCATTACAGCTGAGATGAAATCCTTTTTTTTTTAAAAAAAAAAAAGAGAAATCCATCTTCTGTTTTGTTTCATGACAGCACCAAGGAATTAAGACTGCCATTAATGTTGCTTTTTTTAAATTTATTTTTTTCTTGCATGAAATTGGAGTCTTGTTCAAAATAAAATAAAAAAAAAAACATCTTGTAAAGAACTGGCAGTACATACAGAAGCAGATGAATAAAAGCGTTTCACCATTCAAAACCACAAGAGGTTTGCGTGTGTGTGATATTTTGTTTAAATCGTATTTTGAGAGAGGAACATTTATACAACACTCGTTTTTGTTGTGTCGCATCTTGCAAAAAGTCTATTATATCATGACAAGAATATTGCCTTCATTAATTTCAAAGACAGCTTGGTTATTGTATTAGATTACATTACATGCAAATGCAAGCTTTATAATCAGAATAAATTGTTCTTCTTGATTCAGTCAGACTGAGGACGTACTTTATCAAACTGCTACTTAAACGACTGAACAGGTCGACTGCTGTTGATTCCCAGATAACACACATTTAAAACAGTTCCCTAAATGAAAGTTATGATCATTAAAGATTACTAAACCCCTGAAGTCACGTGTCAAACAGTCGCAGTTTGTTGAGGTTTCACAACAAAAGTAATCAGTTAAGCTTGGGGGAAAAAAAGTCATAGTCAGGCTTTAATTAGGTTGATAAGTACATGATGTGACTGAAGTAAGTTATAGAAGTTGAACAAAGTCAGTATTGAATGTTGTATTTGGACCAACAGCAGCGTTCAGGGTGGAAAGTCCTGTGTTTGTTTGACCCATCAAGTCCTGACTTCCTTTTTTTCCACCATCATGATTGCTAAGGACACAAGAGGTCGTGGCTTTTTGTGAATCAAGGTCACAATAACCTGTCTGTTTCTCAGGTTGACTTTTTGCCAGAATGAGTGACATTTGGTCTCATTTGCCGCTGTCACAGCCATTTTTGGTTGCATGTTAGATATTTCTAGTTGAAACTCCTTCTTTTTTGTCCGATAATGAAAGAAATTTGCTGATACAAGAATTTGTATTTGTGAAGGTCAGCTTTTAATAAATTGTACAACATTTTCAATTTCACTCCCCCTTTGTCATTTTTTTTTTCTGTTGGTATTATTTATTAGAATAGTTTCTGTGTGGGTTCAAATATAACTCCACCTACTTAAACTAACCATTTCTTCCAACAATGTGCACATTTGCAGTCCTGTGTGAATCCCTTAACAAACCTCAGACTTGGGCAGCAATTTAGTGTTATGGAACCGGCCTTGACAGATCCTTCAAGGATCAAAAGTGATAAGCTCTAAAACTGCCATCTTTTCCCAGCAGGATCTCATCAAAATACCATTATTGGGATGTCCTCTTTGGTGTTTCACGCAGTTGTCTGTCTCAGCTGTTTTAACAGCTTAGATTAATAACCGTCCTGTTCTTACATGTGTTAAAACATCCTAACATTTGCTGGTTAGCTGCACCCCGCGAGAACCCAAGAGGGACATGTGCACTTCCTCATCAAACACTTTTTAAAGAGCATAATTAATAAGGCTGTCACTGATCAGAAAATGGATTTCTGTCTTAATCAGTACATGCTGTGGACCTGCATCAAAATGTGACCTGTTTTATTAAACAGAATAATATGTAATAAAACTAAAAAATAATATCAGTGCAATCAATAAACACCCTATTTTTTTTTTTCTTTTTTAAATAAGTCTAAGATAAGAGTCTCATGTGGAGGCAGCTGCTCAAGTTCTAACTTTCTGACATGTTGGACAAGTGCTCGTCAGTGTATTGCACATCCATCTGTCTCTCCGGGGAAGACTCAAACTCCAGCAGAGCCTTGCAGTGTGCTGGACTGTGCTCAACGAAGACAGATCTCCCTCATCTTAGCCACTGCTGGAGATTTGAGGGGCAGACTAATGACAGGGAGCTTGTTCTCAGAGCATGGCAGTGAACAATTTAAAAAAAAAAAAAAACTGTGTTGACTTCAAGGCCTGCAGGCTTCCAGACTCCAGTGCAAATGTAGACAGGGTAGCAGGGCACAGAAGGGTCCTGACGAACAGTTTTTTTCCACGGCATCCAAAGGAGACAACGATGAGTCTCTGCATTAATATTGTCACCGAATAATGACAGTTGCAATCATGGGTCCATCCAGACAACAAGGATCTCCTTCAGGTGATATTCTTACCGAGGGGTAAAACTATAATTATGGGAGGTTCAATTTGGCACTGAACAGAAAACAAGTATCTGGCCTGAGGTATGGTAATGCTATGTCTGGATCAATCCTAACAGCAGAAGGTACCAATTTGTTTTTCAGGTACACAGAGCAATTTCCTTCTCATTAGGACCACACATCGAGCACCGTTTTCATACCCGCTAAACAACACAGATGAACAAGTGCCGCTCTCCACACACAGATTATAGGATATGTACGAAAATTCTCAGCGGAGAGCACACAAAAGACGTCCTATCGAGCCTTTGTGCTCACGAGGGAATACTAACGATCAATTAATGAACTGGCGTGGTCCACTGTTGGCTTGAGTATGCAGAGCGTGCATGCCTGAGAAAGGTAATTGACAGCTCAGAAGCTCAGTGGGTAATGTGAGTGATGAGTGGGTTGCATTAGTGGGTTTGCCTGTTTGTCCTCTGATTTATATAACCGAGGTAAGAGCACACATATTGTGAATTTAAAAAAAAAAACATACATGAAAATATATGAAGGACAGATGAAGATGGAGTGGGGCTTCAAGATATTTGCTGTGAAGAGGAATCGTGCAGGAAACATCTAACAGACTGACAGCTTCAGCATGAGTTTAAGTTTAGAAAGATTTTGCACGTTCTTTTGTCGATGGTTTAAAGCTGTTTTAAAGGAAACAAATCTCACAGGAGCCTACAGTTTTGCAAGTGTAATATGCAAATGTCTCGTCATCTCCTGAGCAAATGAAAACTAAGGTATCAATTAAGTGGTGTTACTTTTGTCAGAGAAAACAGTGGAGGGGAAACATTATTTGATAACCTTTTTTTCCCAACGAAAACACAATTTAATTTAAAAAAAAGTAGAAAAGTAATATAGGAAAGTAAAATAAATTTCAGTTCACATGAAAGTCTTTATTTTGGGCTTCAAACAGTAGCAGCTTAGCAAGGCTCTGTCTTTTTTGTTTTTTCTTCATTTTGTATCTTAATCCATTTGCAAGCACAAGACAACAGAAAGACTGTCTGATATTTCTGGCTATGCAATCGTGGAAACCGAACAATGGATCACAAATGTTAGATCAACAGTTTTCAACTTCACGTGGTGACTAATTCTATTCAAATATGTGTCAGACTGGAGAGACAGACAGAGAAAGACGCAGAGACAATCAGTGTAATGACTCAGCACTGGTCTGCTCAGAGTACAGTGGCGATAAAGAAGTCGGGGAATTTGCGTCACACTTCCTGATTATGTATTTTAAGGAGAAAGCAAGTCAGTAATTGGACCCTGGAAAACATTAGGCCATTAATTATTTGCTGAAAAAAGGGGGCTCATGCGGTCCGTATATTACAGAGAAAATGAGCTGAAGATGCTAATCACATGGATACTGACTCGAAATAAGAAATTTTGAATAAATAAAAATGCTTGGCTTTAAGATGACTTTGGCACACATTTGCATCGGTATCTGATTTGATTTGCATTCCTGTGATCCATAGCATGTATTATCTCTGGGCAATTCAGCATCCCCCTCTTATCTGGAACACACCCAATCAATAGAGAGCGGCTCTGAATATGGATAAAGGATGAATATCTAAGGAGCAAAAACTCACATGAACTTGCAAACAGTTATGTATTAAGAAATCTACCCCCTTTTTTTTTCATTTTTTGCTTTGTCAGACATCCAACGAAACTGGTTTAACCTCACATGCTTTGAACTTACATTGCGCTTTCAATAACCGCAAATCAGATAATCAGTTTTCCTTCTAGCTTCTTTAAAATGGAGTGCTCTCAAGAACTTTTCATATCCCAAAAGCAACTGACTTTTAAATGTGTTGAAAGTAGCAAACCCCCGAGTTACCACTGAAAATCAGTACTTATCACCTGGATACACTGAAAATAGTGTGCAGTATTGATGTATTTAAACATGGGGCTTGTGGGAAAAAAGGCACATTTCATACAGTAGCTGAGAACAGTTGAATATCTCCTTTGCCCTCAGTCTTGCAGCTTGATAAATGAGCCAAAAGTCAGACGAATCTAAAACTAGATAACTTCCATTCTGCACCCGACCAAAGAGAGACGTGTCAGCTTTTTCATCCTCTGAGTGATTTAGACTGCCATTGGAGAAAACTGATGAATGCTTTTGAGATTTATGATGCTTTTCCTTGCACATTAAATATAGACTTTGTAACGTGTACTCAGAAAGCCGCTTTGAAAACCTCATTGCACAGCGAAGCCGTGCATAAAAAAAAGGGTCAAAAAGATAGTGATTGAAAAAAAATTTACAGTAAGTCCTTTTATAATTACGAGACAAGAAGCAACACATGGCTGCATTCTCTTAGATTTCAACTTCTTTCGAATGTTGTTTAAGATCACGTTTGCTATTTCACCTTAATAAAGCAAGACAGATGAACATTAATTAAATCAGGCAGGAACAATCTGCAGGGGCAATTTGAAGCAAAAGGGCAAATAAGTGTGAAAGAGATGCAAGCGTTTACTTTGGCAATGCTCTGCAGCGAGCAGAGGGAGTGGAAACAGGGGGTGCCAGTCCTAAATATTGCCATTTTCAGTCAGCGTGAGATAAGCTCATGTGAGCCTATTGTCAAATGTATTCATATCATACATTAAAAAATGACATTCAATATATCCACATTATTTAAATAGAGCTATTGCTTTACTGAGCATACAGTGGCCAGAATGGATCCGGCCTGCATTCTAACTGCAATATTAAAGCAGGGAAATCCACCGTAAAACAGAATTTACATTAAATTTATACTTTGACCTTGGGAAATTCTGATTTTATTGGGTATCGAGGGCAATTACAGCCTGTGGTTGACATGTGGAACTTTCATGGACATAAATCTTAAACTCTAAAGAAAACAGCACAGAGGGCTTTCGCACTTTGGAATGATTTGATTCAATTTTGGTTCACATTATTTTAAAAATAAAGGTTACAGTAAAGATGTGTATCGTCCTATAGGAGTTTACTTTAATGTGACCTGATTTTTATTAGATCATAAACTAAATACACTGAACTGTGACTCACTGGCATTATTATTTCTGTTTTGTTTTGTTTTTTTTTACCTCCCCTCATGCCCATCCATACTCTCTGGGATCCATTTTTAATCTCCTCACCTTATTGCCTGAAGAAATATTGTCATCACCATCTGCGACTTCTGACTGGGGTCTAAAATGTAAATCAATATATTCATTACCATGTGCAGAATACAAAACAACTCTGCAAGGGTAACAATGACATCCCCATAAAAAAGGCAGACAAAGTAAAGGAGTTCAGGTCGTTCGATATCTTTTAATACTCAGACATTAACCCCCCTCCCCAGTACACAAAATAATTAAATTAATAAAATATATATATAATTAGATGATATTAAAATACTAATAATGCATAATAAGTGCATATAAATAAGCAAAAAATAGCAAATCAAACAAAAAAGAGAAGTGGGACAAAGAGTTCAGATTTGTGATAATTACCGTAACTTGTTTGTATTTCATGATCTCAAAAAATCATTATTCTTAATCTCTGTTGCATCAAGTCAATAAAAAAAACAAGTGCAAGGGATTGTGGGATGATATAGGAGAGACTGTGATGAGTGAGAGCTCATAACTTCGTATTCAAGCTTTTTGCATTCTTGCTTTCTGTCAGCTAATCAATCTTAGCCAGAAGTGGATGAACTTTTGCCTTTTGTTAGTGAAAATAGGAATTTCTCCAAAAATATAATGTTAACCTCCAGATATTTTCCATAAATCTCATGAGTAGTGCAACAGTGGTTTATCACTTACAGTGGAAACCGGAATATAAACAATTCTGATACTTTAACCCTGTAAAATTACAGATAAGTACTGAAACAATTCTACATCAGCATAGATATTTGATTCATTGATAAGGCTGCTTTAAGCCTGAAACACAGGCTTCTTCTCTTTTGTTATTCTAGACTCAAGAAGACATCTTTTAATGCTTTTGTCTTTGAGTGCCTCATTCATTCAAGGTTTACATTGTTTTTCAGGGAGAAGACGGCTGGAACATAGATGAACATGAACAGAAATTACAAGAGGGAGTAATGCTAGCTTTGATACGCAGTTGTTTTCAATGAGCCAGTCGGATAAGTCACGGAGAAACAAAGAGACATTAATTCATGTGCATTATCATAAGCAATCAGTCTGTAATTTGTTTGTCCCCCCCTTGTAAATTCAAATAAGAGTTGGCTTGAGATGTGTGCAATAAGATTGGATAGTGCAATTAGGATGGAGAAGAGGATGGGCATAATGTATTTTCTCATATGTTTCAATGGTAATAACTGCACTGCAATATTTGAATCCTCCATGTTGTATCATCTAATGTAGACTATACTCACTGCTCACTCTCAGAGACGCATTTACTGCTGTATTGTTTGCAATGGGCAGGAATATAGTTTTAAGGTAAGAAAAGCACAGAAAAAAAATGATGCTTACGTAAATTTACAGGTTGCAAGAGAAGTGTAGAGATTTTCATTTCATCTCCTTCAAGTCTGTTCTTTCCCAGAAAATACTGAAACCCCTGAGACTCACTGCAGTTCAGTCAGATTGGCAGGAGTCACCTTCTTGCCATTTTTTCGTAGTCACACCCACTTCACTTGAGGGAAAGATACCTCGCACATCCATGGTGATGAACAGGAAGTTTCCATTAACTTTTATTAAACCCAGATATTCAGCCGCATATGACTATAATTAATTTTATTCTCCTGTTATGAAGTAATTCAATTATATGGGCGAGAGGGAGAGCAGGGATCCGTATCTGTTCTCAATCTTGGGTTAAGCACTCAGGTTCCACTGAATTCATTCATTACACAAAAAGTACGGGTGCATTTAGGATGATTTTGTTAATAATTGTGCAATTAAATGATCTCAGGTGACTTTGATTTAATTGAAAAAAAAACTGCTGTGACATCAAAGTAGCCCCTCTGTCAAGCTGAAGGGGCTTTGGGCTAAATTACAAACACAAAAAAAGAGTTTCTGGTCCAGTTTGACGAGCTGATTCATGCACTTTAATGCTCAAACACCGGCTTGAATCAGCTCGATCAGGAATCAGAGAGGAGGGGAAGGCAGCACCTATAAAAAGAGACCGAACAGACTAATAGGGCACTTTGGGTGGTGACGTCAGGTTAATGTATATTATCTGAGCTCAGTGCCATTACGGAGGATACGTAAAAAGCTTGCCATCTGTGAGACAAAACATTTGCTTTTGGGCATTTCAGCAGGTCTCTGTGGGGGGAGTGGAGGCAGTATACGGTGTGATATCCAGCACAATGCTTTGGATACCAAGGAGCACGGTGAAAAAAATTGCTTCTGTTCCCTTCATCTTTATTATGGTTATTGAATTTGGTTCAAAAGGAGCTGACATCAAAGGGTTGCTTAGAGATTCATAATTCGAGAGGTTCAGTGTATTTCATTGTGAACCCCAGAAAAAGAAGTGTCAGAAACAACATTAAAAGGAAGGACATTTTCACATGTGAAAAGCAGTTGTCTGCTGCTGTTGCTGTATGTCCATGTCCCTCTTTAGGTTAGGGGTCTTTTTTAAAAGAGCTTATGGGGCAAAATAGGGCAAATGAAATGTGCAGTATGCAATTTTATACCTCATGTATTATGCAGAGTCCAAACCGACTCTTTAGTTAGCTTAGAAAACTTCTAACAAGGAATATTTTGTGCTTCACAAGGTTGGCTAAGGAAGTTACTCTGTCTACAACGAGAAAGTAACGCCTAATCTATTCCCACGTCTAGTTAACCTAAAGATTAGGAGACAAAATGGATAGTTCAGGGTGGAAAAAAGCAGGTAATTATATCCTTACATCCCTTTGAAAACCTATTACGTCCATACCTTACCCCAGTAGATCTCCCGTATGGTCGAGTTGGGTGCTTGACTTTGATCTTCAAAGCTGACCTCGCCTCAGCTCCTGATTGATGGATGGGCCCACCATTGATGCCTGCATATCCATCAAGCAAAGCCACCCGTGATGAATGAATATGTCCTTTATCAACCGTGCATCACCTCATGAAGTATTGTCCTTTTTCACCCAACCAATTTATCCTTCAGCCAAAGATTGATTAACTATGGACGTGATTCAGTCAGCAATTATGACCTCATCGCTAATCAATCTACCTCTTGCCGAGGGAGAACCGTGCTTACAGTTTGGCCTACGCACAGCCGGGCAGGCACACACACACACATGCAACCCGGAGAAACGAGTCAGTGATCAGCAGGCACTTTTTCTTAGTCTCTGGGATCATGGGAAAGTTTTTTAGCCACAGGAATGACGTCTCTGGGGAAGACAGAACCGATCTGTCTGTTGGTCTGCTGTCAACATGCTGGTCAGGAATAAGACATCTCAAGAACATTTGTAATGATTAAAAAGAATTCTCTAAGGGATTTGTGTAAAATGCAATCCTATTTTACGACAGTCATAGCTGCACTAACTACAGAGGATATGTTATGCATTTATTGTTCGTTTCTTGTTTTTTGTTTCGTTTTGTACAAGAGATAATAATAATTTCACAACTGCATACAAATGACTTAATGAAAAGGATTTGATTTCCCTCCAGCGTATTCTGAATTTTGGTCTCGCCACTTTGACAACGTGCTTTGCTCCCCTCCTTGAAAGGTAGCAGACATATTCATCAGGAGATTGATTGCCCTCTCCAAATGACCCTTTAGGGTCATACTGTAATGGGCTCTCTTCCTCCTCGGTGACCAGGGGCAATCTCCATCTACAACAGAGAACGCCCCCACAGATATCAAGAAACGTTCCCTGGAGCATTGTGAGGAGAAGGACACAATATTACAACCTAAAAATCAGAGCCAAGCAAGTCAGATGTGAAAATTGGCCGGCTGAGCCACAGCATGTAGGTGTTAATCTGCTGAGAAACCCGTTAGACGAATCACGGAAAGACCAAACGACACAAGCAGAACAGTTTGTCGGATGGAATCATAAAACTGGAAACAGTTTCAGCTTATTTCAATCAAATGATGACAGTTTATTCTACAATCAAGGTCCAGCTGTATGCACTGCACACATATAAGGCAGCAAATGTATTATGATCTATCTATCTATCTATCTATCTGTCTGTCTGTCTGTCTGTTTGAATACATACATACGTATAGGTGTACATACATTTGTAGAGAGAGAGAGTAATCTCAAAAAAAGGGACAAAATGTGAAGCTACTTGTAAAAAAACTGAACAGTAATACATCATGTTTTATCAGTTCTGTAGTGACAGTAACGATGTACATTGATGTGAAAGAGCCTCTCAGAGTCAATACTACTCAGGAGCTAAGGATCCCCGATTTGGCATTCAAACTGCTGCCTTCTTTAAGCTGTAAATATGCATAATTAAGTCTTTTGTAACTTTTTTTGTTAACCCAGGACTCAAAAGAAGCTTAAAGCTGAAAGTACATAAGTTGCAAACACTGCCATGGCCATACAGATCAGGACAGAGTTCAGTTACTTCATACCAGGGGTTGATAAAAAAGGGGGGATAGTTATTTTAGGTGGAGAATACATGAAAACTACAAGAAAGCAAGTATGTCCAAACCTGTTTAAATTGCTTAAAGTTATATGAACCGATGGAAAAAAGTGAGCATGGGTAATATTTGTAGGATAAACAGTGAACAAGCTAAAGAATAGATTATAGTGAAAAGTGATGGATAATCTGTTGAGCTAGTTAGCCAATTGGTTAAAAAATATGTTTCACTACAAAAGGTTCAGAGCCAGCAACCTAGCAAACACTGTCGAGTAAGGCTAAAAAAAAAAGTAAAGTGGTTGCTTTGAAGCTATAATTCAAAATCCATTTTACCATCATGACGCATCTGAAAAAATCGATGCACAGTTGGACTGGTTGTCTCTCTGAATGACCAACAGGTGAGCTGTTGTATTCAAAACACCTCAGCAGGACAACATTTATTTTTCATCCCATCAGATTCTCTGCTAATAACAATACATGCTCAACACTGATGCAATAGATCCTCTAGTAAATTGGTAACAATTTCACAGAAAATTTTTCAGCAGAGAGCAAAAAAAAAAAAAAAAAATGTTGGAACAATAACACTGCTTTGCCATGGGAATTGAAAGATAATTGTATGAGCCTGTGGCATTGCTGTTTCATAAGCTTCATGCTCCATTTCTGATTCCCACCAGAAAGCTCTTTCTTTTTCCTCCTTTGCACATATTTATTTCTGGCACTTAATTTAAGTCTCTATTTATGCATATCTTAAATCACGTGTGCCTCGCTGTCCTTGCAAAATGGAAATAGGCACTGTTGTTATCTCTGCAGCAGAAATGAAAACAATGCACATCTTAGCTATTAAGTGCATAACAACATCTTCAAAAAGGGCAGTTTGAAAAGAGAGGGCACACCAAAGCTTGAACATGCTGTTGAATAAATACATTAATTAAGGGGGAATTACGTGCTTGGGGCTTGAGTTGGCTTGCCTTCAAGTGCCAGGGGTCCTCATAAATATACATTTAAAAGACATGTGGCAAGATCAAGAAGTAACCTCTTAACAATGAACTTTTTGTATCATCATCTCTGTGATAAACACCAAGTACACGCTGCTGGTAGCCTTGTTAAGAAACCCAACAGTTTTACTTAATATTAATAAATGTAAATTAATGCTTTGTTTATTTGAGTTGGAAACTCTTCCAAGTCATGGGACACAGTCTGTTTAGTTTCAACTCTCAAGATGCAGACAGAAATATCAAATGCCAGCAGTCCCATGACAGCACAGACCTATCCCACTTTTGTCCCGCAGCCTCGCGGGATTCCCGCCGCCGCCGCTGATTTTCTGTTCCGTACATCCTGTTATGGAAATACTGTTGCTATAAAAATTGCCCCGTAAAAGTAATCTATGGTGTTTAATGGGGGAAACTGCTTTTAAGCAGATTAACAGTCAAGGCTAAGCATTGACGAGACAGTATTAATGAATACCATCCCCAAAGTAAAGACGGTTTTGACACAAAGCGTGTTGTACAGTAACTCTTCTTTAAATGAATACTGTATTTGGATAGCTTTTATGATGTATCACTGCGCTCAATGAAAGTGACATTTTTTATCTCGGTTTGCACAGCACTTTGAGTACAGATCCTTTTAATAAATTGGTCCAGTAATGCTTGACATTATTGATGGATGGCACCGAGGTGAATGTAATGGCATGGAACCACTACTTTATAAAACTATGTGTAAATTCATCAGCTTGAGTTTTTTCTTAGGCGGCGTTAATGCAGCAGTTCAGGGGATTTTTCTCATTTTTTTTTAGGTCAGCAATATAAATGTAATCATGATAAAAACTGCTATGTAAACAAGGCAAAAAGGGTGAATTATACATGAGTAAGGGACATAAATCTCAAAATAGGACATTGACATACGCTTGTTTGCATCACGCGGTTAAATATTGTTGCTAGCTGTGGCTATATGAGTTTGCTAGCCTAAATATTGCTCTCTCCAAAAGGAGGAATAATGCAGATTAACCAGTTAGGGTACCTTAAGTACTTTGCCTTTGTTGTTGTCCTACTACTCAGATTTATGTTAAAGGTGCATATGATTTACTTTAACATTTATATGTTTAATTCAACAGCTCTTGTGCACCTCAGTCCAGAGGAAAACATTGCTCATTTGAGGTTTTAGTGTCATGTAATGGAGGTTTTAATGCAAACATATATCTGCGCACAACTACTCTTGTAGTGTTAAACAATTTTTAAAAAATGTCTGAGGTAGAAAAGGCTGCAAACTAAAACAGGTTGAATAAAGCAAAATGTCTCTGCAGAATCAACATTGCTACAAGTTTTCAACATTTTCAAGGATTCGATGATAGTTAAATTAGCTAAATGGCCTGAAAAGTCACACCGTAGCTGCTGTATTCCTGTTGGACAGGTAACTATCTGGTGTGTCTTGTTTTTATTTTGATGCTTGTTGCTTATTTGTTTAATATGATATGATTATGCTACATGTTTCCTTATATGTGATGAGATATAAGTAGTTGGACTCCTCCTCAAACCAACAGTCAGGCAGTGGCATTATTTGTTTTTAGGGAGCTACTTTTGAAGGTGGTCTTAATTTAGGGGATCAGATTTTGTCTTTGCAATACTTAAAAATCCAGTGTGTTCTTGCTTTTTTCAAAGATACAGTCAATGAGACATGCACTGAGACTGCTCCTTGTATATCTCTTGTAGTCTTCATATTTCTGTGCCTCGATTTGGCTTTTCGCACACTTCCCATCGAGGAACCCTTTGCCCCGGTGCTTCCTCAACCCCATCTGTTCCCTGTGTGCCTGAGAGCCTCATCATGCAGTCACTGCTGTGCTGCTGCTATGTTACAGCAATGTTTTTAAAATGGTCAAAAATGAAGCTTGAATCCTGAGAACGAGACATGAAATGGAAATAAAGAAAAGTCTTGTGTTATTTTGACATAACTGTGAAAGGAGGGATAAAAAACAAACTAAAATACCACTCATTTTTTAAAGGCTCACAGACTGTGACACCACTATTAAACACTCAGTTCCATTGTTTGGAATTAAAATAATGGCCTGTGTGATTAAATCGCTGATGATAGTTATGAAATCAAGGCATGCAATTACACAGAGGCCTCTGACTGTTATTTCTGTGATCATTTTTTAAAATGTTAACATTATGTGTGCTTTCACGATCATCATCCTAACTGTCAAGGTCAAAGCTGAGCAGTAGTGACATTACTAATTAAACACAGAAAAAAGGTGATTCAATTTGCTCTAATTTAACCGACTGATATGCCAATATCAGCTGTGGCAACACACGAGGTGGCCCCGTTTCATTGGCTCTCTGCTGCACATTATTTTTGTCTTCTCCCTTCACAGATCAAGGGTACAGATGACTTTTGTCAGCCATCAGATGCTGTGTGGCAGATGTCACAGCATTTATTGTCACCATGATTTATTGGTTTAGAATGACCACAGCCACAGGGAAGAACACATCAAAAAGGGCCAGGCACTGGTGAAGGGGAGCTACTGAATGCCAACTCCTCCAACAACTTTCATCCCATCTCTCCCAGGACTGCACACTTTGCTTCTGGTTATTGTTTAGCCATCTGCTGTCTTCCGAGCCTCTCTGACTACACCGCTAAGCAAACATGGAATCGGTGCCAAATGCCGTCACCTTCCTTTTGCCCCTCTAATTCAACCCTACTGGGTTCCTTCAGTTAGATCAAGCACTAATTCATTGGAGGAACTCGTATGGCAGAGGCCCATTTCTCTGGGCGTTTCACCTGTTTTTTATTTCCAGGTTTCTTTATCTTTTTTTTTTGTTTAAATCTGTATTAACCCTAGTTTGCTGGTGAGAATGTTCATTTATGTGTCCTATTGAGCAGTCTGGTTATTTCTTTTTTGTGTGTTTGCCACCCATGTGCTGCAAATAAGCAATTTATTGCTTACAACAATCAATTTTGATGTTTGAAAGTGCAGAATCTGTCTAACCTAAAGGGTTTTTTGTACTCTAAACACATCTGATCCTGATGTCTGTTAACTTTAACTTTTAAATTATGAGCTTTTCTGTACATTTTCTTACTTCAACAGGGTTTGGGTAGCCTGAAGTAATCATTGCACAAGGGTTGAACTCAGACAAAGGATAATTAAAACTGCACAAAGTATCTTTTGACTTCATTTGATTAAAGTTGACAGAGCATGTATCACCCTGGTTGTGAAGTTGTTCAAGTCAGTGTCGCTGTTATGCAATGAAAAAGCCATCAAGTGACTGAATTATGCTTATTTAATAAGCAAGAGATAATGTTAGCATTATCCAGATGGATGCAGCCTGTAAAACTGGTTTTATGTCAGGACCAGAACATTAGGAATATCTATTATTCAGACAAATGGAATTAATGAACATTAACACCTCATCTTTAATTACTAGAAAAAGAATTGCATTTATTTCCACTGTAGTGTTCTCGTGCAGTGTGTAGAAACTCTGACTAAACACAAAGTTTAACCGAAGCCAATGAAGACAGAGTTGTAGTAAGATCAACCATTTACTGTCACACCTCTTCATTAACATGCTGGTGAAAACTGTGAACAAAATCATACAAAATATTCAGAATCTGTGTTTTTAACTAAATATGACATTGTACATGACCTTACACATGAATTTACATCCCTGTATGCACTTTAAGTAGAAATTAAATTGTCAACTACAATGTTTCTTAGCTTGTAAATAAATGTAAGTAAACTCTCGATTTTAATTACTTATCAAATATATTTTTATCAACATATTACTATTTATCTCTTTTTAACATCCTTAACATTAAATAAATGAACTTACAGCATTGCTTCTATGATGCTTTTAAGTGGATGAAGGCGGATTACATTCAGAGCATGCAAACATGTCTGCCTTGATTTCCTCAACAATCAGGAAGTGAACTTAAACAGGAAATGAGCCCACAAACAGGATGTGAAGTCATCAGTAACCAAATATCAAAATAAGTCATTCTATCAGACAAGTTAAACTTAAGAGGATATATCAATACATCGTTTTAACTAAAACAAGTTGCAAATAATTGTTTAAAGGAGAAATTTGTAAAAATTAAAGAATGCCTAAGAAGCAGCACATCCACGATGAACTCACATTGGGATGTTGCAAAGATAAGTCAGCAATGGAGAATGAAAAGCAAAAGAAATCGTTTTTGCCCTTAATCAATCATGATAGAAATACAGATTTCAAATTCCTAATAAGTTGACACTGAAAAGCGAGTAATATCCTGCAACACTCAAACCAATATGAACAAAGCTTTTCTGTAAGTTTGTTGCCCTGCAGCTTTACCTTTGTTTACCCCCCATGCAGCTAAAGTTTGTTGCATCAATCTGCAGGTTTTTCTGAACAAAGCTCTCAAATATTTCTCAGTGCATCTTATTATTAACGGTGAAATTTCATTCGACCAAATTGTACAAATGTATTGCTGCCACTTACAGTACGTCCGCTAAATGAATTATGATGGCGAAGCATTCCAATGATGTTTCACCTTCAAGGCTGACCTTGTGATGGCTATTCTCTGCTGATGCTTGCCAGAGATAAAAGCTATGAGCCCTTCTCACCCCCAGCCCCCCCATGCCAAGGACACACGCATCATCGCTTTACTGGCCTATCTGCCCAGGTGATGCATGGCTCCTATAGCCAGTCAGTCTGAGGCAGTATTTATAACAAACTATCTGAGGCAGCAACCAACTCATCAGTGCCAAGACCTCAGGATCCTTGCTCTGCTGCTACACTCACATAGGTTTTATTATTCGCTGTGAAAGTATTAGAAATATAATGCTTTTGAACTATATAAAATGCAAATAAGATGTCAACGGGAGCAGAATGAGTGAGGCTGAGCAGATTATTTATTCTACTTATGGCAATTTATAGGGTGTATCTTTTAAAAATGAAGTGTTAAATTAACACCACTGTGAATCCCGGATCTACAATAAATCATACAATGAGAGAGAAAAAACAAACAGGGCAAAAAAAAAAAAAAAAAGTATTTGAAGTAAGTCAGACTGAAAGATTTCTATCATTAAATCATTCAGACCAATTTGTTGTATGTAGTAACAAAGAAACGGCGCACACACCAGCACAAGGAATGAAATCAAATGAACAGAAGGATGAATGCTCCTGGACCAACCTGCCAAAAACGCAATTTTAAGTGAGAAAAAAAAAAAAATCCACACTCCAGTGTCAGGAAAGGACTCTCTGTGACTGGCGGCGAAGTGAACAGCAAAGAACAGTCAGTGCCTGGAATTCATTAGGTATCAGTGGGAGACAAAGCACTGACAGGTGTTTATGCAAATCATCACTGAATGGATTCATCTCCCTAATGGGGAAAACAGCAGTCTCAGAATAATGTGAAGCATGTGGAAGTAAATGATAGTCCACTTGTGAAGTCATGAGCATATTGTAAGCCTTACAGTGTGTTGTTGTGGTGGTGGAGAGAGGTACAGCTGGATTTAATAATTATTGAGGGCTATCTGTTGTTGCATTCTGGGAAACATATGGTCTGCTTCTTACAATTCAGCCGTTCTGCAAACATATTATGTAGCAGTTTGGAGAAGTTGCTGCATTTTCAATAACTCTAAAAAAAAAAACTAACTTTTCATTTCATTTAGTTTTTTTTTTCAAGCAAACATTTATATGCAGACCAGCAAAAGAGATGAGAAAAAAAGCTGCAGCCATAACAACTTTCTCTCTCCAAAAAAAAAAACAAGAAAGTTTATTCAGTATTGCCGTATGTTGTTTTTTCTGTTTATGTCGAAACAAGACTTAAAATAACAGCTTTATTGGGCTCTTTAAGGAAATATTAACAACAACAAAAAATAACAATAACAAGAATAAGAATGATATTAATACATTTCATACAAAAAAAAATTTGGTAAGATGCTTGTTTTTTTGTATTTCACCAGTACACAAATTACAAATAAGAGCAGAGACAAATCAGTCTCTAAATCAAATAAAGTTAAAATTTTGACCTGATGGTGGCGCTAACCAAATGTATAAGAGCATGTTATTTAGATTTATCCTGAAGACACTTAAATGTCTTCATCAATTTAAGAAGATAAGATAAGAAAAACTTTATGCATCCCAAAGGAAATTCTTGTGCATGAGGACGCTTAAAGGCAGGTTGTGCAGTGCAAACAACTCTCGAAGCAAACAATAATAATAAAACAACATCAACAACAGTAATAAAGAACCAAAACAGGAACCAAAAAACACAGTGCAGTTTCTGGGTCCAGGCCTCACACTGAGCCTGGTTACTAAAAGAGTCCTACACAGAAGGAAAACAGTGTGCTACTTTCTGAGTGTTTGTGAGGTTGGTACAGCATGAAGGCAGGTGTTGATATTGCACATGATATTGTAGACAGTATTGATATTGCACATGATGTTGCAGACAGTATTGATATTGCACATGCTATAATAGACAGTAGAACAGTTCTGATATTGCACATGATATTATAGCAGTGATAGTGCGCATAATGTCAGCAGTCCAGACAATTTCAGCTCTCCTCCGGACTGAACGTGGAGGAGTTATAGAGTTTGATGGCCACTGGTAGGAAAGACCTCCTGTGGCGTTCAGTGGTGCTCCTCGGTAGTCAAAAAACATGACTCTCATAGTGCTGCCTGCCTCCTGGAGGCGATCATAAGCCCTGCGCAGAAGGTAGATGATGACGTCCTTACATCCACTGAATAATATTTGATACATTTGATTTTAAAGCCATGTATTTTAACCTGTGTGGCACTGAATGAAAAAAGAGGGGATCATCAACGTCGGTGCAGTTAATCATCTGGAGATCATCAATGATGCAGAGTCATTTTTTACAAAGTTAATCACCAAGTAACCAACTATCTAACACCAACATCACTAAAGCAAACTGTACAATAAATAAAAGTGCAGGATCATTTTACTGATAATATTACGGAAGATCTGTGTTTCATAATACCAATAATTAACTGACTTCATATCGACAAGGAGTCCATTCTCCTCATGTGTCGGTTTGACAGTGAGTACAGTTCTGCAGAGTTCACAAAGACCTTTGAAGCTAATTTGAGATTTTGATTTTCAGAATGATAAATAAGAACTAACATGACTCGGCAATGACATGTCACTTAAAAAGAAGTAGCTGCGAGTCTTACGATTTGAGAACTTTCTCACTTTCAACTGGTATTATCCCAGATATTTTTCATAGTGACATCAATTAACACATAACGTGATAAATATTCAAAGTTCTTTTTATATCCTGTCATGGGAGAACAAAATGGAGACAGTGCGCAAGGCTCACATCTTATTAATGACTCATTTACTTTGATCACAAGCTGTCATTACACTGTTTGTTTCTTTTTATTTTGTGCCATTCAACATCTGCCAAGAGACTGTAAAAAAAATCTGAGAACATTTAACAGAAAAATCAAAGTTGCCACAGCTGAGAACTGCTACGTTTGATAAGCTCGAGATATACACACGCCTGGAGATGATTTGAATACTTAAGTGATTTATGAAAGGCTTAATTACATTGTCTACATTCAGTCTACTGTATCTGTCACATCCGCAGCTGTTCCACAAACTTTAAAACAATGCATACTTTCGGCTCGTTTATGTAACTTGTCTATAGGGGGAAAGTATGTAAATGCTGAGTCCTTGATATTCTTGTTGAGACTCCCCTATTTTTAGTGTGCACAGCATTTTTTCTTGCACCAACCCACTCTAATGAATACTTTCATTGTTTCATGTATTGCATTCTGGGCTTCGTGGCCTTAAAATACAGATATTGACCAACAATATCGTGGAGTTTTATGCTTGACAACAGCAAACTATAAATAAATCAGCAACAAAGCTCTGTTTTTGACTTCATTTTTAAACAAGGTTTTCTTAGACATGAAATCTTAACATTAGCTCGTCTCCTCTTGAACTGGATGATAGAAGCCAGTCACTGCTTTAAAAAATAGCTGGTCATTAAAAATATGCATCTCTGTTGTTTATTTTGGACAGAGTTTGAAGGAAAGTTAGAAAATCTTTTCCTTAAAAAAAAAGCTGCATTCAGTTTAGCATAGCATGAGAAGTTCAACAGAGGGTAACAGTTTGCTGCCAAGTTATATATCTCATCTGTACAAAACTTAAGACGAGTGCACGGTGAAAACGGCTCGTTGTGGTGTTTTTCTTCCTCACGCCTGCTCTGACTGCTGGTGTTACACTGCAGGTGTGCAACAGGCGACAAAATGTGCTGTTACTGTGAATAAATTTAGGGATTTCTCAGAGTTTACATTGTTGGGAACATTTGGAATAATGCATGGACTCAACCCAATAAAATACTAAACGCATAGACTATATATATATATGAAAAGAGAGGGCATGAGAGGGAGAGAGAGAGAAAGTTTATACATATATTTAGAGTTTATTATGTGTTAGTGTTATAAAAGTTTAATTAATTTTGCTCCAGCTTTTGCCAAGAAACTGTCTTTCTTAAATGTGTCAGTATTTTTGGCATAAAACAAAGCGACAACACCAGCAGGAAAAACTGTTCAGGAAACTACCAAAAGTGAAACCTCAGAAAACCCGTCAGGCTTTGAGATGTTTAAATACTGACAGAAATCTCAGCTGCTTCACACATCAGACTGAAAATGTTAGTTTTTCGATGGGCTCATTCAGTCGAGTTGGTCCGGGAGGGAAACGTTTGTGTGCCACAGAGTCACTAATCAAATCAGAATCAGTGGTTTCAGAGCTGAGGACAGTCAGTGCTTACCAAATCATTATGGTCAATAAACTCTGGGCATATTTAGACCACATCTACATATCATCTCCCTCCTCATCCACTCTCCTCGCTTTGCTCTCGCTCTTTATGATCTTGTTTGTCTCTCAGTGCTTGGCTAATTTTGCACTTGGATGTAACTTTGGCTCACAGGAGAATTCTCCTCTTTTGCATAATCTGGTTTCTAGGGCTACAGTTGTATTACAGCTGCAGTCAGAGCGATGCCGTGAGGAGTCAATCTCCAGAGTGATGCAGTGCAAATGAAGTGCCCACTAATTCCACAGCCATTCAAATGCAATGAACTCCCTCCGCCAGATCACTGTACATAAAGGAGAACACGGAGTACAATCCCATATGGATGACAAATGCATATTGCTGGATATTCAGGGTCAAGAGTAAATCCGCTAATTATAATGATACTCCTTAAAGGAACAAACTGTGCAGCACCGTGCATATACCGTTGGGCCAAACTGAGAAAGCAATGTCAACACATTGACTGAAAAGCAAACTGCACTCTGTATGGATTTTAGATGTGCACACAGTACAGTGGAACTGGTAAAAAGTCTCCGAGTCAAAGGGGTTAAAGCAGAAATCAGTAAGTTAAGGAGAAGCCGTTGCTGTCAGTTGACCTCTATACTAGCTAGCTGCCTTCGCTTCGACCCCGGATCGATCCTGTGTTGGCCAGTTAACTCTTGGTCTCTGAGCCTCACACCACTCTGCTGCTCCCACAGAAGTGAGGTGATGTGTACGCACAACCCCGACTTGGACAGTCTTTAGAAAGCTTTGCAACCTTCTGCAGAGTGAAATGTTGAAAATGTCTGTTTTCGTCCATCTAATGTGTCCAGATGTGCTCGTTTTTATTTTTTTCTTATCTCACTGACTGTGTCAATCTATAGTATAGATCTGTTATCCCCACAGAATAAGACTACAGTAGCATATTTAGTGTTGATTATTATTTTTTGTCTCTTTCTGCAACTCCTATTCACTGATTATGTGATGTGTGCCTGAAAGTCAAAATTTAAACTTAAGAAAAAAAGCTTTAACTCATAGTCCATCATTAGTATCATAGATATAATCCTTCATATTCATCACACAGATATTCTCACAAACATAAATTTAAGTGCAAACGCTTAAAGCCGACTGTCAGTAAACGGCAGAAGAACTGTTTTTCTATTAATTTTCTATTTTATTTATATTTATGCAGCCCCTTTACTTTTGCTGTGACCTTTTGTCTGCAGGAACGAAGTGCTAAAAAAACAACAGCTGCAGGAATACCAGACAACAAATTATGTAATGAACCTTGTCACACACCCTTCACACCTCCGCTATAATATCAGAAGTGTACGCCTGCTGTAGTGAACGCTGCGGTGTTGAGTCCAGAAGTTTTCACTTTTTTGGGAAACTTACTTATCGGATTTCTTGTCAAGAGTTCGATGATGTGTTTAAGTGACTGTTAATAAAGCAGTTACAGCTCTAAAAAACAGGAGAAACAGGAGGGAACAGCTGGCTGTAACACTGCCATCAGCACATCTAAGGCTCACTCATTATATGTTCAGTCTAATGTGTGTGTTTACAACAAGTTTCAGGTTTTATGATCATTATGTGCCAAACTTTTTCTCTTTTTATTCTAATGACAAGACTGCAGGAAGTTACCGCGCACTGCCAAGAATTCATCTGGCAAACAACCCAAGTTAAACTCAATTCTAGCGTAACTGGACCCTTTTTTGTGTCTCTTATCTGCTGTTGTTTCCACGTCAGCATCTTCAGAGTGACTCTGTGCCTCTTGTTTGGTCTTCAACTAAAAGCTCTCCTGCCTGAAAGCTGCATTTTTCAAATCAAAACCCATGTGGGTGCATTTATGAAGCGAGTCACATACTTTTCACCTTTCTATAATGGACTTCAATGGGCCCCATTCAGGATTCGAATGTGTTTTTATGTCACTTCTTTTTTTGCTGCATTCAACCTCAGAAGATTGCAGTGGTCTGTAATCCCCTGTAGGTTATGGTTTTTTGAATGCACAGAAGGACAAACAGCAGGTTCCCCAGAGGGTGTAGATTTCTATTTAATAATCTTTATAAACCTTTATGGCATGCAAGACATTGAATTTTCTATTTTTATTCTAAACTTCTACTAATGATGTCTGAATTATTTGCTTATTTTTTTCACTTTTTTGTGGCAACAGTGCTGTGATTCAGAAAAACACGAATCCAAAGTTAATTTCTCACCGCTTTTCACTTCTACAGGTAGTGTTAAGTTGATTAAAACACGACAGTGTGATGACAGATAAGCACACCTCACTCTTTGCCGTCACAGATTCATAAATGCCATGTTATTCCACCATCCTAATTAAATCGATTGCTATTGGTTGCCTAAAAAACATCAGTGCCTGGATAAACAAGCACTTAATAGGTTTTTAAGTGTTAGAAATAATTGTCATCTTAACGAATATAAATGTTCGTTGTGACACCACAGACTTATTTATGTCCAACAACAGACTGCGAGCTAAAATGAGACGTACCATCTGCATGGCGCTGACAAAAAAAGTTGTCACTTTATCCGTGATAAAAGAAAGAGCTAGATATTATACTGACAAAGAAGACGGTGAAGAAACAATCGCACTGTATTTCTCAGAAGCAAAAATAAATAAATGAATGAATAAATATAGCTATACTGTTCAAACGCCGAGTCAGCGGGGTCACTGCATAAGGCAGGATGGAAGGTATCGCTCCGGGAAAAAAGTATTGAAAGACAGTGAACCCAACTATGTTTAACTATCAATCATTCATTTTTTGCAGAAACCTCTGGAGAGGGGAAACACAAACAGCATCCGGAGCCTAAATACTGTAGTTTTAACTGATCGCTTCACTGTGAGTGTGTATGTATGTGTGTGTGTCTTTGCTGTGGTTGATATACGGAGGCATCCACAACAAGCGGTTTGACAGGGCCTGTTCAAAGGCAACCTCCCCCGGTGGTTTATGTGTTATATTACATTAATAACACCTCTGTCCCGTGGGTGGTGGAAGCTTGACAGCGTTCTGGTCCCAGGTTGTCCACACCAAGCTGCTCCTCTTCTGGGCTGAAAGGCTCAGCAGGAGGAAGTCGGACAGCGGGAGTTTTGACTATCACCGAGAGCCACACAGAAGTGGGCGGCTTGCCTAATTTGAGTTTTTCTTTTTCTTTTTTTGCACATTATTTCTCTCTTTTGTGTTTTGTTTTTGTTTTTGTTTTGCTTTTTTTTAAGGTGAAGACACAAATGCACCATTCATGATTTTATTTCAACAGTTTTAGTGTGATAGACATTGGCTGAGCTTCATACAAACAATGACTTATTATTTTATTGCTACATAATTTTTTAATTTACATTAAATAAACTGAACGTCTCAGAGGACAAAAGGGACTTGAGCTCCAGATTTATTCATTTAGCCTTTAATCCTATAAACAGACTAACAGACTACTTTTGACTCTGCAATGTTTTCCCAGTGCATTTTTAAATGTTTCGGGTGTTTTTGTGCTGCAAGTTGTGAACAATACGGACATGAGCAAGGAGCCTCGCAGCTGTTCATAGTTTAAATATTCTATGTTGAGGCTGATGGCTTGGTTTTTCTTTAAAAAAAATGTTTTTTAGGTAATAAAAAACACATGAAACTAACACATGACGGAGTCAGGTGGATTTCTGCTGATCGAAACTGTGCAGACTCTGCAAGGAACATCACCAGTGTAATAATTATTTACTGTAATTGCTTAATATTTTGTTCAACAGGCTTTGTCATTGGACTGGTGCTGACTTTACTTTAAGTTCGCTCTGTTGTTCCAAAAAATATCTCCTCAGGAGATAAGCCACGTTGATGATAATTACACACAATAATCTTGTGTTACCCGCCCGCTCGCTAATCAGTTTGTCAGAGTCAGCCAGGATTTTCATTTTGAACAGTGCCTCTAGTGTACATTTTTCTGTTTATTGTTCTTCTTGGCTTGCAGGATCTTTCCAGAGGCAACTAAGGGTAAGAACCTGCCAAGCTGAGAGGGCATTGGCACTATGGGAGTGAGACACATAGTTGTTGAGACGCTGCTTAATTTAAGCTGCTCTGGCACCTTCCCCCCCTTTGTTACGGTGCCAATATGTGGCATGATGAGATGCAAACTTACAACATTTCATCAATATGTAATTGATTGGTCTACAGTTGGGTCAGGATTTAGTTCAAGCTCTGGGCAAACGGCCCATCTTCTCTGGCTTCTGTTAATTTTCTGAGAGGTCTTTAGTCATAAAAGCAAACGGAGCATCCAGTGTCATTCTGTCCACATTTATCGTAACGCAGATGCACCTGAAGTTTGCTTTCTTTATGCCAAACTATATTTCAAAAACTTATATTTGATGCATTTTATATTTAATATGTTATGGTTCACATTTTAATTGCAGTTCATCAGGACTTGTTTGATTATTGGACAAAAATTAATGATTCTGGCAACAAATGTACTTCTGCTGCAGCAGATTTTGTCCAGATCGTAGGACGACTGTCAGCCATCTCTTGCATCCGCTCCAGAACATATTTAGAAACTGCAAAATGTGAGAATCATGTACACAGTATTGTGCTGTAATTAACTCAAATCATATGCATTAGAGTTCATGAGGAAGAAAAGATAAAAGCGGATAGACAGAAACATTAAAACACTAGTTCTACTTATTGTGAATCTTACATCCTTACATACATCTAGTGTGATGTATGTTGAATTTAAACATTATTTATTGCCTCTGTCAGTCATGGAAACATTTACAAAAGAGATTTTGTTCTTTGTATCAAAGATCAGTGTTACATTGGCAAGAAAGCTAAGCGAGAGAGCTTTTCTTTTTCCTGATTTCCAGGACGTCTGTGTCACAATGGGAACTGAAAACAAAAAAACAATTACTCTGGGCATTGGAAGGAGTCCCATATTTTAAGCAGGTTTAAACAAATTTGATGAAAAAATAATCATAATTTTGGCTTGAAATGTTGATACTGTTTTTAGTTTTAATTGAAAATTCCACTTACAAAACTTGATCAGTGTATAAAATATGATCCATTTTCACATGATGAACTTTTAAACCTAAATATAAGTTAAGAAGGTAAAAAAACAGCTTCACTTTCATCAACCATCACATTGAATTCTGTTTAAGTTTCCAACTTTTTTTTTTTCATTTCCCTTGAAGCTTTGAATCTCTGTACTTTTAAAATCTCCAAATCACATTTTCATTAATGGCACATGAATGAGGAAATAATGCAATGACTGAATAAAGGAAGGCGAAAGAAGTCAAGGCTGGTTACCGTTTGATGTTTATAAGCCCCCCTAATCACTGTGCTACAGAAACAAGGTATCCAGGCAACCGAAATAAAGACAACCCAGTTTATTATGGTTTAGACGGGCAAAATGTCAGAATACATTTTAGGTAAGTGAATTTGGTCGGCATAGCAATGCCATGAATCAGGCTTTTCATTCTGCTTTAATGTTTGAGAGATTTGTGTTGAATTAGTGGAAAAAAAATGGAAAATGATGTGTAGAATAAAATTAAATAACACAATGCACATTTTAATGTATCAAATATCTGATAGGAAAGTTGCCAATCTTGCAAATTTGATTAAAAGATAAAAACTCTGCAGTGAGGATTATTATTTTATTTTATATATTTTGAAGTCATCGCTTGTGTTTTGTTATCTTATCCGAATCAACAGTCACTAATTTATGAATTCAAATGAGCGCTGGAGAATGTAAACTCTAGGTTTTTAGCCTTAAAACGCTGCTGTATTATCACTTTTTATGACTCCTTCTAATGAGAGAAATGAAGTGTGACAGTAACTGTGAAAAACACTGGATTCAAATGTCTTCCGACGTGCTGAGCAGGTCCAGCCTGGGAGTTATCACACTCAATCCTCTGCTAAGTCTAAAGAAGTCCTGGTAGACTGGTAATTTATGCAGGCTTCAGAAATATTCAGGGAGGGGAGAGATATACGCAAAGTAGAACCAGCTCACAGGGGCTGTAAAACACAGAACTGAATATACTGAAAACTAAGGAGCCCCCTTGGGGTCAGCTGGAAAAAAAAAAAGTGTAAATCTGTACTACTGGTTTATAAATCTATGTGCACTGTTTGTTAAGTGATGCTCTTGGATTCACAGTCTGTGCCAACAGATTTGTAAACTGAAAATACAGATAAAATAAACTGATAAATGTACAAATGAAGGTGCATCAATTCAGAAAAATGTCCTCAACGACATACTAATGATATACACTCATATGTACCTTTTAAATCCAGACAATCTGTCTGCCTTTAGAGTAATGTGTGAGTAAAACTGCACTCACAAAGGTATGGCTGATGGATCCACACCTTTTAAAGGGCCCCTTACTCATTCTCTGATAAAATAAGAATTCATTTGCAAATCCTTGTGCACAGTTTACAAATCCATTAATCCAAGAGGACACATTTTGAAGCAGAGCCACGACTCTGTAAGCCACGAGTACATATCCTTTTATTTTCTCAGCTTGGAAAAAAAAAAGAAGATACCACAATGGTTATCTTTTACATTCTGAGGTTTAAATAGTTTAATTTGGTCTTGTCACATTTGGCAGTAATGTGATTTATCAACACAGACATCCACATTGTCCAATCAGCTCTGCTATTTCACATGATTAGCACAGCTACAGTGTTATCTTAGTCAATATTACCCTAATCATCTCACCCTGGCACTTTCCTGAGTAGTTCTGATGCGTGTGCTGGATTTAAATTGACCACTGAGGTCATCATAGTGCAGCATATACCACATTCTTAATTCACACTGAAGAGATCCACAATTATCCATCTTAAATGCCTCGAGGATGTATGTAATGATGGCGTTTCATTCTTGCATATCAGCAGAGTCTAATGCTCTGTGTAAATATGCAGGATGGATGTGTTTTTCACCATTTCCACAGTCGAAAAAGATAAATGACAGTGATTTGACACAGGACATGATCACTTACAATTGCCAGTTCAGAAAATTTTTTATCTCACTCAGGTGGGAACATTGACAAAGGACGATTGGGCTATCAGGTACACGGCATGACAGCAATATACTTCAGCCTGAATCCATATAGTTTTAATATTCCTCTCTGCATGGCAAAAGGAAAAATGTGCATGTTGGTAAGAGCATGATCCAGATTTATGCAAAAACTGTGCTGGTGGAAATTTGTACAGGAAAACATATTGATCTCTCCTTGAAACATAAACAAAATATAAATAAAATAAAATAAAATTTTAAAAAAATCAAAGAAAATTTAAGAAAAAATCTACAAATAATTATATCTTTCTTTTTTCTTTTTTGAATATATATGTATATATTTTCCAATTACGATGAAGGCAGTTGAGCAAGCAAGCCGGCTTCATTTGTTTGAATCAGAGCAAATAATTAACTGAGCTGATTTATTGTACATTTTTAATATCGGTCATATCAGAGGAACAAGGCTGAAGTTTACTTGCTACTTGCTCTTCTACCACTTTCAAAAACTGAAAAGTTTTAAGGCTAACTTATTTAAATCGCGTGGCTATGCTAACCTGGGTTTAAGAATAAGCTTAACTCTCCCTTCCCTTTGTGTTGTATTAGACATGAAAATGCAGCTTCATCTTGTCCAGAAACATACGATCTTTACTATCTGCAGGCCGAGCGTTCATGATGATTCACCAGCGTAGCGAGGTCGGTGTTTTTCCTCCATGATCAGCTGTCTATCTGAACAATGCTATCTGTCTGTCTCCTTTCGTTAGAGCCATGATTGTTTGTCCAGTTGTCATTAAGTCTTTTTTAAAAAAGTGAATATTTACAGTTTAAATTCATAGGACTCTTTTGTCTCCATGAGTCTCTCTCATCGCTGCATCCTGTGTTATTTTTTTCTGTGTCAGCTTCAACTCAAATCATTTCTCTTCTCTTTTCCAGGTGAAGCTGGAGATTTAAATTATCCAAGTCAAACCACAAACAGCAGCTCCCCCCTGTGCGATGTCAGTAGGTCTTAATCTGCAACAATATAAAACCTGTTTTCTATTAAACACTCATCATAAAAATATAGGCAGTGATCAGAGATGTCTGATAAAGAACCAAAAGGTTAGGATTTTCTGTCTCCTCTAGGACTGGCAACCAGAAAGTGTTTCATTAAGTCTGGATTTCTGAGCTCGTCTCGCTTCTTTATCGCTGTTTATGGACACCATTTTAATTTTCACCCAGAGGATTAATATTTCATCTTACAAGCAGCTAACAGAGAATAAACAAACATTTATTCTAAGCATAGATTGAGTAGCCACTGTAGTTTTATTAGGGACTGCTTACTCAGGATAATAAGGCCACCTTAACATATTGTGAACCTTTTGTAGCTGAACATAGAATAATGATAATAAAAAAAAAGAGCTACATCTGACCTTGCCTCGGCCGCCCCCACCTGCATTCCTGAAAATACTCGCCAGACATCTGAGGTCATCCGTGGCTCTGACAAGTCTGTAAGCTATCTGGCAGCTGTCAGTCTTCATGTAGCTGCTCGCACAAGCCCCAGCTGGTCAGCTCACCCTTATTTATGGGATGAAATTGAGCCGCTTCCCACTCACCTGTTCCCTTGCTTTCATTGTTATTCGTTAATGTGATTGGATAGATTCAATAATGGGAAATGATGTATTATTTAGCAGGACGAGTTAAGCATGACTTATTGAGTGGAGTTTGTCCAGCTTCCTCCAAAACCAATAGAGGGGTTGATTTTATTATTTTATTTTATTTGTTTCTGATCTTATCACTCGAATTGCACCTGGCATATGACAAAAAAAAGAAAAAAAATGCTCGGTAAAGCACAATAAAAATGGAAAAACAAAAGCAAACGGCAGCTTTAAGGTCATCTTTTTACTTTATCTTGGAAATTCTGAGTCCCCATTTTATTAGTCTCACCACATTGGCAGTGACTGCTGAGTGCGATGTCTGGAGGCTCGTACAATTAACATACAGCTCCATCTAGCCTCTAGCCTCAGAATAAGTAGAAGGCAATTATAAAACCAGAGCCTGGTGAGAGCAAAGAGAATGACAGAGCCATCTTCTCAATGATACCAAAGTGGGAAAACACTGCAGAAAATTTAATGAAATTATTGAAAATGGGCATCACACAGGAGCCTGTACCCAATTTTCATGATAACACTGGCCAGCAGTATTATCACAGCACACAAACCTATTATGAAATTAAAATCAATATTCGTGTCTAGTTTTGTTATAATTTTCCCTCAAAACTAGAAAAGAAAAAAAAAAAACATTAATTCAATTATTCAATAACCCAAACTGAGTCAGATTTGTATTGTTTAAATGGTTCACACTTAACATTAACCTATGAACCAATCACTGAAAAAAATAAATAAGTTAAAGTATTGGCTCGATTTCAGTGGGAAAAAGGAGAAGATAAACCAACATAATGGTGGCTGGTAAATGCATTGCAATGTTAGTGGCCTTTCAATTATGTAAATATTGAACGTAAGGACATTTCCAGTCTTTCAGTTTGCATTTACAAGTGGTGCGGCTGCATGTGCTCGGTAAATGGTGTCATTCATAACAGTATCATAAAAGGTCGAGTGCGTACGTTTTTGAGGGGAAGCATCGGCAGAAATGGAATATAAAAATGTTGGTAATTATTTTCTCATGAGTGTCTAATCACCTGAAAACGAGAACTGTTGCATTTTTCCTGTCTTGGAATTGAGGCTTTTACACGTCCTCTTCCAGGTGCTCCCAGGTCATCTTCCTGCTGTCTGCTAAGTTTTAAGAGCCTTTTTAACCGGAGCCACCCTATTGGTTGAATCAACCAGGTCTCATTCACAGCTCTTCAAACATCAAGGCTTTGTCCTGCCACCTGCCTCTCATACAGATGCATCAGGTACCTCTGAGTGTCTGTGTGACGTACGAATGCAAACCCATCTGTGTAAATATTACACACTTACAGCAAAGGCTACAACTAACACGGAGTGTGAGACAGAATAGTGGGTCACATACCCAACTTCTGCCCAGGAGAGAAGGGTTTGTGTTCCTGCAATCAATCTGTGCAATCATCTCCTACTAAATCCATCCAAGTGATTTTGATGTGTAAACCTCACCAAGCTGTGACTGTTACCAACATCAACCACACATTAAAAAAGGCTTTCTAGCAATAAGGATTTGCACTTTGAAATAATAATAAATACCTGATTACCAATAAGAGATTTTGTAGGTGTTGTTAAAAATCAAATCCTGATATACAAAAAAAGTTGATTTGTAACAACAGTTCCAGTGCTGGCAGCAATCAAAGGATGTAAAAACAGACATCAACATCAGACACACTGACATAATTCTGTGAACAGACGAGCCTTTATTCTACAAAAAACAAAAAAAACCCTTCTGATTTGTGTGTCAACTAAATAGACAGCAGGTGAGTCAAAAAAAAATAAAAATAAAAGGGTTTAAGTATGAAACATCAAGGAGTTTACATGCATATTGAAGCTAACTTCAGATATTTCTGATGGCAGACTGTTTGTATCCATGTGCAGCCACCAGTTCCACAGTGTATAGGAATAATAAGATCGAACAATGTGTAGACAAACCTTCAATGATGGGCTGATGTGAGGTGTGAGTGGGGAATACAGTAAATACTGCTGATGCACCAAATTTTATGAATTTACATTCAATATGGCACTTTGACAAGAGTTAAAACAAAAAAATATGACAAGAACGGTCAAAAAAGGCCAAAATATTAGAGAGTCGTACAGCAAGTTAGCATGCTAGCATTAGCACAGCTGAAGCTGGTGGCAGTGCAATTTGTTTTGCAGGCAATTATAGAAAAAAAAAGGGTTTAGAGCACCTTTATTCGACCTATACTAATACTTATAATAACAAAATATTCCTAAAGAGGTTACAAATATCTTATAGTTGTCAAGACACGTCAGTCTGATTTCCCAGAACAGCATCGCCGTCCCAAAACCCTCATCACAAAGTGCGGGCATGAGGGTCTGCGTATGGGTCAGAAAACGTTCCAGTGCCAGCTGATTCGCTGCTCGTGAAGTCGCATTAAAGCAGGCATGCATGCTCGAGAGCAGAGACGCCGTGCCAAACAGGGGGCTGTAACTTTAAGCTTTGAGGAATGAAGCCCAGTGTGTTTTCGCTAAAGGTTGCCAACACACATTCAGACACAATGTGGCTGATTTCCTGGGGACAATATGCCAGAATTGTTTGACGTCTTATTAGGTCTTAAGATGTCTTGTTTAAGAATGTTGTGAGAGGCTTGGCTAATTAAATTGGCTTTCAAGCAGCGTATGACTGCTGTGCCTTGTGCATTGATGTGTCTGGGAACAAGCTGACAAATATTTAAGACTTGAATGTCTCAATAATTAAATAGCAAGATTTCAAGCTATGGCTGAGCTTTCTTTACTAAACGCTGGTTTTGATTTACAATAATGCAACAAGCACCGACTATACGAAGTATCCGCATGCGGAAACTGACACTTGTGTCTCTTTTGAAGTTCAGTCACCTGACAAATGACGGCTATAAAGGTCATGTTGCAGATTAATTTGAGAGACAGCCGGTAATTGACAGATGAACATAATTGCATTCAGATTTGATTCAGACAAAACTCGTCTGTGGCAAACATTAGCGAACGTGACTGAGGCCTTTGCAGGATCCAGCGACCGTGTTTAAGACCTGAAATGAAATATATGCACTTTGCAAATACTAATCTGCCTTTACCCAAGAGTTTCTTGGGCACTTACTTCTTTGAACACTTTTGTTGAGTGCATAGTTCTTTATAGGACTATAAAAAACCCAGCACACTCTCATTGGAAGTGTACAAAAGAGACCAAAGCATCTTGATAATGTGAGCATGAGGAAATGCTCACAGTAGAAGCAAAGAAAAGGTCACCTTGACAGGAAAGAATTAGAAAATGACAGAAATGTCAGAAAGCATTTTTATTAAAATGCCAATATTTTGCTGTATCAGTCTAAGCAGGTCATCAAGATAAGACCTTTATACTATTTTGCCTTCCTGTCAAATTCTGGCATTTTCTACGAGGAGAATCATATACGCTTGTTTCATTTAGAGAGGGAAACTTCGCCCATCACACCTCTTATATTTACATTTTTTTTCCTGAAAGACTTTCCAGCTGCTGTGTGTATCAATCCTTTGGAGGTCCATTGCATCTGTCCTGCAGAGACGCTAATTGGTAGTTACCTTAAATTTTCTCAGCTAAAAAAAGGTCCAATCCTGCGAGAAATATATCTAGAAAATTGGATATTGTGTGGGTTTTTTTTCATTAAATCAACCTGTCTAAATGACAAATCCTATCAAAATTACCTCCCCAAATATATACATATACATACACACATAGACCACACTCACACTCAAACACACACACACACACATATGATTTGGCTTCTAGTTAAATGCAATTTTGTGGTGCTATATGAGCTACTCTGTTTACCGAATGAGTTATTCATACATTTTATTTCCTTGCAGGTACATGGCGAAATTGATGGAATATGTGTCATATCACTCTCTGACATCTGCTCATATTCATCAGCCTCTAAGTCCTTGCATTGGTTCCTTCATTAGAGAGGTGACACAAAACTCCATCAGGACTTGATATCCCCCTAGCACCTGGGCTAAATTGGATTTTAAATAAATGTCAGAGTGAGTTTTATATTAACATTGGAGAGCACGAAAAAATGTAAGTTTTGGTTCCAGGTTTGAGGCAGAAAACACACAATGTGTTTAAGGTAATGTCACATCGGGTTTCTCCACTTTCATTTTCGCGGCCTATGAGATGACGTAAAGGTGGAAAATGTAACCGGTTGTGATTTTTTTGTGTTTTTTTCATGGACTAAGTGTTTGGTGTCCCTCAAGTTTTGTTTTCACCGCTCATTAGTTAGACATCTTTCTATACACAACACTACTATGGACCTACTGTTAGAAAGTAACTGGAGTTTATTTTTTTCTGACTTAGTTTTCTTCAATGGCGAATTTTTGTATGATTTCTTGTGAATACAATTGTCTTCTTTTGTAAAAAAAAAAGCTTGATCTGAATTAAAAGACAGAGCCCATTGAGATATTGTTTGGGAACACGAATAAACTTGTCTTATAAAGGATCGATGAAGGATATTATGTTACCTTGAACCAATTTCATATGAGGATGGCTATTTTTCCAGATAATAAAAGCAACATAGATTACTATAAACTGCCAATAACGAATGAAGCCTGGTTCTTTACTTGTTCATTGTTTGTGCCGCCTGTATGACGGCAAAAAAGGACGTACACAGGTGAAACACATGTGATCGATAGTTACTGTTCACATAAAGCAACCATGCACAGGCCCATGATAAAGGGACATCTGACTTGTTTTCTTTGTTATTTGAACAATAATCATAAAAATAGATGTCAATCTGTAAATGAAAAGTAAAAGGGGGGAAAAATCATCTGCTGATAGTCATCAATTCATCAATACCAAGACAGGTGTGATATATGAGCGGTTTTGCTGTAATTGGTTGAGATAACAAGTATGGACCATCCACTTACCAAAAACAGTCTATTCACTTATATACATAAGGTCTTCTGCTAGTTATTCAACACTAAATGATAGGACTGCAACGCTTGTTACCACTGATACAAGTGATGTTGCCAAAATGACTGAGATGTGGCATCAAAACCGGAGTAAGGTGCCAAAAAAATGTATCCAAAAAACAAACTAAATACTGTGTTATGAATAAATATGAGCATAAAGCTGCCACGCCCGGCTCAGAAGCGAGCCCTCTGCAGATTCAGTTCCCTCCGCGCCGTCCCGAAAGGTCAGTCCAATCACACCATTTTTAATGGTATTATTTCGTGTTAGTCACCGTGGCCGATCCATACTCCCTCCTCTCGACGTAGGTGTGGAGATCATATGAACTACCTTTTGATGTTTCGGCTCCTCTGATCCAAAAGCAATTACTCTGTAAACCCTGTAGTAATTAGACTGAATTAAAGTACAGGAAAGAATGAGAGGGGGGGAATTGCATTTGGAACACACTAATTGCTCTCCTCACTGAACATTCATTTTTTATTATTATTATTTTCCTCTTTTAATTTCATTTATTTATTTATTTATTTATTTTTCAAATAGGATTGAAGTGATTGAAGGTAAAGTGTAATGCCAAGATATCTCTCCATTCCTCGGGTGAGAAGTAACCGTTTTGATCAAAGCTGGCTAAGAAAAGAAAAAATGCAAAAGCTTAATCAATATCTGAGGGTAGTGGCCTGATCAGTTTCTCTCTGCTCTGCTGCTTAAGTATGTTATTTTCCAAGAGAGAACTCCTCACCTGATAGATTACACTGATAAAAAAAACCCATGATGGCCACCTGCTCATAAAAACTTCTGCTTTTTTAACTTTTTTTGCAAAGAGCAAAGAAAGACAAAACATATAAGGAAGTAAGGAGGTGAGTGAGAGTTTTTACAATGATCACGCTGTGCAGGAATACCGTGTTATTCCACAGAATTGAGTTAAATGTTCAGGATCCGCACATGCACTTTCATCTGTCATTGTTAAACAGACTAAACAAACACAGCAGGCACTCATATTTGTGAATGAGCTGTAAAATTAACAGAACGAGGTACTCAAATTAAGTCCATTCTGGCGTTATGTTTCTATATTGAACACAATACACTCATCCTTACGTAAATCATGTGCCATAATATTATTTAATTCTTAGTAATTTTGAATACCTGAGTTGTAATTATAAACACTTAACACTTTTGGCACGGCGTCGCCATGCAACCTCTGATTAGATAGGTTTTTCTTGTTTAGCATAATGCCGTTAACACATTTCCACATCCTCTGTTCGTTTACTGTAAAAACAAGTCATCTGTGTTAACCCCTTTATCAGCTACCCCACTCAGCAGCGCTGCAGATAAATCCCTGCGACTCTTTCACAGCGCTGCTTATCACTTCCTGTGCCCTGCTGTCGTCCCCAGCAAACACAGCAGAAAACAAGGACAGGATTCTCGTCACGTTCGGGTCATTATTCCAGATATGTGTGCATTTTAAATGTGCATCTTATGTCTTGCTACATATATAATTTCACTGTATTGAAAATATTTTAAGTTGAGTTGTCAAAGTTGCACTTTATGTAAATTTATCAGGGAAAAAAGACAATGTGTCCTAAAATAAACTCTTTTAATAATGTGCCATGAAGCCCCCTGACCCTATATTTTACTGAACATGTAGTCATCCACAGCAGTAAGGACGATGGAGGCAAATGTCAAAGAAAAAGGACTCCAGTATCATCTTTGTGTGATAAATATATAGATTGGCAAAAGGTGGCACTGAAATGATCAGCAGACTGAGTCAGGCAACATTTAAAAGCAGATATTTTGATAATCAGTTCTGTTATTTATGTATGTATCTTTATTTATTTACAGCTGTTTAAACTTAAAAAACTATAAAGTATCACTTTGGTTTCAGTGATGATTTCAGTATTATTAAACAATTAATAGCCAAAATGACTTATTAGTTAATGAGTATGTTATCAACTAATTAATAAAAAAGGTAAATAATAGGGCCGTCGAAGTTAACGCGTTAATAACTCAAACTCCTTTTAACGGCAC
>JAPZDV010000013.1:2955693-2995948 GCA_029814665.1 Acanthurus lineatus
CACATCAGTTTCTTAAAAAAAAAAAAAAAAAAAAAAAAAAATATATATATATTTATGTGTGTGTGTGTGTGTGTGAACAGGGCTCTGAAATAAAACTTTAAAAGTTAAATTTTCTCTATTGTGAAAGCCATGCCTAGGTTTTAGTGTTGAATAGAACTACATCAGTATCCATACTAAGCTAGTAAATTCATTTACCAGTTTACAGATAACATAAATATAAACAAGGTTTAGATATCTGAACCATACTCTGATGTATATTGTGTCTTTGTCCTGCACTAAACACCAAGCTGGACTCTTCACCGACCCCTTCAATAAATGAGGGAAAAACCATCACTGCTACTACTGTTGACTCTGGTCATTTCTGAGAGCCGAGGTCGGGGTGTGTTTATCTCCTTCACCCACAAGGGGCAGCAGTGAGACCATCCCAGCTGTACTTGAAAAACTTACTTAAACAAGACATTAAAAGATGATATTTCTGCTTTTGTTGGAAATTTTTCAATCTATATGTTTTACTTTTACAAAAGAATAGACAACCGCGGGCCGCCGTTGTCAATTGGTAGCGCGCGCGGCCCATGCACGGAAGGCTCAGTCCTCCACGCAGCGGTCGCGAGCTCGACTCCGGCTCCGACCTTGTGCTGCATGTCACTCCCCCCCTCCCCCCCCGTTCCCTGTCCAATCTTCAGCTGTCCTATCAACAAAGGCACAAAAAGCCCGAAAAAAAAAATCTTAAAAAAAAAAAAAAGAATAGACAACCAGGATGTTGACTAAGCGGTCGGTTTGGCAATGAGAGGTGGTTTGCCTTTGCCATCTGCAATAAAGCACAGAGCAGCCTAAACCTTTCAGTGCAATTTAAGACTATCTGAACTGCAGATGCAATTTAATTACCTTATCCCTTTTCTTAGGCTGTAAGATATAAACCCCTGTTCAAAAGTTACTAACAAGACTAGTAAATTAGAAGACTACATTTTTTTCCCTCTGTCTTTGCAACCTATTTTTTTTTCTAGGTATTAAGATTATATGGCAACCGTCGACTAAATTAATTATTAATTACTTTTTACACATTGGAGTATAGATAGAAGAAACGCCATCGTCCCTACACTCTGGAAAACACAATCGCCCTCTCAAAGTAAAATCAAGAAGGTGCTGAAGTCTCATTTGTGTTGCACTTTGGCTTCTCACCTGAAAGTATTTTCTTCTTAAGTCTGAAGCACTGAAACTGGTTACATGTCACACTGAATGCACCGTAGGATTTAACAATGTTGCCTTAGCTTAGAAATAAACATTGTTGTGAAGGAAACTGCATTAAAACTTTAGATAATGACCCAGTAAAATATCACATAAAAAGCAGCACATGAAACTACCCTCAATCTGGGTTGTATTTAATGTTTCTGAGAGTAGAAAGAGAGGAAATTGTCTCATTGTTTTCAGTTCAGAAACTCTAAGCCAACCACTGCATCATTAAAGAATCAAAGCACACAGACAGCCAAAGACAATCTCGATGAGTGGCACACTGATAATTTATATTCATTGACTTTTTATGATACTGTTGTAGATTCTAATTTTGCTTTGACTGCTGTCAGTGATCCTTTACTAATGTTTTTTGAATATGTGGGCTTATTATATACAAGTAGAAATAACTGAACAATTTGAATCATCTGTCTAAGTTAAAATTTAGGATGGTAACTCTGGTATTCAAAAGCCTTGAGACTGTTAATTAGGATGACAGAATTATCATATGTACTAAATATATCATATGCATGTTTTACTTCTTGATGGCTGTGCTTGCTGCTGGCTTTACAACAAAATGCCCTTGGGTATAATAAAGATAACCCTGAATCTTGAACCTAAATTACTTAATAACCATTGAAATTCTACTGAATACATGCAGCAAAGTACTTAAGTTAACTTAAGTACATTAAGTTTGGCTGAGCGAATTGTGCTGTTCTAGATATTTTTAAAGAGTTTTTGTTCTGCAAATTGTTGAAGACTACAGAATAATTATATTTTCATTACCGAGATGTGAATGCAATCAATTAATAAGTGAACAACATATGACAAAATTTTCAAGAGCCAGAAAAGTATGTTATTATTTATGTTGTTGTACATAATAAAACAACATAGCATTTCTGTTGTTCTCTATTAACAATATTTATAACATTCTGTGTAAGGGCTCCTGAAAAACTGTTAGTGTAGAGTGAACTGGATTATTTAGAACAAGGTCATGTAGTATCTTAAATACAAGATGAAACAGGGACTCTATAAATCACATAAAAATGCATGATGGGGAACATCAATGTCTTGCTTTACTGATCTTTCCAGTGCTTTTACAAAAGTTCAGTTGCCAAATGTAAGACTGCTCCATTGCTCTCTATTGAAGAATTTTTACATTTTTGAGAGGATGGAGATGCATCTACACAGTTTAAATTACAATTAAATTACTTTAGGCTAAAGCATGTAATCATATTGCATTAATTCTAACTCTTGGAAGACTGTAAAATGAATAGTTCACTAATTAAATAAATTCGAGAAAAATGAAAAAAAAAGTTTTTTGTAGCAACTCCTTGTACATGGCATTAAGTATGACTTAAAGTTGTCTACCAGTGTTACTAAATTAAAATTAATTCAAAAATTCACCATATACCATGTGAAAGAGTTATTCCCGCAGGAAAATTATCATCTGACTCTGTACCCTTACAGATCTTTTGGCCCTTTTTATCTTATTGTTTAGGTTCACCATTCAGCAACTCCAGTCCAATCAATCATGTTTCCAGGGTTGGGTTAAGTGTTTTCAGTGTGAAATCTCAAACTTACCCACTGCACAATACCTGCTCAGCACCAAACAGAAGACAGACAAAGTTAGAGACTACTTGATGAACACAGTAAAGCACTAATAAGTCAAAGAGATTGTCTTTTGTTCAAGAGCTGATAGAGAAAAAAGCAGAACTAACAGGAGAGTTATTATAGGACTTGCATTCATTATGTGTACACAAACACTACTCAAATTAATATTTCTCTGTGTATGGTGTTTAAATAAGCAACTGTTTGCCAACACAATCGTCAAAACATTTTACAACCTATATAATAAATATGCTTTAAGGCTTTTATGCTGCCCTCAAGTGGTCAAAAGATGCAGTTTTAAACTCATACTAAAAAGCCTTGCATAAACTTTATAACCAATAGTGGTGGAAAAGGTATTAAAGTAAAAGAAGGAATATCACACTGTATACAGCCATATACATGTCAAAGCAATGCATTCAAAACAAGACTTGACTTAAAGAATAAAAATAAATGGGCAAAATAAAGTACTTAGAGAATCCTTTGGGCAGCACAAATGCTCAAGTAATTGTAATGGTATCATATAGTATTGTTTTTTTTTAATACAACATTACAATTAGTACTTTACTTAGCTTGCTTTAAATGACTTAAAATGGCTTTAACTATCTTTTCCATTTAGCTCATGCTAACTAAAACCACTATTCGTCCGACAAAACTACATCACCATGGAGAGTTCAGGCCAAGCTCTGAGGTCACTCAGTTTTTTAGGAAATCAATGAACTTGTTGATGGGCTTACCCACAATGTGAAAGCAGGGTTAGTGACTGGAATCAGTCAAACAGCACAACACAATAACTCGTTCCAAGGCAGCTGCTAAGATAGTCATTATTTGTATAGATCTCATTTTTTTTAACACTGCTGTATTTAGCTTCTTCGCTTGAAGCACATGGCATGATAAAATTAGTATGATCTTTGAAACGCACAGACGCTAAATATCCTGCCTGTTCCCTCCAGTATGAACCATGTGTGGGGGTGGGGCTGTGCATGCAAAGGCTCTGAACTGTCTATGTGTCCATAAAATGACCCACATACTTTAGAATATTTAGTGTAGTAGCTTGTACAATACAGAGTAAATGGATATTAATGTCTTTACTGCATACAACAGAGACCAAATGGCATCCAGGCTTTGATGAGAATGAGACATAAACATTTGATCCAAAGCTTTGAGCTCTTCTCCATTATACTAAGGACGCTTACAAGAAGGCTTTTAGTGGAGTGTAACGGTTCACAGGAACTGACAAAGCACACAACAGGACATGTACATCGTAGGTCATGTAATCCCCTGCCCCCAAAGCTTGACCCCAACACACACACACATGCATACACTCATTGGGTGACCCATTCCCAGCAATTACAAAGTCCCAACCAGTCTAATCCCCCTGCAACCTGAGCTGCTTTAATCTTAACAAAGGGGAGATAATAGATGTTGAAATGTGTGCCTGTCTGTGTGTGTCAGTGTGTGTGTATGTATATGAGATATGTTCTCTTATACTTTCCATACAAGACTAAGCCCATATTTCACACCTTTGCAGGCTGCAGGCTTTAAATTGTGCTCATTTTCTCTTAGTTGGTACATTTTGGCTAAGACATCTAAGCATAAGGGTCCTCATTAGGGTATATTCTAATGTTTGTGTGTGTGTGTGTTTGTGAGAGCTCTGATGTCAATTGCCATGTGAATCATCAACAATTAGTGATGGATAGTGTTGCTGGTACCAGATGGTCCTTTAGGATTTACAATGTTATGTAACTGCAGAGAGGGCTTGAGGAGGGGGTCAGCAGGACTGAGAAAGATGAGAGACCTGACACATCATGAGCAGCTTTTATCACACACCAGCAGACCCAGAACACAGCAGGGAACAGTTTGGAAAATCATTGACCTGAAATCCTGAAGGTGACGTCACAGTCACAGTGACATCCTGAAGGGCTGAGGGCAGTTTTGTGGACAGAGAAAGGCGCACGTTTGGGCCTCCACAGGGAAAACTTATGGTTATTTTCATGATCAACTCATCTATTTTTTCCATTAATCAACAATAAACTCCTAAATTTTAATAATTTTTGTATTTTACAGTCAAATTTTAAATATCGAGTCTAAGGAATTATTAAGCAAGCTTCTTAAAAGACACTGTGTATCATTTCTATAAAATGTACTTTTCTTATGAGGCTTTTCAAATCCCAGACTCATGACTTGAGTGAGGACGTGAACTTGGTGTCCTACATGGTTTCTAAGGAACTGAGTGACATCCTCAGAGTTCTTATTCTCCATAACCAACAGTTCAATCCCTGGAGATATTCAATTTACAATGAGATTAAACAGAGAGAACAAAGGCAGAGAGGAGTTAGAAGCAGCCAATATATACTGTTTTTTCTTGATCACTGAGTTAACTGTAGGACCTGGAAGGAATAATTCACTGATTGCTTCAGCAATACTTTCAGCTTAAGAGAGTTCCCAGACTAGTGACCACACTTGCACCTAAATAAAACAAGAGAAAGCAGATACGCTCTAAATGGTTTGAAATAGTGGCCGTTAAAACGGTCACTATTTGTAAACAAAATGAGCTGATCATGAAAAATAGAGCAGTTTTTACCAAAGTAAATATACACTGACAACCTTTTAATTGGAATCCTTCCATTGTGATTCTTATGAGAACTGTGGCTATCATATGCACTGAGCAGGTCATTTTACAGCTTAGAAATAAATTGTCAGTGATTTCTGGCACATAAACTATGTAGACACTTTAAAATGTCTCATTATTTTGCATCTCCTCTCATAAATGACATGGGTCTAAATAACAACTGAAAACAAATTCAAGAGTACTGTTTTCAGACTGATTATTATCACTGGAAATCAAATTTTCTACATGCCATTTATACATGTGCGTGAGTGTGTGTGTATGTATTACAGCTTTCCTTCCTCACTCTCGACCCACATCTGTGGTTACAGTAGTTGCTGATTTTGTTACAGCTACCAAAAAATTATATTTTCCGAAACTAGCTTTAGACTGGTTCTCTTTGATACAGTGACAAAAACTTTAAAAGTATTTTATGCATTGTACTAAAATTAGCACAAGAAACAAAGTTATTTAGGAAAGCAACAAAGAAGTAACACTGCCAGAAAAAGTCAACTCTGTGCTGAAAAGACTTTAGTCTGACTGTGTAAAAGTGTGTCTTAAAGGAGTATATTTTCCCATTGTGTTTGACCGTGTTTACAAAGGTCTGTAGTGGTGCTCCATTTGCAGCTCTTTCATTCACAAGGACATCTTATCATGGGAACTCCTGTTTTATGGCTGCCGCAGAGCCGAGAAACAGCAGGAACACACATACACAGAGACAATGCTTTTGTCACTCTCCTTTGGAATGTAGCTGTCTATTACTATGTAAATGAGCAAACATCCACTCTCGTAAACTACTCTGTGTGTTTACATAAGAGTGTAAAGAGCAAGAATATTGTCAAGAGAGCGTAAGAACAACATACACACACATGGCTTGGTTTTAAGATAACTTCTAGCTGAGATGAACATCTAGCATGTCGTCCAGTAATCCACTTTAATTTTCTTACTTTTGCAGAAACATGCAGCAGTCTCATCCAAGGCTATTTCTATACATTACATCCTCCGCCTCACTGTGGGGATCAGCATAGTTTCCTCTTATCCTAATCTCTCCTACAAGGGATGAATCCAATTTGGAAGCAGTTTAGGAGTCTAGTGAGAAAAATCTACTTGTTCCAGAAACCACAATCAAATATTTATGTTCAGCCAGCTTCAGCTTCCAGGCACTTGTTTCTGTGTCGCATCCAAAAGGGACCAATATTAAGCACTCTGGTGACCATTCAGGCTAAAACTAGCTGATAAAGATGGAGGAAATGATAGTCTCTATTCACAAGCTAAATAAATATGTGACATACGGAGCCAAATTGTTTGACAGCCAACAGCCCTTTTAATTCTGATGGGGTCACAACCCATAGACATGCAATTTTATTGGGTAAATCTAGCTGAAACTAATTTATTCTCATCAATCTTAGCTATCCTGAAATAACTCCCACCTACCATCTTTGTATTGCCAAGTTTTGTGTCTTTTAACATGCTCCGAACATACCTCACAAACAGATAAACTAGTCAAGGTCAGGACAACAGGATATTCCAGTCCAGGGTGTGAATTGGATAAAACTGCTGCTCTCTTGAGTTGATGATAGGCCTGTTTACGCAGCCTTTTCAAGGGAGGAATGTTGTGCTGTAATTCTGTTTCAAAGTTCTGTATAAAAACTTACAAAGACAGGATGGGGGGGGCTGTTGTTGTTCTGCCTTTGAGCTGGCAGTGGAGTTAATAACAGAGCTGAAATAACCTCTGTGTAAAAAGATTCAGTCGGCAGGACGCTCACTGCTGCTTGTGATTGTGTGTTGTTTTTTTTTTTAAAATTAAATACTTATTCCACTTATTATTCAGTTGTGTCTAAACAAAGAGAGTGAGATGCAAACACACACACACATGGTCAGGAGAAAAACACCTTTCAGCAGATCACAAGTTTTAACTGCTGCAGAAGAAGCAATGCCATTCTTATCCAGGAACAAATTAAAAGCCTTATGTTATATACTCATGTGGTTATTCTTGATGATCTGCTCTACGTGCATTTAGAAAAGAACAGAGGAGCAGAACTACTTGTTGAGGGATACCAGAACAGGATACCGCTTTCATGAGAAATGATGGTCAGGCCTCATTGCTTTATCACCACCTTTCTGAACCTGGCAATATGACACTAACGCTTCCAGAATTCCAGCATACTATCTAAAATTAGACATTGGGCCACATTATGGTGGGTTTGTTTGGTTTGGTGTAAAAAAAGCCAAGCCAGTGTGATGACAGGTGTTTTTGTGGCAGTGTTGTGGAATCTCTGTGTAAAACAGGAGTATGGTGTATCCTGACATGGAGACAGAAGCAGTGTGTAGGCTAACAAAGTAAACTAAACACAGTACCGGGATGTGCGTCACACACTACTAGTGTATTTGAGTTTTTTAATCCTCGAATACAGTTTTAAAAGGCGTCTTCTGCTGTCACCCTCATCAACCAACATCTGCAATTTACAATTTTAATCCAAGTTTGAATTGCTAACAAGCACCAGATTGCAGCAGAGTATGAGCAACATCACAGAGAAAACATGACAGGTTACTGGTCAGAGGACCCTCAATTTTTTTTTACCTCCCTGATGACTAAATGACATTTGTCGTGTTAAGATCTTAGGGCTGCTCTTGTCATTCATACATTTCAGAATGGATCTGTAGGAAATACTGGCACAGGTTTTATCTTAAAGAAATATACTGCTCCCGGGCTACTGTTCTAAGGCACCCCACCTCTCACCCTGATGCATGCTGGGATAGCCTCCAGCTTACTGTGACCCTGAACACGATCAGTGGGTATAGAAAATGGACAGATGGATTGAAGATCAGTGAGAGAGCAGCTCACAGCCTTGGCAGTGGGTGGCGGCTAAAAGAGGAGTACACTGCACAGTGTATTATCTAACAGAATAGTTTATATATTGTCCGAGGCCATGGCAAGTGGAGAGCACTTGGCTTTATGTGGTCGTCTAATGTCCTTAGGGATTAAAGCCTTGTAACTCAGCCTTATACACAGTTCATACAAAACTGAAAAACAAGTTTTTGCAAGTCAGGTTAAAGCCCTGACACAGAGGGAATAGTTTAGAGAATGACAGCCGCAATGTGATTAAACCCTGATCACTTTTATAAAGAATGTCTATCTTCATTAAAACAAGGGATAATTAACACACCACAGACATATAAATAGAATTTAAGGTTCACTTTCTACTGCTGCTATCAAATAGGTTCTGTTTTCTATTTAAAGAATCACACAGAGGAATACAATGAAGTTAAAACTGGACCAGAAACATGTAATAAACAGACGGTCCATGTAGCGCACAGCAATAAAGCTTCCTTTGAAATATAGTCTTTTATGATACTGTTTTATCACAGCAGCATGTCCTGTCAAATCGAATTCAATAAAAGTAGACCATTTCAAAAAAGGAACAAAAAATTGAACAACTTAACCTCTGTCTTTGTACTTTTATACCATCAAACTGTTCTCCACTGCCCCTGAAGACAGACAGACAGAATACAATTAACAACATATCTGTAGCCAGTGAGAGAGTCCATTAACTAGTCTGTCTCAAACTACTTTTAGCCACAAATTCTGTCCTGCTTCTGGTTCTGCTTTCACCTCCAATTAAAGCAGACAAAGCTTGGTGATGAGGGGCACTAAACAGCAAGTAAATACCAGTTACATGTGGAGAAATAGTTTTTTTTTTAGTGTGTTTGACTTTGCACTTTTAGTGCCTATAATGAACATAAATATGTGGGCTGACCATTCCTCCCATTCATTCTCATCCATGTTGTTTAGTTGAACTGTAAATGCAAGTGATGTTTGTAAAAGCTTCAGCTGTCTTGAGGTTATCACAGGTTTGTTGTTAAGTTCTCAAATCTCCAAGTTTACTGACTTACAACACCTGAATAAATGCTTCTTCATCTAGTCTGTTTCCACATTAGACGATGCAATGAAATGTTACTAAGCCTACATAGATTTTTTTAATTCTCTTTCATTGTTTTAATTGGAAATTTTGGGGGGGGGGGTTTTGGAAAATTTTTCAGCCTTTCTGCCTCAGTAACTGTCAGGGCAATACATTTCTCCATAAGGAAGTGAATCTTGTTATTATTTCTGTAGCACCTGCAGTGTGAATTTAAAATGAGAGGGGGCTGACAGTGACTTGTCACACAACAAGGCCTTAAAGGAGTCAACCTAGGAAGATCTTTTGAGTGACAAATTCTCACCACCTGTAGGCTTGAAAGGTGGCTGTAAAACTTTCACTTCTTTGTGAGGGACTGCAGCTGCAGTCAGCTTCAAGTCACAACGTCTATAATTGGTTTCAACAGAGATCCACAGTCTTAAAAAAAGACAGAAAAACAACAGCAATAAAACATTTAAAACAAATCTGAACTTTTCACTGTTTATTTATATATCCAGGTTGTTCCATACAAGCAAAATCCGAATCTGAATAAACTACATTTACACTGCTCTTTTTCTTTGTCAGAGTTCTGAAGCTATGCGGTCAGTACTGCATTTCTTTTTTTATTGAGGGTCTATTGTTTCAGCACACTGATCAGAGATAATCTGAAGGACAAGTGAAGTACTTTTAATGAACTTCTTGATTCTGAACAATACTAAGTTGTTTTACATCTTCAGGACGTGTAAATGAGCAACTATTTTTAAAGACAAGCCACATAATGACTTGTGTAGATCCTCTCTCACCTCTGCACTAAGATGGTGATGGGCTTCCATACCTGCAGGACCTGCAGGCTTCCAGGACTCCTGTTTGAGCTGGAAAGATTATGGCTGATTCCTTCAACCCTGAACAGAAACTCATTGAAACACTCACCTCCTCAAGGAGGCTCAAGTCTCTTAGAATAAAAACCTCTCATCAAAAACAATGTCTCACTGACTCCTGGACTGAGGAACAAGGACACTGACCCTCATCCTGCCCCATACATGTACATTAAAGTATGGTCTGCACAGCTAAATCAACAAATCACAGTTAACACTTTTTCTGTAAATCTTTTTTTTTCCTGTTACACTTTATGCATATTCTTTTCTTTATACTGTTAACATTTGCATATTCTTGGGCCAGTATTTTGCTCTCTCCATCTTCTTCATTTTTAACACTGTCCAGCTCTTCATCTCATAATTTTCTGTATTAATTTATATATTTAAATGTAAAATGTCTGTTTTATGTGTTTTATGTTTGTGACTCAGAACTTGCTTTTTTTGCTATGTTTTTGTGATTGTATATAAATATACTGTTGCAGACAAAAAAAGTGTAATATTAGTTTGACTGTCCACTTCACATATTGTATCAGTGTATAAATAGCCTTTTGAACCAGGGACTACCTTCACAAAGGTCCTGTGCCAGATAACATATCTCCTCTCACTTCTCCTTTTCTCAGGTCTGTTATTATTTTAAACCACATTCTCTTCTTTGTTACCCCAGGTTAGCTATAAGACACAAATTAGATAACTTGCAAGTGGCTGTAGGATCAAAACAAGCCTCTTATCTGATTTCAGTCAAAACGGTAAAGCGGTCTCGAGAATTTCGACATGCTGCCACATCTTTTCATTCTTCCTGACCTGGCTTTGATGAATAGCGATCTACAGTATTTGCAAACACAACACACTAGGCCTAGAGAGCTGTAATTGGAGGAGCTGTCAAGCCAGGGGAGTGGAAGGCTGAAGTTGTCTTCAAACAGCAATTTAGCGTCTCCCTTCCAGAAAGATGCAGCTGAACACCTGTCAGATGAAAACTGTTCATTTGATGTAAATGTTTTCTGCAGTGTGTTAAAAGCTGCTGCTTCACATGCACACCAATTTAGTATCGGCTGTTGCCCAGAGTTATGAACAGGGAGATGATAGCTAACTGTTACGGCTGTCTTATAGCACCAACATGAACACACTGTAATAAAACATTCCTTTTTTCTGGGGTTTTTCCAAGCGAAGCAGTCTTGGTGATAGAGGTCTACAGGTTAGAAAAACAGACCTCGGCACTGCTGGAATCAGCAAATTGTCCAGAAAAATGTGGACAGGAAATGTGCTTTCCATGGACAAATAATGATCAAAAGGATTCAAACACACACATATACACACACACACACACCCACACACACTTCTACTACAGCCCCACCTCTGCAACTTAATCCTCTTAATGTACCTGATGATGCACCTGGTCTGAATCAGTGTTATCACCCTCTACGCACACACTCAACACCCTCCTCACACACATGCATACAAAGCTCAGAGACTATTGTCAGGGCAGTTGTCGGACGTCAACGTAAATTAGCACACAGAGCAGTTTTGGGGCTTCATTAGCATCCAGAGCTGCTATAATTAAATGTGTGTGAGTGGCTGCTCTGTCAGATGACATCAGGCACAGATTCTTTTTAATAGTCTTTGCTTTAATGAGACTATCTATTACAACTGATATCTTATAACAGCACAAACAGTATTTCTCTCTTTTTGGTAGATACACAAGTTCTCTGTCTGGTGAACTTCATAATGACTTAGTATACAGTATGTAATCACAGACTTACAGTGCTCAAAGAACCTCAGCTTTTTTGAAATGCATTTTAACAGCTTACATTTAAAAATTATAGGATGAGGCTCTCACATGCTGAATGTAATGTCTGTTTCACCAACATTTTTAACACGGCAAATAGACTGGCTAGTCATTTTTAATTAGTTTTGAGATGTTATTGCTTTCTATCTACAAAACATGGCCAAATTCAACTGTATGGGGTTTTAGGCAGAAACAAGTTTTCCATTCTCTACCTACCTCTGTCCACCTCCTGCTCTCCTCTGTCATTGAGTATAAAATGCAAAAATAATAATAAACAGCAGTACAATGCAGGGAATTAAGGACTAAACTAAACTAGGACTATGACATCTCATTAAATTCTTAATTTTTAGGATTATTTTGTGTATTTCAGTGACTATCATAAATTATATAAAAAAAAAAACATGACAATTTTCATGAATCCATGGGGGGAGCATTCAATTTTCTTGTTTTATTTAACCAAGTCTTAAACTATGAGATTCAGATCACAATGATATATTTTAACTTTTTGGTTTCAAAAGTGATTTAAAGTGTAATGGATTATTAAAACAGCAGCATGTTATTACTCTCAAAATCAATTAGTTGATCAATCACTTCAGCTTTACCATCAACTAAGGATTGAAAGAAAACAGCATTTTAGTGATGAAAAAGCCAGTACAGACTTACAGTGACCACCAGCTTATCAGACACATATTATGATCTTTCAATGAAATAACACTAAATATTAAATTAAACCCTGAAAAATGTCTCTATGGAAGCCATAATAATCCCATGTTTCCGTTTTGTACTAATCAATGACATTCACAAACCCTCCACCCATGCTGCCTCTGTATTCTGGAAAATAAAATGTCAATAAAGTTGAGGTCATCAGATCCTTCCAATTTCTTATTCAATCACTGTATTGATTATTTAAATCAATTTAATACTTTTGTTATTTGTTTTCACTTTAATTGCTGGAACACATGTAACCTATGAGAGAAAATGTCTGTCAACACCGAAAGTGAGCAGATTGGAATTGGAGCAGCAGATTTTTGAGACAATCAATCAGCGGCATTTTCTGACCACTCAGCCAGACCAGCTGATTGGTCCCGAGAGGGGAGGCAAGAGAGTTGTGATAGCAGTCATTAGTCCAGCTTCAACTCAGGGCCACTCCTGGCTAACGACTGGTCATCAGAAGATGAAATGAATGAAATGGGACTGTTGTTGGCCAAGTATTTTATGTTGTAGCTGCTTGGTTCTCAAGTGAATTAAAGTTGATGGACTGTATTTCTAAATCAACTTTAATTTGTCATTGTTAACCGTACTGTCATCAATTATTTGTAACACTTTATGCTGCTGTCATTTACATTTCACTGGGCACAAATTCAAAATTGCACAAAATTATTTCCTGGGTGTCACGTGTATAAATATATAAATACAAATTTCTTTTTTTAAAATCACGTTCTATTCTATTGCATTGCATGAAGAATTAATTTTTTTTAATTTGTTTTGCAACCTTGTGTTGCACAAGAACGATAAATTACCTTGTACCTTGGACCAAGTAATCTGTATCTTGTATTTGTGTGCCTGTCTTCAAGCTATTTTTGCATTATCCAAGCAGAATTTCTCCTCCTTTAAGTTTGTCAGTTTTTACCCTCTCAAACAGTACATACCAAATTCAAACCCTGTGGGAGTTCGCTAAATGCTATGCCTTAAGTGGAGCACTTGACCTTATTATGGCATCACTACAGACAGACTTAGAGTGCACGTTAGCTGCACTCTGACTTTTCTGACAGGAAACATTTTTTCCTGTCCTGTCAAAAAGTGTCCAGATGTAGAAACCCTGCTGAAAGTGGTCACATGTCTATGGCCTAATATTCTTCACAGATATCTAGGTGTGATAATCAAATTTTTCTACTGTTTTAGCCCATTTTTGAAAAAAAGAAGTTAGGGCATAACATGACATTTAAGAAAATCAAAAATTGCAGAGAACAATCTATTACAAGTGGTAAATGGCATCTTCTATATCTTATATGCAAATGACACCAATATGAACTTGCCAGTCAAACCAAGTAAGCTATGCAAACTGTCTTCCCTGCATTAACAGAAAAAAATGAGGCAAAAAATAAAAACATTTCAAGCTAGACTGAAGCCGCTCTGCTCATTTTAATAAACACATTAGGCCTGTTTCCAAGCCCTAATTTGGAATCACTAAAATACTTGTTCATTCAGGCTTTTCTGGTCATCTCAGGAGCATTGCTATACTTAGATCCATCCTGAGTTTCAGCGATACAGAGGATTACATGCTTTTATCTCTTCTTGCCTTAACTGCTGCAGTGCCCTGTTTGTTTGCCTTCACCAAAGAGAGAATGCCTCCAGTACGGAGAGAGTGCTGAAGCAAGGCTTTTACCTACAAAAAGAGAAGAGCCAAATATCTTCCTCTCTCACTGATGGCTTCACTGATTTTTGTAGCAATTATGTGCAAATGCTGGTCTTGCTCCGGGTTATCTCACCGAACCTTTGACTGTTTAACAGACTACAGAGTGCATGACTGAAATGACTGTGACTGTGTCCAGGCTAAAGACTAAAGGTGACTGAGCTTCTGCCATCGTGGCTCTGTTGCTTTGGAGCAATCTGCCGGAACTAGTGTCACAGGCAGTGTTTCTACTAAGAAATCTCCTGCTGGTCCATACATTTACTTAAGCTGTTGAAATAATATTTTTGGTCTACTTTACTTATTAGACAAGCAATTTAGTATGCCAGTACTCAGCTAGTCGTTTTTAATCCACTAAATCTTGTACAATCTGTAATTACTGCTCTTCATCCTTCATCCACCTCATTGAGCTTTTATTTTTTTAAACATTGACAATGTTTCCTTTGACAAGACATTTTATTCCTTGTCCACCTCTGCATCTCCCAATCTTCCACATTTAATTTGACTGGAGTTGAGGAAACTGGAAAATACAAGCAAGTGAGGCTTAGGTTAGGTCGTTTTTGCAAAACTGTTTGTAAGGTCATGTATAACTTTTTTTGTTTACCTAAAAGTGGAACCAGGAATTCTTGAATAGACAAATCTTCACAATGATTTGACTAAAAGGCTCCACATAAAACGTTAATGCTTTAAAAACAGTTTTAAAGTTTTTTTTTAAAGTTTTGCTCTTTTTATTGCGCTCTCAAATTATTTTTAGCATCTTGTTGAATTTAAAACATGCAGGCTAAGTCTTTTAAGTGTTAATCACAATCACATAGCCTGTGGTACGAGCCCTACAGTTCAGTCAGCTGTCTGTCACAATGAAACTCCAACAGGATCCACTATTGACACTTTCTGATTAGTTTTGGATTAAGGACAGTTAAGGTTAGAGTCAGGACCACCATCAGTGTTGAACCCTGCCTGAAAAGCAGCGTTTCCTTTGAGGCTAAGCTTATGGAAACAAAGTTACCTATTGTGGTTTTGAGAGTTGACCATAGTGGTCACAAACAATACATCCTGGTACATGCAGGCACTGTGGGAAAGGGTTCCTGAGCCAATTACTCTGTCAGTGTCAATGTTAGCCAAGTAGCTGTACTTTTAATAGGCTGCACAGTCCACCAGCACAGACTAGATGTTCATACAACTGGGAGAAAAAAAAATCCATCAATACACTTCCTTTTTGGAAAGAATATAGATGAACTATCCTCAATACTAAGCACAAACAACCATTTTTTTCTGGTAATTTAGCAATTTTTACTATTTACCAAAAACTGCAAATCCAAACACTAAAATTTAATTCTAATTTACTAAACACATTTAAACTGATTAATGATGACTGGAGGAGTAACAGTGAAGGAGGATTATGGTAGTAAAACACAAACCAATTTGAAAAAAGAAATACAGCTCAGTAGATTAGATGCATACCTAATTTCTGAGTTTTTCATTAGGCTTATAGTTACAATACAGTCACTATGTATTAACCAGCCAGCAGACAACTTCCCCTTCTTGTCCACTCAAAAAAGGACAATGATGGGCCATTAGGTTGCACTGAGGTCACATCTGAGTCAGTGAAGGAATGTTAGTGATGACTGACTCAAGCCATGTAATAGGGATGATTCTGGCGCTAAGTACATTTCAAAGGCATTTTCATGCATGCTGAGAAATCCTAGAATCCTACAAAGTACAAATCAATGGATCTCAATAAGGGGTCTGAATTGCCTGCCTAGGCTGTGAATTCCAGAGGTCTGTTAACTGTTTCCACTGTTAAAGTTTCAGGGGTTAAGAATCATCTACAGTGCAATTCCTTATTACTCTGAATGTACAGCAGCAGCCAATGTAATATTGAAATCTTAACAACTAAAATTGTCTTGCTGTACTAAGCCAATTTTGGTGTTCTGTTTTGTAGACATTTCTGTCACAAAATAGGTTCCAGTTTATTTCACTTTTCAGAAGAATCAGTCTTTTAAATTAACATACAACACTTTAAAGCACTTGTTCTGTTTTACATTTATATCTGAAATATTTGACAAGTGTTCTTTTAGTGGAGAGATTTATGATAACAAAATACTGCAGTGGCTTTTAGACTACACGAAATGTAGAAGTTTGGGTCAATTAAAATTCCATAAAACGTATATTGCAACAAATATGGTCACAAAACAAGAAAGACTTTCAAAAGCATTACCATTCCAAAAATCTACCTTTTTTCTTTGTCAGCAACATGTCAGAAACTCTTTTTATCTTAAATCAAAGACAACTTCTAACAGAGACAATTTGAAATGATTTTTGAGATTAACATGATATTCAACCCAGTTTCTATACAGCCACTCAAATGCCGTACACTCCACCCCATGGTACTCTAAACAAGTCAAATCTACCACTGAGCAGCATGATTTGCAGCCGCCATTTGACCCAAACCAGCTACCATGGCCATTCTGTCTGAGACAACACACACACTCTACTAGGTCTGTCTCTAGCTAGGTCTGACTCGATTAGACAGGGACTCTCATTACCATTAAATAATGCAAGACACCAAAACCAGCAGACATGAGTGAATAATAAGTCAAACACATGATAAAGCAATAGTTAAATAGATTTTTCATGTAAATATAACATGCAGAAAAATGGATGTGACATGTCAGATTGATGCTACATGAGCCGTAAGGACACTGATGTGTGTGAAATTTAAAAACAAAATCTCTAGCCTATAACTCTATATCCTCTGATTAGGCAAATTTCACGATGTGTAAGGACCAAGATGGAGTCAGAGAGAGAGAGAGAGAGAGAGAGAGAGTTGAAAAAGACAAGAAAATCAGTCGGAACGCATCAACATCACTCCATCCTGTTACATTGCCTTTCTTGGTCTCTCTTCCTCTCGCTCTCTGTATTCAAACCATGAGAGAAATTAAAAAATAACACAAATCCTTTACTGTTTAAAGCTTTTGTTGTGACAATACATTTTATTTTTAAGCTACAATGTCTCTTCAGTCAAACCACATTAATTAGTTACTATACAGCCTTTACTGCCCTATTGGCAAAAATTATATTTTACTCTGAAAGAAAAAAAAGTCACCAAACATTACAAGATTGAAACTTTATCAAAACTACACAGAAGTCTTTGGGCAAAGTTACTGATAACACCTCTGGGTTAAACTAAAGCCGTCGTTACATCTGCATTTCAGCGACAACGCAATTTAAGGAGGTATCATTTAACTCTAACAGGGAGAGTTCCCCCATATAAATTGCTAATGAACCCATCCATACGTGGCCTATTTTTTTTATTTTTTTTATCATGATTCAGTGTGAGAAGGTAGGCTACAAATGAGCAGAGCATTTCATGGGCTATAGGCTATTTTTAAAAGGCATTTAATTTGACAACTTCTATACAAGTTACTGCTCTGCACTCGGCTTTCGATGCTAAAACAACGAGATTCCCTGAGATCCGCGACACTCCGAAACTTTCACATACTGTAAGTAAAGAAATAGAGGGGAAAATTAAAAAAAGGAACAATTTCGATAAAAAACTGACTGTTTTTTATTATTAATTCATACAGGTTGGTATGTCAAAAAAACTGCTCTGAGAAGCGAGCGAAAACGGTCGGGTAAAGTTAAAGTTGCTTTCCACCTTAGTTTAAAAATTCTCCCTCACTTTTACCTTAAAATAACCTAACTCAGTGCCCGCGTGCCCTCCGTTGTTACCGAGTGCCGCGCGAGTGTCAGGCTGCAAAGGACTAAATTGATTTAGGCTATGCTACATCTCACACAAGAAGAGCTTTGCAGGAATAAAATAAAAAGGTGAAAAATGTTAATGATATCTGATCACTTGTTTCATGTGCTGTAAACCGCTGTAGGGACAGTAAAATGAGCTCGGAGCCAGTGCCACTTACCGCTGCGTGCCGAGGATGGAGCTCAAACAAGAACAGGCAGCGGAGACGGACTGCTGCTCTCTCTGTGCGTCCCCTCACTCTGACTCTGCTGCTGCCGCCGCCGCTGCCTCTGCCTCGCTCTCTGCCGCGCGCGGTCTCTCTCTCCCGTGCTGTCCCCACCTCTCTCTACCAACCCCCTGTCCAACAGCCCCCACTCGCCAAATCAACAAATTGAGGAGTTGAAATGGCTGCTGATTGGTCATTACAGTGCCGTCGGTGATTAAAGGGGCACACGCACGCTCACACGCACAGAACCCACATCGTGGGCTCAATCTTCATCCCAGCTTTAACCGACAGACACATTTCAACCAGCAGCCAGCTGCCTGCTTTCTTAAAGGAGAACTCTGGGTTAGCCTATTAAAAGACCTTTCAGCAGCAGGAACATGGTTTGACATGTGTCCTTCCAGATGGGCTTTAATAAGCAGAGGTTGGACCATTTAATTTCAGCAAGTACCTTGCAGGTGTCACAGCCAAAGGTGACTGTTCTTGCCTGTAGAAATGTCTCCCAGGCAAAGTGGCACAAAGTTATATACAAGATTACTAACAATGCACAACACCAGGGCTGTGAAGCTTCTGCAGGTAGGGCATGGATAAAGAGGGATGAACCCATACAAACCCATAGTTATTTATCACCTTATTAATGAGTGTCTGTTAATCATACAAACTTCTCTATAGCATCTTTGAGACCATTGTTTTGATTTTACGACACATAAATTCACTATTTTCAATCAGCCTTGTCACTTTCTCAAGCCTTGTTTTCTGAAACAACAGAGAGTTGTTTTCACAATGAATACCTCTAAACTCACAGCATGCTACCTGCTCAGAAACAAACAGGCGATAGACAAAAAAAGCAACAAATTCACGCCGTCTCAACCTGTATTTAAAAATAATTGCATTTTAAACCAGTAGGAACACAATTTACAAAAGGTACCTTTTGAAAATAGTTTTTCCCAGTTCCCCTAATTTTATCAAGAAGATGTTATCATGAGCTGTATGTTTCTTATCATGAGCTGTATCAGTTTCTATCATCCTACTGAAAAATAGAAGTAAAAGTTTTGCCAAATTGACACAGTTTTGAAACCCAGATGGTACTAGCTTTTCCTGTTATACTGACAGTGAACTTGAGAAGAAGACAGGATTTTTGATTTTGACTGTCATGTTTGATTGATAAGCATTGACAGTTTTTCCTTTTCCCCTGTCTGTCCATCTCATGTTTACATGTTGTTTTGCTCTCTGAATGAATCTTGCAAACCTGATTTTTGATAGTCTTTTGTGCATAAGAGCCAGAAATAAGTTGGCATGAAAAAAAATATGATTTTAAAATTACTGTTTTGTATTTTGTAAGGCTGGAAATTTATAAAAATCTACAGTGTTTATTTTTGCTTTTTTCATGAACACTTGGTCTTGCTGCGCCACTGAACCAGGGTTAGGCTACTAAAGATCTGGCACACAGAAATGTCAGGAGGGGTGGAGCCAGGTGGTGGCCATAAGTGGTCATTAAATTAACACAATAAATTAAAGGCTGGTCAGTTGTCCAGCCACCAACATTGAAACCTTTTAGAGAGCAACACATGTATTCATAGAATTGAAATTTCATCTATCAACTTATAATACAACTTATAATAATTTCTGGTGTCAACACAAATGGAATTATATCAAAATAAAGGACAACTGCAGAGGATAGCAAACAAAGCAGCCTATTTCCTGCATTTTCTGTGTATGATTCAGAGACCTTAAACCATATGTGGCAGCAAGACAAATCAGGCAGTTTTATCTTGCTTTTTATTTCAGTAATTGTGATTGTGATGTTTTTTTGGCAAACTGCTGTCTACATATATATCTCGCAGCATATTTGTTTCTTCAAATAATACTGTTCAGTAGTTATTACTTTTCTCAGGTGGTCAGGTGTATTAATAACTTATGGTAACACTACATTGATTACTGGTGCAACTATAGACAAAATCTGATATTTAAACATTATGGCTGTTTGCTGGAAAACCAAGACAGATAATTGTAGCAGCAATGAAAAGCTACTTTTCATTACTTTTAGGTGAGATAATTGGTAAAGTAATTATTTTTCTCCAGAGAAGTTAAATTTAAAGAAATAACCAACTGCAACCAAGTATCTATTTACACTCAAACACCTTAAAAATGCAATAGTGAAACAGCAGTAAAAAAAAGACCATGCTTACCTAAAGTCTGGATGGACATGGTGTAATTTCTCAAGTAGGTGGCATGCTGAGCAGAGCAAGGACACCTCTAACATAAGTGTCTTATGTCTAATTATATTATATAATTTCAATTGTTTATTTAAGTAGATTTAAAATAACACAACATTTGCAACCGTTCCAATTTTTTTCAAAACATTTAAAGGTTACCTAAGAAACCTATTCTAAATAAGTCCATAGGGTGTATTTATACAAGGCAACGTCAACGTTCTGTTTTGTTTTATTCTTTACTGGGTTTTTGTCGAGTTTCCTATTTGTTTCCCTCCTGTGCTCCTCCTCAGTCTGTTTGCCTCTAAACACCTTTCCTTTATGGCCTTCAACAGTCTCATTAGCCCTGGTTTTTGTCACTATTTTCACCAGCTAATCCTATTCTTTCCTTTCGCTCACCTGAGCTTCTCGGCCTGCCTCTCATCCCCTTGTCAGTTTATACCTGCCGCACAGAAAAAAAATTAACGACATCGGGCCACATAAAAGGGATGATGGGGCCCAATGAGTCTGGCAGGCAACAGTATAAAGCTGTAAAATCACCTTATGAACAGATATAGTGCCACAGGAACATCAGAATACATGTGACTTTGGACATATAATGCAGCACTACAAGTGAAATAATAAGTGACTTTGAAATTATTATTGTTAAACTTACTACTAAAGTAAAGTATTAATTCCACATATGAAGGTCATTTTAGTTCATCATGGTTAGTCCTGTTTTAGGAAAACATTTTATAATTAGGTGTTTAACTCTACAAAAAAGTTAAATTAAGCCTGAGAAAATAACCCTTGGGATGTCATCAGGGTATGCTTAGTGTGTGTGAATGGTCATGTGATGTTGCTTTTTGGGTGTGCTGGTCTGAGATAATTTTCAAAGCAATGCTAAAATGCTCCTTTGGAGGGAGATGGTGTCAGTAAAAACCCCTGTTTTCAAATGAAAGCAAAGTACTGTGGATGTAGTCTTAATGATGAAGGTGTTCTTTCGATGCTCTCATACTCTCATGCTCTCATGTTTTCTCTAGATTTTTTTTTGAAGGAGCCATTGTTTTGTTGAGACTACATGTCATTATATTTGTCTGGAGGTTGCTGGATCTCATTGGGACTGTGTGGGACTGTATACTTTATTGGTCTTAAACAACATCACATTAAGTTGTCAGAGATTTTATTTCAGGAGCAACAGTAATTACTTTAAATGTGGCCCTTTAGCCAGCAAGTGCAAGCATTACAGATTTTGCTTCATTTTAGTGTCAACGTTATGTAAATTAACCTTTTGTGCTGTAAACAAACATTCTGGTGTACTGCAATAGACTAGTTCAAGAAAAGCATGTAGAAAGTTTTCTTTGCTATAAGGGGCCAAGAGAAGTACAAATACTGATAATAGAGGAATCAAGACTGCACACTCAAAGGTCTCTTGCTCTCAAAGTGCAAAAGATTAGCCTAAAATAGGCTGCATTATTTGTGTATTAGAAAGTCCCATGTCTCATGATGTAAAGCGGTGACAGGATGTCTACTATAAATTACATTACATAAATGATTTTGATTTTGATTACTGCGACAATCATAACTCTGATCCTTTACATGTAGAGCTGGTGGCTAAGTTACGCTGTTCATCATGTAGTGCCAATTGAAACTACACAGCCTCTTCAGTTGTAATGCACTGCTCTCATCTTTTCAGCTTCTTAGAAACTATTTCACTGTGGCCCTACTACACCTATCCAGCCTCAGATGACTGTTTGATGATGACAGTGTATTAAGTGTACTGCTGACATGATTTACTATTGTTGTTGGCCTCTGTGTTTTGGCGATTTGGTCAGGGTGTTCAGTCCTCCACAGGTACCAGCTTAAAGAGTGTCTGCAAACTACTATGAGGTTGCTGGATCATGGTAATGACGTTTGGAGTGGAGTGTAGACCTACTCTAAAGTTGAGAACAATCCTAATTTACAGAAAGATCGGAAAGGAATTAGTTAGGTGTGTTAAAAGAGAGATGTGAACATGCTCTCAAACAAGAAGAGAGGTTTCCATAGTTTTGTTTTCAAACCAATAATTATGCTGCTTAACCAGAACAACATGCCAAAGGGCTATTGGGTTTCAGGCAATAGCACTTAAAGTGACAAACAAAATAACATAAAAAAGACATACAACCTCTTAAAATTCTGTTGTAATCAGGATTAATGAAAATATCACTATAAGAATTTAACTCTAGCAAGAATAAAAGAACATATTTAAAAAAATTGCAAGCTCTTGAAAAAGCAAAATTAAGTAAGATTGATGTCTATCTGTCTGTCTGTCTGTCCGTCTGTCTCTATATATATTTTGGGGTTGTCAAAGTTAACTCGTTATAACGCGTTAACTCAAACTTCTTTTAACGGCACAAACTTTTTTAACGCGCGATTAACGCACATACGGTCTGCACCTTGGGAATTATTATTGTCCAATTTTCCCTAGAGTATAAGAAACACAATAAATATCTTGTTAAGTTACATATAGAGCAGGGTAATAAATTTGCAATTAATTTGCGATTAATTGCGGGTTAACTCAGGACACTAATGCGATTAATTAATAAAAATTTTATTCAACTGACAGCTCTAGTAAATAAATAACTGTAAGTAAACTTGAGCTCTTGTATCATGATTAAAAGGATCCTTGACAGTTAAACTTTGCCTTCGAGTGGATTTTGACACTGTCACAAAAACACTGTCAGGCAAAAATATAGTTTGGTGAAAATGAGGACATTTCTTACATAACCAAACCAACCACAGCAGTCATGCTCATGCTAACTACTCTGTCTTCTCTTCACTCCTAACAAGCCACTGCTGCAGCTGGAAATACAGAGGCATCGCTTCTTGTCAGAGGCGTCGTTTCCAAGAAAGACAGATGAACAGCGAGCACTTACATCACAAAAGAGTATAACATACATAAAATCAATGAGTTAACTTTGCAAAGCGTGCTATTGTCCTGTAATAGATCCAGTAACGCCTTCTTTTTTTTTTCCACCACAACACACCCTTTCATTGTCTTTATTCAGCTCATGTGTGCTTGTTTGTGTGTCTCTGTGTGTGTTTTTAGTGTGACACAAAAGAAAAAGCCGATGCTTTCCGAGCAGCTCTTTCTGTATAATTGCACAAGCATTATTATTGTAAACACACACCATCAACCATTTCACCGTGCAACATACAAACAACAAAAAGCAAAAAAAAAAAAAAACCCTGTACCTGAACGTTGCTTTCTATTCGTTTACCTTTATAATGAAGACCAATTAAAGAGTACGGGCTGGAAAGCGGCTTGGCAGCGGCAGGACGAATACATTCTGACATGCCTCATAGCACTGGGATAATTAGGTGAGCTGGATGCAAGAAAGGGACTGTGCACATGTTCGACTGCAAGGAAGGAATTGGCACCGACCTTTTGGAAGTAGGTAAGAGATTGGCAACAGTCACTAGAGAAACTGTTTCCCACGGGGCAAAATAGCTACGGGCACCTCGAGCTACTGGCAAGACCCCTTTTTTGAAGAGAAATGGAAATACTAGAGAAAAAGTCCTGTCGCCCACCTGATAGAGTTTCCTACAGTAAATAGGATTGTCGCCAGAGGTTAGATTTACCTTTTTCCACTTTATCAATACTTGAAAAATGTGCAGATTAAAGTGGGCTGACTGGTCAAACTGTTGGTTAATAAAGCAAACAGAGGTGCAACAAGTACAAAAAAAGACACCTTACCAAGATTTAAAGAAAAACATGCACCTTATGTGACTTTTAATAGTCAAATACTAAAAAGAATAATTGAATATTTCCGGCTCGGAGGCCTAATTGTGTTTTCAATCAATGACAAGCACAAGACAAAACAGTTAAAGACACAGTTAGCAGCACTGCAGACCTCGACACTATTGATTTCCCATTAAGCGTTCAGCACATTGTTTTTGAAGGCTTAAATAAAACCTAATAAACACTTCACTTAACGCTGCAGTTAAGACAAAATGATAATGACATTATCCGTCCCGAGTACCATTCTTAGTCTTGTTATGTATTCAAGCAGACATGGTGAATAAAAAAAAAAGGTCCTTTGGGGAAAAAAGACGGTCAACACTAAATCAATTCGTTCATGTCAATGAAGCTCGACAGTGTGGGACTCCCTAAAAGAATCATTGGCCAATTCTATGCACAGGAAATGTTTTATTGATTTCAAGGAGTTTACAGTATAAAGTGGGAGTAGTGGGGAGACAAAGGGGGCTTGGTGTTAGATCTACTTTATGGCTGAGATGATTTATGAATACAGGTAGAGCAGACCAGTCAATGTTCAAAGCTCACATTTGTTATTCAGGCTTTTTTTTTGAGGTTACAGCGATTTAAAATAGTTATCATGCTTTAAAATCGTGTTCTTCTTCTTGTCTTTTCTTTTCCATTACATTTGTTTGAATAAAAAGAACAAAATGCTGTAAAATCTGAAGTCACAGTAAAAAAGATGGAAAAAAAGGGGCAACCATCATGTCCAATGCTACATGTCGACCAATGCCCCCCCTAGCTGCTGCTTTAGTAATTGCCTGTAATTTCCCAAAGATTTAAATCTGGACAAAAACATCCAGGTATTAAAGTCTCGCAGGTGTGCTGCTGTCTCTGTAAGTCTTTATCTTTACTCTGTGACCGACTGACACCTGTCACAGCATGAAGTGGTTTAATTAAAGGATGAATGAATGAGTGACACCTTAAGTGCTTCTTCATCCCCTACAGTAATATAAGCCTTTATCAAACCAAAAAACCTTTCTTTCATTTATATTTTAAGATTTTTGATGTTCTCACTGCAGAGACTTTCCAATATCAAACAGTTATAACAAGAAAACATGCTTGTTTTAATGAGTTACCTTTTTTTAGGTTGATATAATTGCTTGTTTTAATGAGATTCATTGGTTTCGTGTGATTGCGAAGGTTCTGTGATATTATGTGATATAATATAAGTTTCATGTTGCATGTGGCAAAGGAAAGAATCTAGTTAACGCTGAATAATTTTGGCATTTATAGAGAGAAGAAAACGTCACTGGGATGTGAGAAATTGTTATATGCAAAGGATCTTGTGCAAACATAGAAATTCTAATTATAAGGAGTAACTAAGCAAATGAACACAAACGCAGACGGACAGTCAGACAGACAGATAGACAGGTAGGCAGATAGGCAGATGGATAGAAATGTACTTCAGTCCACTTGACCACGCATGATTAGACCGCCTGGCAGGGTCCATAAGATGGATTATACACTATTTCATCACACACTGAATGTGACCCTTTATTATATGCCTTTTCCATATTAAATTTCAAATTACATCCTGTTAATTTGTGGATGGAGCATATTAAATGAAACCTTGAAACCATGAAGTATAGAGGTTGAGACCAAGAGATATCACTGTATTTAATTTGGCGAGCCAGTGGCCTGACTGTGAAATAAATTAGGGCGTTAAGTCGGAAGTAAGTGTGTGATTGTGTTTCCTTCATACATTATCAATCGGTAATGATCAGCTGGTTTTGTTTGTTTGTTTGTTTTGTGTGTTTATTTTTTCTAATTATGAACATTATCAGATGGACTGATGCAAATAAAAAATAAAAATATATAGAGAGAGTTACCTTTCGTAGTTTTCGTAGAAAGTGTCAGATTTTATATTTAGATATTTGGATCGTGTGCAGTTTTGTAAATGCTGCATTCAAACTGGATATCAAACTCCTTTAGCACAGACCTTTGAAATTGAGTGATACATAAAATAGTAAATTTTTGGATTGAGGATACTAATTTAGAAAATTCTTGCACTTGAGATGCCTGACCGTTTTGCAAACTAACATGGAATTTGTTATCACCATCGAGCAGTTTTTTTTTTTTTTTAAATGAGGGCCAGCTGGTTGACCATGCTGTTCGGATGTCCAAGGTTTTTTAATTAACGAGGACCTGTTGAACATGAAGTAACATTGGGGGTTTTTTTTACATATTATGTTTTTTTTTAAGATATTTAGTTCCAGCTATGAAATTACTCAGTTGAGAACAGGCGTTGGAGAGCGACAGTCACTTTGTCCAACGCTCTCCTCCCCCTGCGGTCAGGGTTTTTTTTTTTTTTGCATTGCAGACTTGGCACAAATAGTAAATGGCAGAGAGAGGAGAGAGGGATGATACAGTAAATGTTAGATTCGGGATGGGACAGACGCTGTTACTGTCAGATAAGCGCACAGTTGAAATTGTGGCATGTTAGCTGACCGCTGGGGATCGCCTGCATGTCAGCGAGGTAAAAAACAACTGGGAACATGAAGGGAGGAAACTGGGAAATAACCATGTTTGACTAATATTGCGACACAAATGTGTTTCTTAAAATATGTTGCCACGTCGCTTCTCTTGAGGCAACACGGCAAAGGACGTGTGACATAAAAAGAAAACGTGCTCGTTCACTGCCTGTTTGCTGACCGGTTTGTTGTGTCGATGCAAGTCGTGAAGAAGAAGTCTGAAGTCTCTTGACCGCCCAGCAGATGCCCCATTCTTGAGTAGTGGCAGTAAACATCGGCAGCATTATCAAAGGCCTCAGCTTGCCCTGCTCTCCATCAAGTCTCCACTCAGCTAATGCCTGCATCTGTAATGTCCCAGAGGCTGCCTTATCTCCCCCGGCCACTTGGATTCATTGCCAACCTCCAGTTCATGGCAAAGCTCTGATCTGAAGACAAGCTAGATGTGTGCCAAGGTGGGCAGCAGAAAAAAGTGACGTCCCGCCACCAGCACTCATCTCCCCCAATCACAGCCTGCACGCCAGCAGCTCCCCAGCACACCCCGACTGTGGGAACAAATGCCAGACACTTTAGTAGATTACCCTGTGCTTTTTCCTGCATGCTGTCCCTCAATTTAGCCCTGTATCGATTGTGTTAAGGTCGAAGTTTATTATTAACCGGGGAACATTATACACAGGTACAACACTGTTATGATCCGAAGAAAAAACTACATTTTTCAGAAAGATGAAAGCAGTTGCAGCCTCGTTGTGCCGCAGCTGGTTGCATCTGCTTTAAGAACATTATTTTCAGTATCAATCTGTAATAATGTTTAAATATAGTGAGTTTACTTACTGTTTTCTGTATCAGTTATTCAAAAGATTAGCAAGCAATAACTGTTTAATCTACAACATGTATAAAAAAAATAATAAAAAAGAAAAACAAGTATGCAAAAAGGCAAACATATGTTTTCTAATATACTAAAGGGAAAGTGAAGCAACAGTAAGGCAGCAAATCAAAGGCAGCTAATAAACTATGGACAACACTCATCTTAAAAAAGTGTTTATATCGACACTAATGTGCTGCTGTGTGTATTTTGTTCATGTTTAAAGGGAAGAAAAGCCCAGAAACACTCACTCAAATTACAGATTACAGATCCCCAATATAACATTTAACGGTCGATGTGATGACAGTGTAGGTAAGCTAGGAGATTAGCTTCAAGGTTGCCAAGCAACCAGCAGTGACCAGTCGGCGCCCTGAGCCAAGAAAAAGTCGACGCATAATCACTTTACATTACATCTTTTCTTCTTTTCACTTGTGTTTTAAACAAACACATTATGATGGTGTGAATAAATGAACTTCAGAGGTGCTGCTAGAGCCGGGCGAGCGTTTCCCACGTTTATCAGTCCTAGCTTAAGGCTATGGTGAACAGAGATGATGTGAGAGTGGTATTGATCCTCTCATATATCTCTCAGCAGGAGGGCAAATAAGCTTATTCCCCGCAATGTTGCACAAATTCATGTAAGCTGCAAGAGATACTGTATTTTTAATTCAGAGCCATATAGGAATTAATTTAGTTATTGTTTCTTACAGTATAAAATCTAATATTAAATGTATGTGTGTGTATCTGTGTGTGCATGTGGGTGGGTGGGTCTTTTGACTGGCTGTTGCACGTACATAAAAGATGATTCAAGTCCTTTAAATATAATGTTACTCATTCCATAGTCCTTTGCAATCCTCTACATAGATGCTCACATGCTCACAGCTGCATCATTTAACATAAAGACTTCAACAGCACACATCTTAATCATGCTGGAAAAAAAAAGCCACTGATCTCATTGCAGTTCAGCCACAGGGTTTCCTCTGAGAAAGAAGCAAAAGGTCAACTGGGCAGCTTTGGACTTCCAGCTTTTGTGTTTCATTTTCAAAAAAAATTAAGACTGAGAGGACTTGATATAATTCCACACATTTATGTTTCCGTATGAATTTTATTTGCGAAACTCAGAAACCGTGAAATGAATGTACAAGCAAAAAAGGGGAATTCTTTAAACACAGAGAGAGAGAGAAAGGAAAGCGAGTCAGAATAAATACTGAAAATCGTTTACTTTAAATTGCCCTTTTCAAATATTAAATCAATGTGCAATTATTGACCGGCATATGAAATGAATGTCATTCAGCATCCAGTCTGGTGGTCTTTTTTTGATAGCTACAGGGTTCCATTATTTATTCATATACATGCATGAAAACAGTCGTCTGTGCTGCATTATGAGTACGTCAGAGAATCTGAGTAGATTTTCTTCAAGGAGCTCAAGTCATTAAACCTAATACTTTATTGGGTAGGGGAAAAAAAAAAAACGAATTTAACATTCACATAAAAAAGAATATTTCAACGTGGGTAACGCGCCGTCATCTTGATGCACCATCCTGTTAAATTAACATTACAGCATTCTGTGGTCAGAAAGTCTGGTTCAACTCGCTTCATGGACGCAGATAAAACAGCCTCTCTGCTGAGGTTATGAGTTAACAAGGAGCGTGGTCAGGCGTGCAAAATAGCACGGGATGCCTGATCAAACACGCGGTAATTGGCCACCATCCTCCGAACCATTAACCTTAAAACAGTGTGATGGATACTGCAAAGTCAGATCTGCCCCTGCTTTATTTGAATGAAAGCTGTGTGTGAACACAGACAGAGAGAAAGAGAGGCAGACTGACGGTCAATAGGGACTGAATAATGCACATTCACACCCAATTGAACGTTATAAGGTGTCAATTTCAGTCAAAATGCAGATGTAACTATCATGTAATCATTTCAAGCAGACTTCATCTCTCGACGACCTTTTTTTAAACTCTAAAGTGTGACTTTGTGTTTGGATGAAGTCGGCTTTTGGAGGCTGCTGCTGCTGCCAGCTGACTGACTGACTGACTGTGTGGCTGATCAATATCTTTGAATTGATCATGAGTAGAGTAAAAATGACTTTGAGTGATCACATCTGCCAGGGTCGGATTAATCACATCCAAGCAGATGATGAAGTTTACCTGATTTATATTTTTTTTGGGGAGGTTCTTTCTTCATTTTTGCGTGCACATTATTATTATAAAATTGACATTTGCGAGTTTATTGCTCGAACATTAAACAGGCAGCTTCTGTGTTTACTGAGTTTTATTGACTGCTACAAAACTCGGTGCAGTTTTTTTCCCTCATCAATTGGCCCGTTCCAGGATGCATCATGTGACCAGGCATCAGCACCGTTGATGAGAGAGCCTCTGTTATATATTTCATTGCATGCATTTGTTTTTGCGGTTTCCATCATTCGCAGCCGTACGCCGACATAAATCAAGCTCGCCTTTTGGATTTACACAAACAGCAAAAGTCCCGTGTTTGATTGACCCATTAATCAACCTCAACTTCCTCTTTACTCCGACTCACTGCTCTCGATGTGTTGTTTTAGAAACATATTTTGGTGTCAGTCTGACTTTCCTTTCTCAGAGGTCGCTGCCAATAAATCTAATTTATTCGGGCCTTAATTTACTGCTTACAAAGACAAAAACACAGAACTTTTTAAGGAGAGTTTTGCCCAAAGGTCATGTGAGTGTTGCATTCATGGCTTAACAGCTCCATCGCTCAGCAGATGTGTCTGTTTCACATCTGTAAATCATCGTCACTACATCGTTTTCCCAGCTTACCGAGTTCACCAGTCACATGATTATCTCACATGGTTAAATTCACCGTCGAACACTGACACTTGACATTCCTCACCATCATCTCCATCCAGTAAATGCATCATCCTCGCACATACCAAGTCCTTCAATACATCAATAACACATCAGTGTGAATTTGAGCTGCTTGATGTAGCAGAAATTCATCAAAGTCAGCAAACAGGGGAGCACATAGACTGTTTTCAGTCCTCCTGTTTAATGAACCATCCTCGCAAATGATTAATTCTCTCTTGGATTTAAAGCCACTGTGCCTTTTTTAAAAGTGCTCCAACAAGTTTTTTTTGTTGAAATTATCAGATCAAGAAAGGTAAATACGGGAAAAACCAAAGTAATAAAGGATGTTCTATTAACCACAGTGCAACAGGATGCTTCGCTTGCCATTTTTTAACAGAGTTTAAATAAAATTAAATGTGACCGTTTATACTCTGGCATTAAGGAAGTAAGCAGAAATCTAAGTGCTTCTGCAAAAACATGCATTTTTTTAAGATTAAAGTAATAAATAATAGTAGTTCTAGAGATAATAATAAATACTTTTAAGTGTAACTGAACTTTAAGGTAACTGGGGAAAAAAATCAATGCGCCCTGCCCTTTATGGGAAAAATATAAATAAATAAATAAATGCATGTGCATAGTTAAAGGTCAAATTGATTATGTGTGAGACAAAGGCTCACTAAAACATTTCTTATTTGCCTTATATGGCACCTGAAAGCACATGAGGTGACTTAAATCACTTTGGTTCAAAGAGATTGCCGAGCTTATGAATAGCTTAACATATATAAAATTGCAAAAGAAACATCCAGAGCGACACGAAGAACAATAAACAACTTCAGTCCTCTGAATAACTGGCCATTAAGAATACAAAACAGGCCTTGAATATGAAGCAAAGCATCCATCCTGACAGTCCACTCTCTAATGGGTTTTTGCTTTGTGGATCTTTTTTGAATTGAAATAAAGATGTCAGCGCTGCACAATAGAAACGTTTGCTGTTCTTTTGTGTGTGTGTGTGCGTATTCTTGTGTGTGCCTGCGTGTGTGTGTGTGTGCTTTCACAGCAGTGCTTTTAATCAGTGTTATGGATAGTTTTAATTTGGCAATGCTTAATATTCCTGTCCCCATTACACTCAGATAGTGTTTAAGCTGCAAAATTGAATTTTTAAAATGAATCATCGCAGGCGCATCATGCACCAGTAGCACAAATGATTCAAGTTGAAAAATAACATTGCTTTTTCTCTCCTTTCCCAAGGAGGACGGATAAGCTGCAGCAGGAAGGAGTTCACACATCACATGAACAACTATCATTACTGTGAACCAACTACCTCAAATACTATAAAAAAAGAACTTTAATGCTTCTTAAAGAGGATTTATATTGCTTTTGGATGTGTTACAAAGAAAAAACAACAGAGATATTGCACTTATATTCATTTTGTAGCTTAACAAAGTGAAACAAAAAAAAAGCCCTCAATGTTTCAGGTGTTGCTTCTGGAAAAATTAAGGAGACCCTGCAGGCATGTCATCAGCACTTTGTTAGCATGTGAAGTAAAACATTGCCACCTTATTTAAACTCTGGTATCAAACTATTATCACTACATGTCGACAGTGTTACACAATACTTTGATATCACAACACCTTCAACTGATCTGATACGAGTTTAATCCAAAATCAAAAAACTGAATACTCAATAATGGCTCAAACTTACTTAGGACATTTACTTTATGTTGTCTACTTGGCCATTAACCCATAAAAACTCTTATTTGCTCACTAAAATCATACAAATAAATAAATGAATAACACTTTGATGTCTTACTCTGCTAACAAGACTTAATTGTCACCGTTTAAAATGCATCGATTTAATGTATAAGTCTGCTTTTACACTTCTGCGTTCGTTTTTTTGTGGACAGCTGCAGTAGCAGCTGCCTGCTATGTCGTGCAATAAGGTGTAAATCAAAGAGTCAAGTTTCTCAGATTTTATATATAGGATGCAAATTTTTTTAAAAAAGCATATCACATATGTTTTCTTTAAGAGCATTAATATATTTACTTGGATGCTTTGGAGAAACAGTCATCTCATGGTAATCAGGCAACAAAATAATCAACAGTAAACTGAATGGAAGCTTTGATTCAGCCATTGCATTGTTTAACCAGCCAATACAGGCTTCATTACTCAGTGTGCAGGACTTGTTCATGTCGACCTGATGTCAATGTGACCCAAGTTTCCTGCATTGCTTAGTTTTCTTAGAAAAAAAGGGGGGTGGGTGGCTGTTAGACAGATAAAAAGCAGAGTGTTTGAAAGTCCAGGATAAGTGCAACAGGTCTAATCTTCCAGAGTGAGCTGTTATTTGTTAGTAGGTAATAGCATTTAGCTAACACCAAAGTGCACGGTGAGAAGCTACAGCGGTAGATACAGACGTATCCAAGACACAAACATATAACGGCAGCTTCCTTCAGTCAGTTCTTCTTGAGCTTTGACATCCAATATAATCTCTAAAATAATATTTTCCAAAAAATTTAAAGTCATACATCATTTCCTATTCAACAATCAGTTATTTATTAATAATGTTCCTACATTACAGCATCTATATGTTTGAATTCAGTACTCTTCATACCCTGGCTGGCTGCGGGCACTATGGAACGAACTGTCTTAAAAAATAACCTGACATCCTCTACTGTATATGTTGAGTCTTGGAAATTGAACAAATAATTGGAAAGAGTCGACCACTGTTTACTGACAAGCTATGATGAAGGTAAGCATCACAAGTGGGGACAACAGCAACAGTGGGAATGCTTTGACATGTTTGGCCAGACAATCTGACAGCAGATGGATAAAACATTGCACCGTTGCAGCCCTTCATTAGAGAACCTGTCAGCTGATGTGTCTCTACCTGTTATGTATGCTGATAGCTGACACATTACGTTCCTGGTTGCGTGTCGCCTTTGAAAAATTAAAGCGTTTCTCTCATCCACATGCTCACCATCATTTAATTAGCAGAGATGCGGCACCCCAACCCATTACTCTCTCATGCCTTCACCCAAACTAGCCATCATTTCTACCTCAAACGGCAAAATAACCGTTTCTCTGCTCAAAATATGACCCAAATATATTCACAGACACAACACATCTACACGGAAACAATTGCACAGTGTGCGGCAAACATCTGCAATGTCCCGAGGGGGTTTCAGGGTGGAGACTGTTATTTATTCGCAGTAGGTGCAGTTTACTCTGTGATATCATCAGGGAACAGACTTATTTTTCTTTGAACTAAAAAGTTAAATTAAAAAACAGGATATGTTTAATAAACTAGTAAAACTAAATTGCAATAATATTGCCTTGTTAACAAAATGAGTGTAGAAAAAGTTAGTTCGTGTTTTGCTAATTTTACATTTTAATTTTTTAACATTTCCAAGCATCCAACTAATGATTCCTGGGCGGGGTTTGTTGATTGTATTACATCAGGTTGCATCCAAAAAAATTGGGTAGATCTCATTGTACAAGTTCGTGTCAAAAACGGGGTTTTCTGACATTACATTCCCACTCTGAAGGAGCCTGTAAAGAAGATCAGGTGCAGGCATCGCTCTGTTTTCTCCTACAATCCAAACTGATTCCATGAAAGGCTAATAGATGGCATCCGATTTGCATATAAATTATTGCAAAGTCTCTGGTGATCTATGACTCTCAATCTGATTTAGTGGAGACGGAACAGCAGGGGTGGAGCTGGGGATACAGTTGGGGGGGGGGGATTTAAGGAAGAGGGAGGAGAGCAGAGACGATATACCAATGAATAAGGGTGAGTTTTTTATCTAGTTTGGCAACCAGAGATGCATTTAATCAATTCTTAGAATTTGTGGCTCTCTTTACCTCCACACATACAGCACGTTTCTTATTTTATTAACTTTCCTTTCTACTCTTCTATTATTCTGCTTCATGCATGTTTTTTTTCTTTTAGCCTCCTCACCTTTTTAGAATTTATATTGGACACAATTTACAACCTTGGATCCTCCACAGAGCTCTCTGGGATTATTTTCCTGTGTTTGAGACAACATAAAACCATCTTTTTGATAAAATTATCCCCAGTGCTGGTATTGATCCATTAAAGCATTCGTTTCTTTTCTAATTATAGCCCAACTAAAGGTTTGACAAGAGCCATATTTTGTGAAAAAATATGTAGAAACGGCATTGGTTATTAAGTGTTTTAAGTTCAAAAACTACATTTTAAGTCACATACCATTCATTATGATGCAAGTATTCAAAGATATGATATCATTTCACCCATTTTCTACACAGCTCATTTGTTAAGGGCGTCATTCTCTGTGTAATAAGACGTATAATTGAGGCAATCCTGTGAAAATGATGAGTAAGATTGCATGAATCATTGTGCAAGTGTCTGTCGGGCCCATTGTAATCAACTAGGAGACCTCGGGACGTTCACTGCACAGCTACAGGCATCAGGAGAAGGTATTGGAGGCTCTTATGCAAATGGTGTAATTTTGCATTGAGGTCCACTCTGTAATTGCTGTATGATTGCGCTGTATGTTTGGAAACTGAGTTTTCCACAAGTACCCATGTTTATTTATGCAGCATAAAGCATTCACAGCCCTCTACTTAAACCCAGATACAGATACTGTGTTGTGGAATTAATTCAAAGCTGCATCATTTGCTTTAATGTATATATTTTAGCATAATGACACATATTTTTCTGGTTATTATATAAACACACACAGGCATATGCATGCTATATGAGACAATGCCACAGAGCAAAGATATTCTAGTGTAACAGTGGGTCTGAACCACAAAGAACAAAGAAATTATTATGAAACTATTCATAGTTTTACATCCATAGTAACATCCCACCTGAGCAAATGTACATTTTCTTGAAGTTGTGCTATGAATTACTATTGCTTTATGTCATTGTACGTGCTTTATATTAAAACACCACTGAAACGGCAACTTATTGTACTTCAATCTGTTGTAGCACGCTTGACACATGCAATAAATACAGTGAGAAATCTATCTCCTCTGGAGAAGGCGGTCACATCTCTAAAAGTGTCTCTAAAAGTGCTGATCAGCTTATTTTCGAAAATGATGCATTGTTAATGGTGGCCATATAATGGCTTTCTATAGCGTGTCCATTCATTGCAGCAAGTAGTTTAATATATCACAGTATTTTAAGATGTGCACCATCGATTTCCTGTTAGCAGCACCTCATTTATGTTTATTTAAATATTGAGGATCTTTCAACCAGAGGGATACATAAGTGGAAGATGCTGCTGATGCTGCGAGAACATTGTTGATTACTTTCCTGGCTTTCATTAACATGAGAGTCAGAAAAAAAAATCAGTGACTTCTATTGTAATCATACATGTCTTACATTTGCCTGACTGCAGTGGCAGGGTGGAATATGCACTGTGTATCGATGAAATGACGTTTAAATTGACGGAAGACTAAATATTGCAGCGAGTAACATGTGAGTTCAATTAAACGCTATGTGAGAATTGATCAAGGTTAACTTGTTTAGCAACTGGTTAGTGAAGAAGAAGGAAAGGATCTATTAAAAGTAAACATACATAAGCCCTGATTTTGAAAAATGGGGTTAAATAAAAGCTCCTCTGCTCTCTGAAAGCATAAGATAATGTATTATTTTCGTCCATGCACTCTCCAGACCATTAATTTATGCAATTTGTTTTCTAATGAGTCAATTAGATTTAGATTACAAAGGGTGCAGCAAGTTTAATTAATCTATAATGGATAATTGCCCCAGATCATTTAAAACTTTCCCGACTGTATTAGATGTACTCAGATATATTTCTATAGACATTTTCATACCGGGATTGAAATCTAAACTGAGATGAAATTAAAAACTGAGACCATGAGGGGAACATGTGAATATGGTGTCTCAGAAAATAACTTTGGTACGTTCTCAATTGCTCTTGTCTCAAGACCTTGTGTAAGTGCTGACACCAATTAACATGAGATCAACTGAAACATGAGCCTGCAAACTGCTTTGTTATTTATTACAGGATGAGTTGACCCCTGTGTGTTTTTACACTTTAAGCAACATGTGTATCTACGCATCTCAAGAGCAGCACCTGCCCAAGGCAATGACTTGATAATCAGTTATTTTGATAGCAACAGTGTCTTATAATTAACTGGATAAGATGATAAGTACTGTCATACTCATGGGTATAGCAAAAATGTAAGTAAGTAGCAGAACAGAAATCCCACTTGACAGTGTTTATATGGCCAGTCTGAGCGAATTTTCACATGAACCACATCTACAAAAGAGCCTAATGGCAGAGAAGTGAAGTTATTTTTCTCTTGCTCTTCAACAACTATGAAGGCGTTTGGTGAGAAAGGAAGTTACTCCATTTTGCTCTGGTGAAAATTGTTAAAAGCTAACAGTTCAAGGCTGCTTGTACTGGGCAGCTCCCAAGAGAGAGAATATCTTCTCAAAAAAAAAAAAATGTTTGCTGAGAAAGACACTGTGTGCTCAAAACCTCCTGAATGAAGCCAAAATAAACCAGAGGTAGAATATAAAAACAAAAAAAAAAAGCAAAGGGGAATCAAATGGGTTCACATCATTTTTTTTTTATTCTCTGGACAAATCAGCTTTGCATCTGCTTTGTGAAACTGAGGTTATGTTTTCAGTTTGGTTTGTTTGTTTATCAGCGGGATTATTGAGAAAAATAACTGGCCCTATTTTTCTGAAATTGGAAGGGTGCAGCGATGGGCCGAGGAAGAACACGCTGAATTTTGAATGCAACAGACTCACGGGTGGATGCAGGACTTAATTTTCATCTTTGTTTTAAACTGCAAGTGGTTGCTTAAGCAGACTATTAGTCTCTATTAGCGGCCCCTAATTAAATATTTGGAAAATTGATTACTTATTCCACAACTTTTACTTTGTAGACCATTAAAGCTGATTATTTGTTAAAGCAAATTTAATGTTAATACATTAGTTGACAACCTAAATGTATCACCTTTTCTGGCATTGCAGAAAAACCGGACACAAAGCACACTTGTCTCATAAAAAACATCACAATCGCTTTGGCTGATGTGACACAGAGTATCACGTTAAGATTTATAAATTCAGCATAACCAGGAATCATGCTATTTGCTTCCTGCCAGCGCGCAGATAGCAACATTATGTTGCCCACAAATGAAAATGGACAGCTCCTGCTGACTGCATTATTTTTTTGACAGGTGCTCTTTAGATTATTGAAGTTTTCTATGACAGGAAACATATGGGGTGGTCAGCAATCACTACCTCATTCTTAGGCCAATTTCCCATCTGAATTCAATACTCAGATGGTTCAATACAGAATGTGGATACATGCAAAATGAGATGGATGCTCTGAAGAGGCCGGCATTGTTCACCATCACTATGTCAATAAGAATTTTCTTTTGTTTACAAAAAAGGAGGCTTTTTTTTTCCTCGAGTGTGCTTATATATTGCACTACTATTATTGTTTTCTTTTTATTTCTTTATTTATCATGTTGACTGTACTGCTTGTTATACAGTGATAAGTGCCTACCATAGTCTAATAAGGCACGGTGAAGGGAAAGGCAGTATAGTGCACAGTAATGAATGCATTATATACCAGTGAGCTGCAGGTTGCAAGTTGTTGTTGCCAGTTTCGAAAGTAATTAGGGGAAAAAAACAGAAAAAAATTAAATAAAAGTGCGCAATCTGCGCAGAGTAACAACTTCTAACTTTTTTCAACAAACCGTATTAAATAAGTTGTTACATATGTTGATCAATGTATCAGATAACTGATGAAAGAATCACGTCAATATTAGCACCACAAACCAGTAACTCCACACCAGTAACTCCTTTTGCCCTCTTGATCTCACATGAAACCATTTTTTTTTAAGGCTAACTCCAAAAAAAAACACCAAACATATAAAATAAAAATCTAGAAAATAAAAAAATCTAAACTCTTGAGAATTAGAGTTGAAGGAAAGTCTTGTTTCCACAGCAAAATAAAAAATATCCACAGTGGGCAAGAATTAAATATCAGCGGTGATATACTTGCTGATACATAATATGCACAGGATGGGCTGAACCCAAACCTTCTGTATTGACACGGGATGATTGGCAAGGACAGCTGAGAAAGATAACTCCAGCTCATTATATTACATTACATTAATTATGCATAAACCTTGATAAGAGTTTTGTTTATTTTTATTTTTTTGTTAAATACTCCTGAAGTCTCCAAAGTGCAACCTTTTTATAGCGCAGAGCAAACAGTGATCCTGCATATTTATTACACACAAAACTCACAGTGATGTGACAGCTAGGTATTTAAACACATCTGCCTCCGTTTGACAGAGAGTTGATGTGTTGACTTAATGTGGCTGAAACTGCATTTGAACCACAATGCCACTGTAAAAGATCTCTTGTTGAATGAATGCTTATAGAACTTGTTTTGACATGTTTGTCTTTGAATGAACCATTAACCAAACAGCTTATTGTATTGTATCTCTATATTTGACACTGTTGTAATGTATGTAATTTCCTCCTCTCAGCTCGGTTACTGAACAAACGCTTTCATTTCTGTATCAGTTAATGAATAGATTTAAATGTGTAGAACTGAAAATGCTAAAAATATTAAAGATTTGTGACACTTTTGTTGCAACAACAGAAATTATGTCACTTATTTAAAAAAATAGATTAAAAAGAACACAAGTTGAGAAAGACAAGATGCCAAAAACATCTGTAAAACAGTGAAAACAGCCTGACATGTCCATGTGAATGACATGATTTTAAGTAATGAACTAAATGTAACTGTGCATGGGATTACTTACATGGAGGATGAAGAAGAAATATAAAAGGCTTTCTCCAACTGTGCCTTTTTTAATCATCCATCATCCAATCATCGTTAGACTTTGAACCTCGGCCCTTCCTGACCTCTCGCCGCCCCCAGTTGTAAATCTGTTTCAGTGATAATGAGGGCCCATCAAAAGGCAAGGACCCGCAGACCAGAGAATGACAATTAAATCAGGAGTAAAGCCACGCACATGCACACACACTAACACACAATACAAAACAGAGAGATAGACAATAGTATTTAATTCAGTTTATGCAGAACCAACACTTTGACAAACAGATCTGAACCTGGTTCCACCAAACACTTTTCACCTTGATAAATAATTTTGAACACTATCGAGTGTTTGTAGTTTAAAGCAGCATTCTGATATCAAGTCACCAAAGCCACGATGTGCCTCGCTTCACATTCCCAGCTAGCAAAGGTGTTCACATGTGACTGCTCGTTCAGTAGATAAAGAAGTGCAGTAACCCACAGGTCAACCACTGCTGCATGTGGTGGAGTAACAGCACATAAACAGCTGGGAAACTTTCAAACTCCAATGCAAAGCTGCCAAGTGTCAGAATTCCTGCTTTGTTGCATCGAGGCAGTGATGCATTCTACATCAACCAGCAACGATTGATTTGAAAGAGCTAAAGATGGAAACAATCACAGCAAACAGAGCAGATTAAAGCATTTAAGAGTAATTCAGAGCCAGTGTGATCAAATTTCTACCTCCAAAGGGAGGGAGACAGAAGTTCTACACTGTAGATTTAAAAGTGATTCATTAAGCGACTGACAAGTAAAACCATGAAACCTTTTTTTTAATCAAAACACACATTAACTAGTTCAAATTTATGAAGGACACCCTCATAGGACACTGGGTCACAACTTCTTCAACGGAAGAACACTGCACATGACACTTTGTAATGTTAT
>JAPZDV010000013.1:2996048-3011351 GCA_029814665.1 Acanthurus lineatus
TTGAGTAACAGCACATAGACAGCTGGGAAACTTTCAAACTCCAATGCAAAGCTGCTAAGTGTCAGAATACCTGCTTTGTTGCATCGAGGCAGTGATGCAATTTACATTAACCAGCAACGATTGATTTGAAAGAGCTAAAGATGGAAATAATCACAGCAAACAGAGCAGATTAAAGCATTTGAGAGTAATTCAGAGCCAGTGTGATCAAATTTCTACCTCCAAAGGGAGGGAGACAAAAGTTCTACACTGTAGATTTAAAAGTGATTCATTAAGCGACTGACAAGTAAAACTACGAAACCTTTTTTTTAATCAAATCACACACTAACTAGTTCAAATTTATGAAGGACACCCTTATAGGACACTGGGTCACAACTTCCTCAACGGAAGAACACTGCACATGACACTTTGTAATGTTATTTACCAAAAAGGGCAGTCAAGAGAGCATTTTTTTCTAAGTTTGTTTCATTAATGGACACAAAAGGATTTGCAATGGCCGCCTGCTGCCCTTATTTAGTTTGCAACACATGTATGAAAACTTCAGAATTATGTGAATTCTATTCCACAACTCTCATAATTAATATTTTTGCAAATTTGCAGGTATACATTCACTTAAATATCACCCGGTACACTTTTATGCTTCTCTCATAACATAGTAGCTCTTGCAAATTAGTCTTATATAAACAGGACCTTCAGGAGAAAAGGTCTGTCAGTAACAGCCGGAGCATCTGCTTCTTGTTTTGTTTGCTTATACTCAGCAGTGAGTTCACTTAAGTATGCTGATGCTTCAACGTGATCTTTTGCAGGAAGAACTGTTGTATTTGCAAACTTTTTTTTTTAATCAAGAAAATCTGCTGTCTCCAACCAGACTGTTGTTGACATTACCTGAGCATGGAGAAATCCAGGAAAAGAAGTGTCAAAGTTTCCATTAAAGTCTGAAATTCGTACTGATTATAGCACTTACAGAGAGGTTTTAGATGCACATACAGCCCATATTTCTCTGACACAGATTAAGAATGATACTGTTTTTAATAAACCTTAATGAAGACTGATACATGGAGAGTAAAAAAACAGCAAATTGTTCCTTTAGTTTATTGGTTTTGATTTAAATATATAACAGTAAATGACCTTTTATTAAGCCATCTTGACAGTCGAAGAAAAAGTCAAGTTTAACCCATAAGCAGGGAAAATAGAATAATCACCTGTAAACACATTAGGGCCACATATCATTTTGCTCACTAATGGGTACAGACAGCTTGAATGAGGATAGATATGCCAATCAACCAGACTGACTCAGAATGATTGATTACTGTCATTTTTCTTCCCGTGCAGGAAAATCTATCTCAGGGTCAAACCAAGTTGAGCCGCTTCATTCTACATAATGATGAACCTATGATATTGTTTTCACTTTAAAAAATGGAAATAGTGATATTGTGATGTTTACTGTAGGAACTAGCATATAACAACTGTATTAACAGGATGCTAAAGGCCTTTTCTCGTGATATGACGGAGCTTAAATGTTAAAGTTAGAAATATTTTATGAAAACTCTAATGACATGATGGCTAAATTTTGATTTTACACCCACAACAATTTCAAATAGAAGCTGTAACTGCAGATAGTGAAAAATCATTTTTAACAGATTGAAAAGAAAATATCAGTTTTGGAATTATGTGAATGACAAGTGTATTGTGTTTTAGCTTTATACTGAAGTTTGTATGCCAACCGATGTGCTACTCTTTTGTCATTATACAACTTTGTACCCTTAGACTGTGGTTGTGATTTACACTTAATCTGCCCTCAGTTCAACATGAGAGGATGAAGAAGTGGTGCTTCCCCCCCCTGAGGACAATAAGCCCCGAAAAAAGAAAAAGAAGTGATGTTTTCCTCCTCTTGAGACAGCTTCTGGTTAGTAAAGGGATGAAGTTTGATGCTGAAGTTACAATGACTGAGAGGTAAACAAGTGTGAATACTGAGGGTTTTCTCTGTTGTTGTTAAATGGTGAGTCATACCTTGTGAAGGTAGCTATTTGAACAACATTACTGACAGTGTTAATGCGTTTTCTAATTATCTGTGCATTTGCTTGTTTCTCCGCTGCCCACAAATTGTCTGGAGACGTAATTTAACAGGAGGCTGTTTCGTATGTATAGGGCCTTTAAGACAGCATCCTGCTATTTAGAACTTTTGTATGCTTTGTAAAAATGCTGAAATAATGGCACAATTATTAATACCAAAGGCTGGTAACCTGGATTCAAATGCACAGAGACGAAAGAGCAGTTACTTCAGTTCTTGTAGATGCATCATTGTCGACTTAACTATGAAATGTTATTGTTTGAGTATCTTCTGTTATGCAGTTTGCTCTCCTTGCATAGGATTAACAAATCACAGTTATATATGGCTGTTGCATTCATAATAAGGATGTAAAGATGAGCTGAACTTAAATGAATTAAAACCAAAAAGAAAAAGAAAAAAGGATTTTGACGGACATGTTTTCTGGTGCAGACCATATTATGTGTTCGCTTTCGGTTACGGCAGGGTCATACGGACAACTGGGTCATCCGAGGATTTTTCCATCCAAGGTTATGTGTGATAAGCTGCATGCAATGGATTAAGAAGAACTAGTTAGGAGAACAACTCCTCTGCAAGTCGTCCTATCAGTAGCCTTGTTCAGAGTCTGTATTCTGTGTGTGAGCTTATGGGATTACAGTCAGAGTTCAGTGGCAGTTAATCAGAAACAACCAACAGATACTTTTAATATCCCACTGCGCTTGTTAAAACATTGTTGGGAGCTGCCACTGCAGATGTGGATTAAGTAGCGAGTGAGTTTAAAGTTCTCAGACAATGGCTTCCAGTATTTTTTTTCTCCCCCGTCTTTTTCTAACTCAAATATTATGACTGTTTTTCATTCGATCAAACTGACAGAAAGTTTGAAATTCTAACATTTATGTAAAAAATGCAGCACAATAAGGATTTCATTTGTCTTTGTCATTTCAAAGTCTGTGACCCTCGAAAAGAACTGCACTGAAAAGGAAACAAACTGTCATGCTGTTTGAAACAATATGGCCCCAGTCACTCTGTGCCCCAAAACAAAGCCCAGATTTGTTTAGTGTGTAGCAAAAAAACAAAGAAATAAAACACTTATTGTGTGCTGTGCGGCTTGTGACAGGAGGATAATTGTAGGTTGTTGGCCAGTGGGAGACAAACATATCTGAGTGGTGAATAAGATGAATGCACAGTGTGCTTTCCTCTGAAAAACAATTTTATATGTCGAAAAATTCAGATATTCTGTCCTTTTTTTTAAGGAAAAAAGTCATAAGAATAAATATAATGTATGAAGAGCCACCACCGACCAAAGCACATGACTGCAAGGTCAGTTTAACAGTCTGCATTGCTTCCACAATATTTATTCTGCCGCGCCGTTAAATGAAGATAAAACAGGTTTAGTAATGAAGCTCAGACTAACATGCTGACTAATTCTGTTTGTGCGACCGAACCAGAAGATATCCAGCTGAAACAGATCGGCCATGCTGTTTTACTCTTATTGTTCTCAGTGAAGTTTGCAGGAATTAATGAAAAGCAGCCCCACTGCGTCATGTGAAGTAAGAGTCTGTTTAAAGACAGCCTTTTTGAATGTGTCACTGCTTGTCAGCAACCTGTCATTTCATGACTTTAGAGGTTTCCTGTGCTCTGATTAAATTGCACGCAGTTAACACAGCAGTCAGAGTTTTGTGTAAACGAAAGACAACTACTGGTGCCATTTTTTCATGTTTTGGAAAAGGGAAATAAGGGGTTTGGTGTGGGGTTTAAGACAGAATGATGCTTTTGGAGACCAATTTATGGACAAAAAATGAATTGTGAAAAATGCAAATAACTTTAAGATGCAGCAATAAAGAGCACTTTGTTCTGAACTGGACATTAAATATTCAATATTTAGTAGCAAACAGTAAAAGGGGCTGCTCAGGGTTTAAACCAACAAACCAACAATTAATAGCTAATCAACTGTCTTTCCTTTAATTTTATTTTCATTGCAAGAAGAATACTTCAATATAATCTTCATATTTGTAAAATGTTTCACACTCAATACGATGCCTGTTACATGTCATTGCTAATGATCTTTATTTGTAAGTAGTTTGTATGTTGCTAAGAGGAAAATAAAAAAGAGCAATTTACCTATACACAATAAGAACTTTCTTCTGATTGTTAAGGCCCCTTTACTTTAAATCCCCTGTTGTTTGATTGTGTATTCATGGTCCTCAGTGGAAAACTAGACGGTGTCTCCTCACTCAGCTGATTCCAGTTTCATGGTAGAAGTTATTTAATGTGACATAACGATGCAGGTTAGGTGACTGCATCTACTTTGAATGCATAATCTATTATACTAAGGAGTTAATTAGCTTGTGTTGTTCATTGGTTCATTTATAAATGAGTATATATGAGGAACATCAGCTTCTGCTCCTTTTTTATTCTGTGCACTTAAAGGCAAAGAGTTATTGTTAGGTTGCTTGACGGTCACAGGAGTCGCCTTTGCTCTCTTTTTTTCCCCCAAAGGTCCACAATGAATTATTGAAAACAGTTCTCTTGTACTTTCAGTCAGTGTGGGGCCAAGAAAGTGTCATGAAAAAAAATAGGAAAAATAGAAAAAATAAGCAGTTCAGTACTGAAAAATCAAATTTAGTAATTCATGCTCTCAAATTGCAAGTTTTTGCTCAACAATTTAATGAATTGTGCTTTTGATTTCATAATTAGGGTAGCTGATTCAATAGCTTGTTGTTTTGGGTTTCAGACAGACACATTCAAGCTCTTCTCTCAGCACCTGAACAAAGCCACAAAGTCCCATTTAATGAAAAAAATATATATACAGGAGCTGTATTGCTAACTAGGCTGCCTCTGCACACACGACAGTGTCTGCACATCAGACTTTTCAATAAGCCAGCTCCGAGACTAAGCAACAATTTTCATGGACCTCTCGAAAATTGCTAAAACTAAAAAAAGAAAAAAAAAACCTTCATGTATCCACAAAATAAACAGTTATTACAGCCAGCGAATGAGCGAAGGGGACACAGGTTTCAGCTGTGTGACTGCTAAAAGGCTCGAGTAGTGCAATATTCCTCACACCACCCTGGATTATGAATTATTGCCCAAAAATAACAATATAATGGACCAGAAGATGTTGTAGCCTGATATGAAATTGAATTTCTGTTATTACATGAATTAAAACCAGTTACATGATGCTGAGTTCCATGTCCAGTTCTTCTGGAGACGGTCGAATATCAAAACTTCCGTGTAAACTGTCTGTAATCCAAGTTCAGAATTTGCTGATGTGTAGAAGTGAGTTGCTGTGTGAAGCATATATACATACAGTACTGTATTGATCAGAATGCTCTTTTACACATCTGGCTTTTACACACACATAAAAGTGGTTACTTTTGTAACTGCATGCATAAAATGCATCTCCTCCTATTAAAGGCGAAGCCTGCTGATCTATGTGACAGACAGGCAACCAGCAGCTTCATGGCCGGCACGGTGAGTGTGGTTTTCCCAGAAGCAGGAAGGCTGCTACGTTCCCGCTGATTTATACACAGTCTTTAACCTTGACCACAGCCAAACTACTTCAGTTAGTCAGGTATGTTTTTAGTTCATCATAGGCATGTTTGAATCTGCATGTGAGTGAAGTCGCATTAACCTGGAGGTATAAAATAAAAACACAATGGACATAAGTGGGTGGATGTTATCTTCTTTTGAGAGCAGCTCGTTTCAACAATTTAAGTGTGAGTTCACTTCAAGTTTTTTAATAGTTTTCTGGTGGGTAATCATCAGGCATGTGATGCTCACATGGCTATATGATAAATACATTTTCATTTATAGTCACAAACCAGTCTGCTTCCTATGTTTCTAATGTTAATTGAGATGTTTAACCGGACAAAGTTTGGACTCACATTTTTAAGGATTTATTTGCTAAAATGGACTCGATGGTCACTATGCTGATTGAGGACACTTGCAGGACTCATTTAAATTCCATACAACCCTTCGTTAAATCTAATTTCCCTTTTGTTTACCACATAAAGAACAATGTACAGGGATTCATGCAGGGTATAGGGGAAAGTCTACAGTAGTGCAAAGCAGGTCTCTTATTCTTCACAGCTTTTTATATCCCGCCTCTCCACTTTGGTTTGCACTTGTACAGTACATTGCTCAAACTAGAACAAGAACAACCTGAACTGTGACTTGAGCTAACAAAAAAAATCATGAAATCGCTTCAGTGCTGTCAGAACGCTGTTGGGAGGAAAGAAAAAAAAAGTAAACACGTCATCAAAAGTATGTTAGACAAAAAAATCATGCCAGTTTCTGAGTGACTGAGTGTGAAAAGCTGCAAATGTCCAATGATTGGGCAAGTCGCTATCCGAAAGAGCAAGTTTATTTAATGTAGGTGAAACAAAACAAAGCCGCAACGATGCCGTCATGAAGGCACAGAATAATGATATGCTCTTTTATTGTACAGCCATTATTTCAGTCCTGTTCATCCCTCTTTAAAGCTACTTTTTTTTGAAAGAAGATCATTACATGATAACATAGGGAGCAAAAAGTAGGAGTTTGCACAACCTGCATCAAAGATACCTGAACAGATTCAGTGAAAATAAAGAAAAAATAATGATTTAAAAATAAAAAAGGCACAGCTAAGAAAAAAAACGCCTCCTTAACATTGAGTGAATAATGACACTCGACTGCAACTCTTGTGTTTTGTTTTTGTAAGACCTGATTTGTATATGAATATTCATTCTGATGGATGATTGCTCTACACTGCAATCCTTTTTGTTTTTTTTTTCTTTTCTGCAACTAAATATGACTAGATAAAAAAAAGGAAAACTATGCCTATCTTTTCATCACACACCAACAAATCAGTGCAGGATCAGGATGACTAGAGAGGAGGAACTTTGTGATTGTTACTGTTTTTCTTTGGTCTTTGGCATCAAAACATCAAAACACTGAATTACTGCAGGAACTTTTCACAGCTCTGGTATGTGATTGAATGATACAGAACAGAGAGAAAAATCTGGTGGTAATGTAGGGGAATTAATGTACAGTAAGGTTTCTGCTTGGAAAAATACAAAAAAAAACACTAGGAGGAAGATTAATTCCACCCATATTACAGTCATAACATATTTTTTGCTTTAATGTTTTTGCTCTCCAACAATTTCTCCAGTTGATTTTTCATGGCAATGTACTGTAGTAACAGATACCTGAAAGTGGATTTTACAACTTTCACATTTGCATCAACACTGGAGGGCAATTCACAAAAACTTGATAACATATTTAGCAGCCAGTACACTCAGTGCTGTTCACACATAACTTTGACTTTCTTTTTCTGCAGAGCTGGAGGCTGCACTCGGTGCTGTTGAACAACCTGTCCTGTGGCTTGTATGGATCGCTTCTGCAAGGTCTGCACATTTTTTCTTTGCCAACCAACACAGCAATTGTGAGCTTTTCAAGCTAAAAAAAAACAACCAGACACTAAAGTAGGTCTTGTCCCTTGCCTTGCATCTACAATGACTGTTTATGCCCCTCAAAACCAAAGTTTTCTTTTGGAAATCAATGGTTAAAACATGAATCACTGGTTGGTGTCTTGCATATGGATCCCCTCCTTATGCAACAATTCATGGACCTCAGAGTGCACTATGAGGTTTCTATAGCAGACACCAGTATAAAATGATAGCGAAAGTCTATTAATATGTGTAGAAACAGGATTTGTGGTCCTTATGTCTCTCGTAAAGAGAGTAAATTAAGTTTGGTAGATTTATGATGCAGGCTTGCAAACTGAATACTCAGTTATGATCTATAGATTTGAAGGAAAATGCTAAAAAAAGGTCTGGAAGTTCAGCTTCTTATTGTTCTTGAGGAAAATGGCAGCAAGCAAGAGCTGATGCGAGTAAAGAATGCTGCTGTCATGCATGTCATTCTGCACGAGCTCGGAAATGTTACTGATGCTTTTGCAAATTGATGGGTCTCCTTTACAGCACTGACATAAACTATCCCTCAGAGAAAGGGACTGAAATACACATTCAAGCACATTCAGGCATGTACAGAAAGTTTTCAGGGGCATCTACAGTGGGACTTTTTTAGCAAAAGTTAGTCAACCGCCTCGGGGCAAAGTGTCGTGGCAAGATGCCCAGGTCATCTGCAGCCACAAGCCATCCTGGTTTGCATTGGTGCGCTCAAGTTATGTACATGTTTTATACACCAACACGCATCAACATCACCATGCCTACATGCAAAATGTATGGTTAACGTACTCAATGCTACCACACACACAAAAAACCTTTAATGTAGTTGTTGAAAAATGTTTCAGTTGTTCTTGTTTGGTAAAAACACTGAACAGATGTTGTTGTTCATTAAGTTTTATTACAAAAATATTAATAGCCAGACAATCACACTAAATTGTGGCACATGTCAATATATTCTGGGTTCTAATGAAAATGATATAATAATATAATATTACCTAAAAGGTCACTGCAATTATTTCAAACAAACATAATTATTTCCAAATGTTTGACTGTCTTTTTTGTTTGAATGAGATTTATCATTTTTATTTGCTGAAAAAGGAACATAGCCGTCTTAACAATCCTAAAGTTATTTAAAAACATGCTGAGACAAAACTGTGTCATCTAATTAAAGACATCAAAATGACCTTTCGGGTCAAAAGTAGATTATTGATCAGCTTTGAACTTGATTAAACATAAAGGTTAAAGTTGAAACTTTTCAACCACCTTCGTCTTTTTCTCTCTTATTTGTAATTTTAAGCACTAATAACTAAACAAATGTGGAAAACTTAAGAATTTTACTTATTTTAAAACTCAGTGTTACTTTTTTCCTTGTGAAGCAGCTTGTTCATTTTAAAACATGGACTCGAACTCATTTATTTGACCTTTGTGTCAACACGCTTCCCCTGCCTTAGTGGTGACCTACAATAATGTATTAACGAAGTTGTGTTGACTTTCCACAAAGTGCTTATTTTTAGTTTTATCATCATTAGTGATTCCCATTTAGCGACTGTTCAACCGCGGTCATTCTGTGGATGCTGTGGATGGTGATTAACATCGCCCTGAGCTACTGCTCCGCTCCATCTCATGGCTTCATATGCATTGCAATCAATAATACATCTGTCGGAAGAATGCCGCCTCTATTCAAGGCAAAACACTTACTGCTTGACTTTCATTTGAGAGATATCCTTCAATCAATAGATTTGTCTTTTCTTACAGTGGAGGGTAAACATTTTGAATTAGTGTGCAGATTTTATTTAAATTTATTTCCATCGATTTCTTTTTGTACAACTCAAACAACATGACAGCCTACAGTACGGCACGATAACCCTGGATGCAGACTGTCGGTATAAGTCGGCCATTTGGCGACTAATTTAGTTGGCATTTTTAGTCTCAATCCATTAGTTGTGTGCAACCGTTTTCCGTATCCCTGTTGCTGCTTTCTGGGCTTAGTGCCGCCCCGAGATGATTATGATTTGTTTAAAGACAAACAAACAACCAAACAAGCCAGGGTGGGTTTTTTTGTGTTTGTTGTTTTTGTTTGTCTGTTTGATTTTTCTTTCTTTTAGCCAAATGATGGTTTGTGCATCCAAACCTTCCTCCAGAGTGTTGCATCACGTGTATATGGCTCACAGAAATGCCTCATTCATTCAGTTTATTCAAATATCTCCTTAAAAAACTTGAAGAACCACTAAAGTTGCCCTTTATAAAAAATGATGTTGACCTATCGACAAGTTAAAAAAGAGCAGAAAAACACACAGATGACGATAGGGAGGAAATCTGTTGAATAGTTAAATGTGGAAGCAGGGATGTTTGCGATCATGGTTTTAAATTGCCCAAAAGTCACCCCACGTGTATTTATATTGCCATGTGTTTAAGATCATTAAATCTATACTAAAAGCTTATCAGAAAAAAAGCTTCTCTCCATCAGCTTTTTAATGGTGTGATTCTTATTTGGATTTATTTTTGGCAGCAATGGATCTTTTTTCATTCCATTTCACCAGCTGTAAATAAATGTCAGTCTACCTTTTTTTCCCCTCCCTTTCTTTTTTCTGATGTCTGTTACATTTTCTCCCTTTTTAATCATCGAGTTCTCAAGGGTTTCTTTTTAACTCCACATTGTAATGAAATGAATACATTTTCGCAAAATAGCTTTCCCAGGCTGTGCATGATTGTGATGAACTGTGCAAACAAAACCAGGCAGAATATCATCACCAAATTGCCCTTGAGAATGAGCTATTCTGTAATATATCCTAAAACGAAAAAAAAAAAGTCATGTAACACAGGTTTAAATCCCTTGCCTCAACAGTATCTACCCAAGGAATACCCCTGAGCCAGCAAGGCGCCTGGCGGAGGAGCTAAATCCATCCAGCAGCCACAGTCAGTCCAGGTCCCGCCGGGCCATGAAGAAGCAAGTGATAGACATTCACAACTTTAAAGCACCTGGATACTTCCTGCCTTTTAATCAGGATACATAATCATTTAAAAAAGGAAAAAATCATTTTAAAGAAATATAAAGATTAGAAAATGTTTGTTCTCACAGCCTCTCACTGTTTTGGGACATTAACCAATATGGCGTCCTAATGGAAATGTATTTGAACAAGCAGATATGTTTTTGAAGTGAAATAAACAAATTCAAAGTTGTTGTGTTTTCAAGACCAATGTCATCTAATAGAATATGTGAAATACAAGTCTTTGGTTTCCACTTTTAGTTGCAATATCACATTTAGATACGAATGAAATAAATATTTCTTAAACCAGGTAAAACCAAAAAATGTCTTTGCTGCCCTGCCTGTCCTGTTGTTGGCAGTAATTTGACTCTTTTGTTGTCTGAGGAAAGAAAATATTTAAATTCTGTTTTATTTAAATTTCTTTGAACGCACTGGACAAAATAATCCAGACAAATTGATTTATTCTGTCATCAGCATTTGTTCGAAACTGAAACAATCAATGGCCGTAGATCTAAACACGGCGTAGCAGACTGAATGTATTTTTACACCCAAGCATCAACTAGAATATTTTTTTTTCCTTCTATGCTACGAAACAGCCGGTTACCACAAGTAACAATACACCACACCACACATCCAAAGTTGTCTCCCGCGTTGTCAGAGAAGCCACTGTTTGAGAACATTGCTGTTTGATACATCATGATTTGATTTCTCAGAGTATGGCATGTTTCAAAGAGAAAATACTAAGACAGAAAAAGAATGTTGGCAGCCCGGAGCAGAGAAATGTGAAACCTCTTCCTTAATGGGAGAGGAAAGATCGACAGTTACTGTGTCACCACTTGTCAGGAAGAGGAGTACAGGTATACTGTGGAGCTTGGATTGTTCTGAAAGTAGTTTTACATGGTACCTTCTGCTAGCTGTCGGAGAAATGCTCGGGGAAAGCTGGAGTTCAATAAAAGAGGTAGACTTTTGGCCACAGCAACTGATAAATTGAGAAAACTGAGAAACTGAGCTGCAGTGGGATGTCAGCGCGAAATTAATTATTTCTGAGCAGCACTTTTTGTGCCTACAGTACATAAAACTGACCAGACTAAGAGCCCTTCTTTTTTTTTTGGCTGGGAATGGATGATTTGTCAAAATTACTCATGATCCGAAATTGTCTTACGGTATTTTGGAAAGCTATCTGTGACTAAAGTACCTGGTCAGCTTTGGTGAAACATCTCTTGTCAGGGTGAAACACTTTAAAATTGAGACTGGGACTGAAGGTGAGCCAGTTAATTTTGTCACAGTGTACCAAGAGGGAAATAAAATAACAGGCTTGACTTCATCATAGATTGACTAAGCTTACTTTAATTATTTAATTGATTCACTAATAACAATACACAACTGTACAGTTAGACAGTCCTGTACGAGAAAATACATTTTAAACTTTAGATATAATTTGAGAAAAAAAAAGTTGCAACAGTTTTTTAATTGTGCAACACTTTGGTGACATGACTATTGTGACTAATTAAGTTTTAAAACTGTAATAACTTTTTTCTTCTTCTCTAAGGAACAGTACTGGTTTAAAGGGGCTGTCTGATCTATAACTATGCATATATAGTCATCTTGGAAGGAAAGAAGTAAAAACAGTGGTGTTATAGCTACAAGGTTTGAATAGAACTTCTAACTTCTACCATGTGCAAGCAATAACTTTCATATACTGAGCGATGTACTTGATCATCAGCAGCACCTGTGTTGCACATGTTTAAGACCACCGGTATGGCACACAGATTTTGGCTCAATGCAACTTATTTCTGCTAATTAAATATGGTCTCCAGGAAGTGGCCGTGGACTCAAGTCCATTAGAAAATTGCAGTCCGTACGTACCAACACTAGTGCTGATGTTGCTCAAAAGATGTTACTTGATATACTTGTGTATTTTTTAATGAAACATTTTAAAAGCTAACTTCTTACTACAATATATTTTTGAGACAGTAATCTACTTTATACTTTACTACTTTTTCCTTTTTTTTCTTAGCTAGTCTCTAAACTTGAGGACTGACTGCATACTCGTGTGGCAGCTGGCCGACGCCAACTTGCAGTCGTCTGGTTGGCAGCTGCCTGAGAACAAAAAAAGAAGAAACCACCTGTCTTTTGACCGTGATGTGACGATGATGGAGCAAAACCCAGAACAAGTGACAGCGTTCAGCCACACTTTATATACCAGGATGGTAAATGGTATATTTAGTTTAGTATTTTTTTTTTGCGTTGAGTAATAGTGATTTTACTCGAGTATAATTTTTCAGCCACTGTCCAAATAAATGAAAATGTTTTTTCGTTGTGTGTAAACAGGCAATTATTGTCAGTGTTGTGCAGAGCTTGTTTCTGGTTGTCATTGCTGGGTGTTTATGGTTGCTAGGGGGAAGCATGATTGTGTGTGTGTGTAAAGCCTTTATATACAACCGTGGGCAAACCATTTCATGATGATCTGTGATAAACTGGAACATTACTGTTGCACTTTGGCTTGGCATCCTTTTGCATTGTGTCAAGATGTAGCACTTCCTTCCTGCATGGATACATGCAGAATGATGCTGTTTTTGTTTCTCTTTCAGTCCCAAGAGGAATTAAAGAAGAAGAAGAAGAAGAAGGAAAAAAATGTTTATTTAGCTTGTAGACGTAAAACATATCCTGTTTGTTTAAATTCTTATTAGTATTGAGATACTGCCCTTGTTTCTGTGCACAGTTTTTTTCTTTTTAAAAGCCAAAAAAATATTTTGATTTACTATATTCATTATTAAGCAATGTGGTAATGATAACATGACTTCTATCTAGAATCTAGTTTCTCATCCTCCTTGTAAAGGCAGAGAGCAAGGCTGGTGAAGAAGGAAATTACAAAAAAAAAAGAATGGTTGGACTTAAGGTCATCATTATTGAAATGCCTTGAGGTGATCCTCTTAAGCCCTTAAGTAATGTTAGGTTGTCAGATTTTATTCTTTGGTTAAACTGCTTATGTCCCTCAGGCCAATTTTATTTGTGTGTTTCGGTTGAATAAGGCGTTTATGTTGTAAATAATTACATCGCTGTGCGTGATGCCAAATACAAAGGGAATGATTTCAACAGTTCAAATAGCTTTTTCTAGCATTTACTGTACATGTCATGAAATGATAAGAGACCAGAATGAGTCTACATGTTTACGTTTGAGTGGCAATTTGCACGGATTTTTTTTTTTTTTTTTTATTCTTTGAGAGACAGGTGGTGAAATAGGATATACTGTTGCCTCTTTTAACATCATGCATTTCTTTGTTTTTCACAAAATGCCACAGAAATAAGGACTAAAAAAATCCATAATGATTTCCTTTTATGTCCTGTAACCTCTCCAAACTGTGCCATGGCAACACCGTTTCCATGTAATCCCCAAGGGAAAAAAAAAAAAAAAAGATAGAAATGAATAAAAGCAGATTGGATAGACTGAAATTTCAGACTGGTGGTTCTTGACATAATGTTCTTTTGGATGTATAGAGGCTGAATGCTTTAGCCCCTTATATCACCATGTGCGCGTGGTGATTGTCTGGTTAATCAGCACGTTGAGTGTGAAGAATAACAGAATTAATTAGAAAATTAATAACCTGGAGAAGGAGAAATGTCTGTCGCATGTCAGTGTCAAAGTCCAGATCTGTCATTTACCCGGAGCCTCTTAGGAGAACTGCAACCGATGCAAACAAAAGGAAAGGACTGCACGAATGACGTCAAACCAACAGATTGATGCACAACGTCTTTTGTAAAACAAATAATTGTTTCCTGAAAAAAAAAGGAAAGACTAATGGTTTTTCATTTTAAATAGCCTCCCACTACATATTCTCTATGCAGCTTCTCCCCGTATTTAGTGCAGTTTTCCACAAAAAAAAAAAAGTTACATAACGCAAAATCCACTAGATGAATAATAACAAATAAAATGTTATGTGGGTCACCCAAAACACAAAGGGAAGAAGAGAGAGAGAACACAAGAGTCCTCCATGTGATATATTCATCCATGGACAAAACATAGGCACATAACGCACATATGCACATAAGTCTCTTGTGTTGGTTTAGAATAACTGCTGGTTTGCATCATTAGTCACGCCTTGAGCAACGGAGACAGAAGTGTTTTGTGGGTTTATTTAACATGAAGATGGACTGAATTAATCTCTGTGATCCTACTGAACTCCACAAAACAGCCTGGTTTGCCCACACTGTGCATGTGATTGCCTGTACAATTCAGCCTTGGCCTTGAGGAAAAAAAAAAAGAAAAAGATAGAATTAATGTTAATAATAAACCGTCTTTTGTTGTATTATGTGTGCACATTTTATTCAGAACACATATTGTTGACTTGTGTCTCCATTGTAGCAACATGTTCATTGGGGAAATCTTTGAGAGGAACTGGCTTTCACACACATACATGGACAAGTAAACTATAAATATTTGCAATTTATTTTTCCACATAAATCAGTACACTTCTATTTAAATTTAAAGCGACAAAAAAACCTTAAACTTGTATTTATAGCACCTTATCACACACATCTATATGATGATCTCTTTAAGTATGTACACACTGCCCGTTGCACAACTGTATGTTACACACTGTCACTTTGCACAACTGCACTGTAGATTAGAAGTGTCAGATTATATATTGTACTTTTATCTCTCTTATATTCTATAGTTTAGCACCTTGCATGCCTCTTTATTATACTATTTTTTTAGTACTCCATTTTTTCTGATTCTTGCATGCCCCCTATCTATCTATCTATCTATCTATCTATCTATCTATCTATCTATCTATCTATCTATCTATCTATCTATCTATCT
>JAPZDV010000013.1:3013399-3038783 GCA_029814665.1 Acanthurus lineatus
AATCAGTAATCTGTAGGGGAATACATTTTAAAAGTAACCCTCCCAACACTGTATATATATACACACACATACATACACACACACATATATATATATACATATATATATATATATATACACATACATATGATACTGCTAACTATTTATATTGAACTTATTATATTTTTATTTTATAATATAGAAACTATGAATTCTGTCTAATGAGAAAGGCAGCACCATGTGCTTCAGAGCCGCAGTCTCCAGATGGAGGAGGTCGAGGTGAATTCTAGCAAACATGTGGGCTCTCCATTGTAACCATGACAATACAAGTCTCCAAATATCAATAAACTAGTACTTCTAATCCGATCCATAATCTTACCGAGTTTTGTGTCAAAACCCAACAAAAGCCGAATCACAGCAGTGTGAGAACTGAACAAACTGAAATCATCAGCCTCCATTTCACATGTTCAGACGAACTTATGTAGTCGTAATATCTGAGGTCCTTTGGGTGCTGCTGTGCGACTTTACACTTGAGTAAAAGCTCCTCTTAAGACTGCTGAGTTTTTCAAGACAAATGGCCTCTTTTTTCTGCCTTTTCTCTGGTTTATTCATGCAATACATCCTACAATGTAATTAATAGAATATAATGATCACGGGGTCACTGCGGTGCTTTATGCACGTGTGCTCGTGCAGCTTCCAGCCCTGACTGTCAGGCCCTGCAGATAAATGTGTGTTAAATGTGCTTAAATGTAAAAGATAATGTACCGGCTGTGTGGATAATCTGATAATATTCTGCTCTGTAAACAGAATTATATTTTTATCCCGCAACGCTTTCGCAATCTCTGGCTTTGATCTCGCAGGATTCTCTGAAGCATGCACAAAACAGAGGATAAATAAATAATAAAAACGGAAAAAATCAATGAGCCACATCTAGACAGACACAAGCTATTTTCGCCTGGATTGTTATTCTCTGCCGGTATTTACAAAACTTCCAAAGACCACAGTGGTTCTAGAGTATGAGCCCAATTATGGTTAGCCTGTTAAACCCTTTGCCATTGATTTCTTTTCAGGCTCTGTGTGCCGGTCCTGATGTGGGTGTGCTGAGCTGGAATCAGTTCCCCCGAAAGACTCTGAAATGGAAAGTCTTGTTTCAGCCTCTCCGCACCAAATTAGATTGTGCCCTTGTGTCAAGGGGAGTTGTTTGTTTTTGTCGAGTTTCTCTTTGTCGAAAGGTCAAATGAGCAGGGCGAGGAGTGTCCTGAGCAGCCTTTTGTCGCACATTATTTATGGGTATTCCACGGCAGATGGGTACAGCGAGGTACTGGGCCATACAGTAAGGATGCTGTTCCCTCTCTGCCAAGTGGCATTTCTGCATGGGTCAAAACAGGAGCAAGTCTGCTGGACTGTAAGACATTAACTGTAAAAAATGGAAATTCACAAGGAAGCATACAAAAGAGGAAGAACCGGTGCAGACGAGCTGTGAAGCCGCGTGAGATCTCAAGTACAAAACTGGAAGAAAATACAATTTTGGCAAGGGACAGTTTGGCTCAGCAGATGCTGACTGGATGTTTATTTTCTGTGCTGCTGAGAGAGTGTTGGAATAAATCAGTGTCAAACCTCAGAGCTAATGTGAAACACGTGATGGTCAGTGACAGTATGAGTGATGACTGCATTATTGAGCTATAAACTGCGGTCCCAATTCGACAATTGTAATGGTGTGCTTCCTGGACAGATTTTTTGTCAGCCGTAAAAGGAAGCTATACGTCAAACTGTGCTATATCTACAGGATGCGGTGCTCTCGAGGAAAAAAAAAACAAACAAGCAGATTATTCCAAAGAAAACACAAAGAATATGGAGACGACACAAGCTGCACAGCTGCTGACTTTCACTATTTGTCTATTTTTTTAAAAAAACCTGAGCAAAAAAAGAAAAAAGTAGCACATGTGGTGACATTAAACCATCATTTTCTCTGCCTGTTACATTGAATTAAAAAAAGGCCAGGTGGCGGCCTTTCATCGTGAAGAATCAGGTTGAGAGAAGCTCCAGAAGATGACTCCCTTAGCTTCTTAGCCTTTGAACTGCAGTCACAGCAAACGTCCTGCGGTATCTTTAGAGCTGCAAACGGGGCTCGATAACAGCAGCAGGGATCATGAGGGTGCGGAGAGATTGAGAAATAAAGCATATTGGGATGCATGTTAGGAGGGCGATAAATGACATAAATCCTGCGTGCAGGTCGACATGCGATAACAGGTTATAGGAGGGGGGGAATAAAAAAAATAAATAAAAAAACAACGAGCGCGAGGGGGCCCAGAGAATACAGATAATTATTTTTGATAAGGTGGAAATGGGAAAAGGGTAAGTTGATAAGCGCAGGCAGAGTGACTGAACACTGTTGACACTGTTATTCCCCTGCATAGCCAAGGACTTTCCTGCCTGCATGCAGAGGAAAAGGTGAAGCTGCTGCTGCTGCTGCGGAGAAACAGATCTTTATTTCTCCATCGTAAGATTGCAGCTTCATATTGTGAGACTTTCCAAAATCAATCTTGCATCCTTTTAGAAAAGAATCAGTCATCTCTCCATTAATATTTTATGAGTAGCTATTTGGCAGGGAAGCTTATATTGACTATATATATATAAAAAAGAAAGAATAAAAGATTAAATTTGCAGTATTGAAAGTGTGCAGAGCTAAGAAATACAAAGGTCACGGTCAAAGTGCCCTAACAGCCTGTAAAAATAATGTTGCCATTACCCGAAGCAGAGCACGGAGACCTGTGGTTTTTTGGAGGGAACGTGAAGTGTTTCTCAAAAGAGCTTTGATCAGCTCAGCTGTTGACTCCATTCACCACTCCATGTTTTGAAGGAATAGTTTAACATTTTGGGAATTATGCTTATTTGCTTTCTTGCTGAGAGTTTGATGAAAAAAATTGATACTACACGCTCTCTCCTGCCTCAGGTCTGGATCTGGAGAGCCAGGAGCTGATTAGCTTGGCCTGTCGTACTGCACACAGCCAATGTTGCAAAAAAGCTGCAGCACTTCTCATAAATCCACATATTTTAGAGGAGATAATCAGATATTTTACTGTAAATTGAGAGGTGTTGGTTACAGTCGTATTGGCTGGTCATTTCACATTGCCTCTTTTTGTCGGTACTAGCTAAGCTAACTGCCTCCTGGTTTCCAGCTCCACACCTAATAGGCACTGAGGTGCTCTCAATTCAATTTTATGCAGCTCTTAGCAAAAAAAAAAAGGGAACCTTTTCTAACTATTACTTTAAATCATAGAGACATGAGCGTTAGACTCCTGCAGTTGGAAGAAAAAGGTCCGTAGAGACGACATGTATTCCCAGCTGGGTCCTGACCAGCAGCAGTCCTGACCAGTGCCAAAGGCAAAAAAACACTGCAGTCCAGAGGCTAAGCACTGCTTGTCTGAGAGTCTCTGGCAGGACTGCAGCCTTGCCAGCAGCAGTTACCAAAAAGCACTTCAGTCTACTCCAGAGGTCACCCCAGACGGCGCACCGAGCATTGAATAAGACAAAAACAGCGGCCGTGTTCCTGAAAATATGACTGCAGAAAAAGGTCAAAGTTGGAAAGACTGGGATGCACGCAGGCTGATGTCTTCCGCTGAAACAACCCTGAGAAGCATTACGGAGGATGCTATGCCTCCGGTAGAGTGTGCCCTCAGGTCCGCTGGAGAAGCACGATCCAGCGCCTCAGAACTTTTGCGGATTGCATCACAAATCCAGCGTGCAAGCTGTTGCAGACAGATGGGCCCTGTGAGTCCGACCACCGTGGCAGAGGAACAGCCGGTCAGGCTTTCTGAAGGCCGCCGCCGCTGCTGCCGCCACTGTGACTAAATAATTTCATCTTCAAACGTGTGAACAATGCTCCAGAGGAGTCTTTGATGATAATTTAATTTCAGTTTTATCCTCTCAGTGAGAAAGTGAGGCCGCTTTTCAAGACAGAGGAATCATATCAGCTCACAGGGTGTAAGTAATGCTCAGTATTTAACAAATATGTGGACAACACAACATTTCAAAGTGACATATTGTCAATAGTGCTTCTCATTCATTAACACTCTCAGTATCGACCAGCAGCATCCATATTTGATTTCTGACCTTTTCACCGTGTGAATATTATAAATCCTTCTATTTATGTCAAGTAACACTTCTAAATGACTTTGAGCTCACCTCAGAAACAACAGCGGGCAGCTTGATGTGACATGTTAACGTGTTCACGCTGGACTGCGATCTACAGCGATCAGAGAGCGATGTTCAAGGGTCCCTGGTGTGAGGGCCCCGCATCAGGCGGAGAGAGAGGGGTGAGAATCGAGCACCCTGCTGCCCGCAGTACTTCAGATCCGAGGCTTGAGAGGGATTTTAAGAACTTAAGTGATCAAAGTGGGGTCTGAGTGCTGGACTGGACTCCTTAACTGTCAGCGACTCCTCATCTCCTTTGTATTTGCGTAAATCAGTTGAGCTGTGGCTTCAGAGGGAAGAGGGAGGAGTGTGTGAATGTGTGTGTGTGTGTGTGCATGCATTGTGGTGTGGTTAAAACACTTGGACTGTGAAGTGTGCATTCAAACCTGACCCCCCTGCTAAAAATAGATCAAGGGAGCAGCAAGAATTAAGGACAAAAAAAAAAAGAAAAGAGGGAACAACCGACTAAACATTAGCTTTTCATTGTTTTACAACCTTTACATTCTGATGCACAAGTAAACATGTTTGCACCTCCACACAAACCCTGCAGGAGCTGGATTTTTGTGTGTATTCAAGTGAAGCGCACAGTTCATCCTCTCTGCTGTTTGCCTCTCTGCTGTGTTTGCACACACACACACACACACACACCTGCAGCTCATGATGGATAGAGCAGAGAGGAGAGATGAGACAGCAGCAGAAGATGATCACTGTGGTTTTATAGAGTTCCTCTGGTTTTTTTGGCTAGAGGCTGTACACCACCGCTCGAAAATATGTCCTGAACGCAGCAAAAATAGGATGTAAAAAATATGAATAAAGCACATTCACACTTTCTCCATGACATGTGAAACATGGTTAATTAACCTACTGCAGTGTGGAAGGAGACGGGGAAGAGAAGTCTCTAAAAAATGCTTCAGAATAAACTCTGGCCATTATAAGTCAGTGGGTTTTTGTTTTATTTTTTAGTTGTTTTTTTTAGTTGTTTTTTTTCCATGTTAGGTGTGATTGGTGAGGCTACAATGAAGCACCAGAACTCTGACATTTCATGTGTGGAGGCTTACAGATCACACAATGTCCACGTGTAACTTTCTACTTTTACTTAAATTCAAAGTAAACACAAGAAACTTGTGCTCCAGAAAATGGACCAGACTCAGAGAATAACTCCCATAGCTTAGCAACAAGCTCGCGACCTGCCCTGTGTAACTTAGAGATGAATATATTTTAAATGAGGCCCCGTTCATGCAGACTCTAAGAGATATTGCAGGCTCAATTCTAAAACTGGATCAGCATCCAATGAAGAACCTCTTAATCCCTGTGATAACTATTAACTGAACTGTATAGACCAGTGAGCCGTGATAACTAACATGTCTTTGGGGTCATCGGGTGGGAACCTCCTTTCACCAGTGTTTCATCTAGTCGGTCCCACGACACCTCCAGGAGGCTAGACAGTGATCACTGGAGTCACTAAGTAATACCTGTTCAAATTATGAGGTGAAAGTACGCAAAATTAATTGAAGAGAGAAAATAATTACTCTGTATTATGTGAGAGAAAATTGTGCCTTAAAAAAACCCCATAGATCTTAACTCTAATGTCTTTTTTTTGGTCTGAAACAACTGGATTGTAATTTCTGTAAAAGCCACTGACAGTACGACTGCTGTACAGAAACACTAAACCCGCAACAAATGAAAAAAAGTCCATGTTATTATGGAAAGCAGAGAGTTACATTTTGTCTGTTACTTCTTACAAAAAGTACATTGTTAATTCAAAGAGTCACGCACAGAACGTTGTACTCTTTGTACTCTTTTTGGACTCTTTGTGCGGCCACTAAAAAGAGACAGGATTTGAGTTTTTTACCTGCTCAGCCGATGTGGTCTTGTCATTGCCATGCAGAGAGCTGTATCAATAACCTATCAGCGGCTGCAGCTGTTATGCTAGCACAGCAAACAGTGGGTAGACGCCCGCACTTGAGCGTTCCTTTGGGAAAGGCACGGGAAATCAGAGAACTAATCAGCAGCAGCTAGGACTGTGGAGGTGAATACAAGTGCAACAAGCTAGTGATGCTGATGGGAGCTGACACGGAGAATTGGGAGAGGATCAGGAGACACCCTTACTTAAGGAAGCTGTTTCCACAGTCTGGATATCTTTGATTTAATGTAATGGAGTCCTCATCAGAAGGGAAAGGAGGAGTAAAGGGAAAAAAAAGAGAAAAAAATGGGAATTTGGAAATTGTTTGCTTGTGAAATGAAGATGAGAACACTAGAATTTTTTTTTTTTTTTTGTTGTTTGTGCACGGCTCTGAAAACACATTTCTATATTTCCTGAAACAGTTGGCTACAACGCTTGTTCTCGTCCTCTGATGTTTGCAGAGCTGTTTGGGTTTTTGTAACAACAGCGTTATTAACATCCCGGGGGGGTGCAGATAGCAGGTAAATTAATACTAATTCTATGCAGAGATGTACAAATTAGCCTATTTTTTTTTCTTTTTTTTTTTTTCCAATGGCTTGTTAGTGAGGAACACAACACACACATACACACACACTCACTTAGAAACTCACAGAGACACACATTCACATCTATCATTCACACACACACACACATGGGTATAAGTAAACATGACACACCTCTACTCACCTCAGTCATCCATACAAATACAGTACACATGCCAACATATGCACACATGAAAAAACACACCAACACGCGGCAACTTCTTAATCTCCCAGCACCGTAAATACAACAAGGGAGTGAATTATGAAGCGTGAGGACTTGGCTTGGTATCAGAAGGAGGCTACCTCGCTCCTTGTTTGGATGTTAATTAGTTTGGCCTGTTTGCATTTTTATTTATCTGGCGCAGAGAGTTTGAGCTGATAATCTATTCACACTGATATTGAGAGATAAAACTTGAGCTTAGACGAGGTTGGCCAGTGGAAACCCCTGCTTTTCTTTAATTATTCATCCACAGTGCAGCTCTGAGTGGCATCCCATGCATTTCAAAGGCGCTCAAGCTAACCGTTTATCTGCTCAAGGTACTTTTTATTTTGGGTGGGGGGCAGATATCTTCAACTAATAATGAAATCTTCCCTCCGTCACTCTCTGTCTCACCCCTTCAGCATCAAACAACTCCATGATGAATTGCATCCGACTCCATCCCCTTCAGTTGAATTAAAATGCTATATCACTCTCTCAATAGCACATTCTGTATGGGGGGGGGGGGTATTGATGGGCGTCTAACATGGGCCATGTAATGAGGAGAGATGACAGAGTGCCTGGAAAGCACGTGCACCTGTCCCATCCTGCCGGCCAAGTCAGCAGGACGAGAGAGATGATGATGAAGACGAACAGAGCAGAAAAGCAGCCCCCCCCATAACCCCCCCAACCCTCGCTTGGGTGGCTGATTTACAAGTTATGGCCTTTTTCTCCTTCATCCCACTGTCATTGGAGGAGAGATTAGATGGGGCTGATTGCTTCAGACATCAAACATCCTACAGTGGATCCGTCGTAGCGTCCGCTCTCAGCGCAGCCTCTTGTGTTGCGAGCAGCTTTCTGGATGCATTCACAGCCCGAAAAAAAACAGGAAAAAAAAAATAAAAAGAGGAAAAAACGCACTCAGTGCCTTCCCAGCGTCCACCCTCTTCTTCAGGCTCTAACCTCCCATGTTTCTCCTTTCCACAGTCAACTGATGCTTAGTGGGATGTAAGGGCACTATTTTCTCCCTTCTCCCCCCCCACCACCCCTCTACCCCTCACCCCCCTCCTTTTTTTACCCTCCCTTTGCTTTTCTTGCTTTTTCTACCCCTCACCCTCCCCTCCCTCCTCCTCCTTTATCCCTTTTCTTTATCGCTAACTTGTGAATGGCAGCCAATCAGGGGCAGAGTCGCCTCAGCTTCAGCCTCGGTGACATCCACCGCCAGAAGTGATGCACTGCTAGAGAAAGAGAGAGGAGGGGATAGAGAGAGGGAGAGAGAGGAGGGGAGGGGGAGGAGGAGAGAGAGAGAGAGAGAGAGATGATAGAAAGAAAGTGTAGAGGAGGAAAGGGAGAGAAGCCAGGGAGCTGGGAGGAGAAATGGAGCGAGGGAGGGCAGAGAGAAAGAGAGAGGCATAGAGCAAAGGGAGGCAGGCAGGCAGGAGACTCTCTTTCTCTCTCTTCTCTCGCTCACATATACACGCACACACTCTCTCTCTCTCTCTCTCACAGACACACACATACAGACACACACTCTCTCTCACAGACACACACACACACTCAGACACACACACACACACACACACTCCCATACACATTCGCACCAGCTGTGCTGTTGTCAGTCTTGGAATGTAAGCACTGCCGTGAGGAGTCAGATTCTCCACCGCTAAGCACTGCTGAGGAGCAGGAGCACCGTCACCGCGCTCTCTGTCACACAGATGGATGCTAAGCTGTGAAAATCAAAAGGTAAGGGCTTTTTCTTTTTTTCTCTGATTAATGTTTTAAGGATATATTTATATTTTTGTCTGCCTCCAGACTCTGGTGGGGGGTGTGGGGGGGGTGGTGGTGGTGGAAATGGTGGGATGATCTGCTCCTCGCACTGTGACAAAGCCAGACTAATGCAGCAGTGTGGATATCTCACCAAAAAAAAAAAAAAAAAAAAAGTGCTGTAACTTCAAAGAGATTGATCACAGCTGAATCGATCGAACCAGGAAATGATTGAATTTGCTGTTCAGCACTCTAATTTGGATGTGTCGTCATGATTTATTTATGCACGGGGTGTGCTTGAAAATGCAATGAATGAAACTGTGAGTGGTGGTGCAAGAGGAGATTTTCAATAATCAGTTTTTGTTTGTTTTGTTTTGTTTTTGTTTTTTATTCTAATTTTAACTTTTAGCAATTAAAAAAATAAAATAAAAATCAGTTTTCGAGTTGACATTTAATTTCTGTGTTGGAATAGTCAGTCAGTGACACCTGTCAATCAGTGGACAACACGGCACACATAACCTGAAAGTGGGCTTCGTTATTCAGGGTCACACTGTGAGACGAACATTAACTTTGTCACTCGATCCAAAGTGTTTCTTCCAACTCGCTGCGATTTCCATACTGTGCACCAGTGGATGCACATACAGCTTTTTTTTATGCATGTACATATATAACTGCATGTGCATATGTGCAATAAATATATGAATGTCTGTAATTGTGTTTGCGTCTGCATTTGTTGGTGCACCTGTTCAAGTGTCCAAGCCAAGCTCTCTGCTTCCCTGTGAGTGTGTGTGTGTGGATGTGTGTTTGTAGACTTATTTGTCTGTCTGCTGAGAGGCAGTTGGGGCAAATCATACTTGTGATGTGCTCTTGGAAGATTTGATGGAGAGGCACTGTACCATTCATATCTCTAAAAAGCGCATGGAGGTGTTTATCGCAGCGTTCGAGGCAGCGCAACGAAAGCAGCCAACAGTGTTGCCAAGTATGTACATGTGCATATCCTCCACAGCACAAACTTAATCCACCCTCACTCTTTTTTTTTTCACTCTTTCTAACAGCCTCTGAGCGTGCTGCCTCACACACTGACAGCTTTACAGTCGCCAGAGCCACATTTTGCGGGTATAGAAGTGTGCAGCAGGTCACCCATGTAATGCCGTTATTGTTTAGTGCAAATTAGCCACTAACACGCTCCCTGAATTACTGTCAGATACGAGGTGACCTTTCAGTGTTGAAATGAAGAGGTGGGAATCCATTCTCCCACACATGCACAGAGGCTCTCATAAGCATCCACACAGCTGGTTTAGGATTAACTGTATAGCAAGTGAGAATATATGGAGACAGAGAGATTTATTTTCCTGGTGAAATAAAAGGATTTTATACAGATTTTTTTCAGCTTTGATTAAAATCAGACATTTTATTTTGTTAACTGTTTAATATTTGATCCTATAGCATCTTTTGCCAGCGTATATTCTCGTGGTTTGGCTATGCTAGCTCGAACTGACTCTCTTTCACATAGCTGTTTCATCTTTTACAAAAAAGAGATGTCTTATAATTTATTACCTTGTTGAAATACATAAACCTTTTTCAAAGAAGGTTTCACCGATACAATAAATGTATTTGTTTTTTAATAGTCGAGTGGATATTGTGGTATATTTTCACTGTGAACATGCCCTTTTCAAGAAATAAGGCCCTCCCCTCCCTTTTGGAGTAGCTTTTCAACAAGGAAGTGTGCACTGTATCACAAAATTGCTTAGAGGATTTCAAACCATGAGTAAAGCTTGCTGAGGTTTGCCAGAGACTGCAGCCGGCTGAGGCAGGCTTGGAAAGGTCTAGGGCTCCACCAAGTGGAGGCTCGCGCAGGTGCTGCATCTTTGGTGCATCGACGCCCCTCATGCTGCTAGATTTACACTCACCCTGCTGGTCTGTCGATACCGGGCGAGCGATCACTGAAGCCACTCAAAGTGCCAGTCACATAACACACTTGTGTCTTGCGAGTCACATGTGTGATGAGTGTTTTGCAGCTTACAGAAACGCTGCGTTTTTTTTCCAGTCATGAATCACGTTATTGGATGAAGTGTGTGGGTACAAATGATCCACAAGACCAATCATGACACCGGTTTTATGACCTTGTAACCTGCCATCACCCTCCCTCCATCTTTGTCCTCCTCTCTGCACATTTATGTCCCTCTGTCTGTGTTTGGTTATAGTTCCCACACAATATAGTCACTTGTTGAGTTTCTTAGAAGCACAGCATAGGACTTTTAACACAAATGGTGTTTGAATGTTAACAGTTTTCAATCTGATTAATATTTATGCAGTAGGTCGGAGGCTTAAGATGGCAGAAGCTTAATCATGCCGTCCTACCTTTTTTGCAACTCTGCGTTTGTGTATGAATGTGTGTTTTTATGCCTATGTGATATTTAATATGCTTGATTCTGGAGGTGTGTGATTCTACAATAATGCTCAGCAAAGCCTAAGAGGTTAGTCATTTATGATTTAAAATCATATAAAAAAAATCAAAATAACACTTCAGGGAGTCCATGATTTATTTTGCCTTTGCAGGAAAATGGCAAAATGTATCATAATGAGGTGGTTTCTGGGAGACAGTGTTACCTTTACACCACACAGAGAGTGATGTTTAATCATCTCTGCGCCAAAGATTGCAGCAACATACAGAGCAGATTGCCAATTTAGGTGTTTATGGTCTCCCATGTATAGAGGATTATCAATTTATTATGCATGCGAGACCTCTTGAAAAGGTTCACCAGCCAGACTCCTGCTGCACATTGCACTTATAATTATTATCCCGCTAAAGTCAGAGAAGTCATAAAAGTGCTTAGTTGCAGTGCTCAGTTTGATGTTTTTCAGGGAAGCTGGCCTGTTCAAATTTTTTTTTGGGATGCATGTGCATACAAATTTATACAGACTAATGTGCAAGGCTGTGCTTTTCTAGGAAGCATATCCTGATGAACAGCTAGTTTTATATCTGATCAAAGATATTCTTATTCAGCAAAACAAGAATGTATAATTTTTTCAGATAACAGAAATGGAGCACAGCCGAAGCTCCTGCCAGAATTTGTCTCAGCCAAGATTAAGAATAACAACCCAAGACAACATTTTAAAAGCAATATTTTACAGTTTGGTCCTCTTCACAACTCTGGTTTTAATGCCAAGCCATATAAGCTGCCTACAACTTAATCTAATCATAAACAACTTTATTTTTTAATGAACCCCACTAATAGGCTGAATAAGTTGAGATAATTCAGCTTGAGTCTATAGGATCTGGCGTGTATTCAGCATGCTCTCTCATCCTTTAATGGAGTGTTTGGAAGAATTCTGAAAAGACACACTGGCCTAATACTTAATAGGCACGCCACATCAAAGATTAATATCCAGAATGCTATTAAAACTCAAGGACAGGCTGGGATGATAATTAGAAAATGCAATCACAAGCATCAGACTAGATTAATTGCAAGACGGCGTTTCCTGATTTCGGGAATGCGCGTGTCACACTCATGCCACACTATGGGGAATGCACAAGAAAACAACATGAAAAATGTAAAAAAAAATGGAGCCCTGATCAGCAAATTACAACATTAATTTCCTCTAATTCAACACTCTCTTTCACTAAATGAAAATCACAGTACTTTAAGGTGAAAAAAAAACACTCTGTTAATATTTAAATTTGCATTATTTGGTTCAATGTGTTCATGAATTCTTTACATCTTTGGTTCACCTCCACAAAGACGCTGCATGTTTAAAACCCAAATAACAATGTTCATCTGGAGCGAACTTTTCCCAACTCAGCCCCAGAGTATTCTGAAAGAGATGTTATTTAGATATTATTGCTGATTAAACAGATTCGGTGCAGTTAAACTGTCTGCACAGTGAACAACGGCTTAACACTGAGACCTCGTTGCTTCACTTATTTCCTTTTCTCTTCTTTCATTCATTTATATTCCCTACCTCACTGTCTTCAGTGGAACCATAATACTAATTTGTTCGTAGTAAATGCCTCCACTGACATTACAGTCCTTATTTAAAACCTCTGAACAAAAGCAAAAGAATTGCTAAGCTAGAATGTGCCTTTCCCTGAGGTACACAGTGAATGCTTGTCAGGATAACTCTGGTATTCTCGCCTTTATAAGGGAAACCTACTAAATGGGCTCTATTAGAAAAGGGGCTAGATTTATTAGGATTAACTTCCAAAAGTCCATAAATTATGCATGCACGCCCAAATTACCTATCAGAACGAGAGCTGGTGGGGGCACAGCCTGAGTGAGGTATTGGAAAGAAGACTAGCAGTAACACAAAATGCCTTATCACAGCATGTGCTGCATCCCAAAGAGTGACAGACAACTGCAGATAATGCTGGTGGTTTCAGCAATTCATTACATGTCACATCATAACATCTTGGGGGAAATTACAATCTAAATCTGTCTCTTAAACTTTAAGAGAAAATGTGTTCGAGGGGGGATGATGGAGATGAAGAAGACGCATTTATCTTCAGCAAGGCAATTCAGCTCTGCAAATGGCTGTGCAGGTTTGCTCTGCAGCATTGCAGTGTGCTGAATGAGAGTGAGGAAGGACGTAAAAAAAAAAAGAAAAAAAAAGAAAACAACAAAGTTTGAGCAAAGTGTTTCTCAGTTGTGCCTTTTTGTTCACGTCAGAAGCTCCCGTGGATGCTCTCATTATGCTATTGGAACATGCTCACGGGCTGCAAAGCACTGTTTGCCAATCATCAGTGATAGGACTTCTGGTTAGTGAAGTGCAGCTCACTCCTTTTCTACTCAAATAGAGGAGAAGAGGGAGACGTGGAAACTGCAGTGATTAAAATTTATTTGAATTTCAGCTTTCATCAACATGCAGTGTGAGTCTTGGCGATGCATTTGCATTGTGCTAACTCGGTTTACCTCTTTCTTACTTCCTTACTTCTTTAGCACAGGGTTTTTTTTGCATAGAGTCTTATGAGATTATTTACTTTTTAACAAAATATATCACTTTATACACAGTGTAATATCATTTTAGCAGTACTGATGGTTTTATTTGCTCACACGGTGCCCACAGAGAGAATTCCTCTTTGCTGATGGCATCATTAGCTGCTGCTGTGGTGAAGCACAAAACCTACAAAAATGAGTTTTTGGTGTACATAAATGCTGCCTTATTGTCGTCTGCATGCTGCCTCAGTGGTTCTTGTACCCTGCCAGGATTTTGAGCCTATTGTTAAACTGATGTATAAAAAATGAAATGAATGTGCTTCCTGACTTAAGTTTCCTCTTTTTTTCACAGGGATCTGAAGGACATCAAAGAGAGGAATACAATGTCTGTTCTGATGACACTGCCTTCCAGTGTTTATCCTATCAGAAGCTTATTACCATAATTCAGAAGTCATCCAGGACATTTCCCAGCTGATTGGATACCATGATAACCAATCAGGTTCTGCTCCTCCTAATGCTCTCCATTCTGTGGCCCAGTACTGCCCTGCCTTTCATGCCTGGGAATATTGGGAATCTGTTTGGGACGCCAGACAGTGATGGGAGAATCCTTCAGCGGTCCAAACGTGGATGGATGTGGAATCAATTCTTTCTGCTCGAGGAATACACAGGAAATGACCATCAATATGTCGGCAAGGTAACATGTCCGCTGACTAATTATAGGAGGTTTAGCTTGTTGAAGTGGTGTTTGATGTAACTGGCTGGAGACAAATGGGCTGCAAGAAATCAGGCTGTTTCAGACACAGTTAACTGGAGATATCAGTCAAACAGCACGAGCACAAGAGCCACTTTTTGTCTCTCGTCTTTAACAGCTTTTGAACACTATTTTTCTTTTTTAAATCACATTGTTTGTTCACCGAAAAACACACTATCATATCCAAAATCAAAGTTCATTGCTTTCCCTGCAGATGCCATCAATTAAATGAGAATATCTCACTGTTAACCAAAAATAATACTGCAGCCTTTTTTTCCCCCAACAGTCATTATGAAGTGATTTTTGACAGACAAGCCTAATAATCACTGTTCAAATCGGACGATAATACATGTTATTACATGAGTCACGAGGCAACTGAGCTGTCAGCACGACCGATTCAACCTGGGCAATAAAAGAAACAGCCTTCAAGTTGCTTTATTCCAAAATGACTCCATGAGGAGGTGCACGGTCACCGTGACACAGTGCCGACAAACAAAACACTGCAGAATAATGAGCACACAGCGACACCTACTGCCAAGAACTGAAAATCAATCTGACACTCCACACACTCTTGCAAACTGCTCACGGCTACGATGATTTAAATAGGGCCTAACATCTATTCAAATGCATTCACAGACGCTCTTTATTCCGCATATTAATTTCAATTATACAAACAAAAATAGAAAAACAAACAAGTGCACATTTCATAACCGATATCAGCTCAAGGCTCAAGGACATGCAGCCATCTCAGGTGTCAGAAAAGTGGTTTGAGTCCAAATTTTTTTTTAAAAATTACAGCTCTTGCAAGTCACTTTCCCCCCTCTCTGAAAAATAAATCACACACATATAAAAAAAAAGGAGTGTTTCGGGACAATGACGCTCCTCCCCACCCACCCAGATCAGAGAGGTTCTTGTCAGCTCACCCGTGCTCGCACAATAAAGACAGGTGTGATAGGGAACGCTACAGTTATCAACTCAAGGGAGGGAAATGAGGTGACTGTCGACAGCCAATTTTCTCAGAGGAAGCTGGCTTTCATCACACATCTCATTCTCCGGAGTAAACAAGTGTCTTGTGCAAGGTTGAGTAGAGGGATATGACAACTTCTTTTTGCAGAAACCATCATCTTGATGTGGCGAAGAGAAAGAAACAGCCAAAAAAAAAAAAAAAAAATAGGAATAGGGAGGAGAAGGAGGAGAAAGAAGAAAACATATCAATCAAGAAGGTCAATGAAATTCACCTTGTGGTGTTATGTGATGGAGCAGCGGAGCTATAAATGGGGCCATCCCTTGATATGTCACCGACTGGTCTGTTGTGTCTCCCAAACTCTTTGATCCTTTGTGGCTCTAAACTTCTGCGGCATCATATTCACCAGTCCCCCCCCCACCCCTGCTCACTGTGTCCAATATCATTCACTACAAAAAAGTGTCAGAAAAACAAGAGGCTGCAATAAATTACTGAGAGGGGGGAAAAAAATAGGGCAGCCACATACTGCCAGTCTGCTTTACAGCAGAAGCAACGACAATCCATATCACTAATTCAATCACTACAACTTAGGAGTTCGAGACGGAGCGACAGACTGTGATCAGGACGGATAAAGATACAGAGAGCAGCAGAGGGGCAGATGAAACGCTGGATAGATAGAGAACCAGTTTTAGGATGTATAGTTGTGAAAATATACATTCAGATCTGCAAAACGTATTAAGCACTTAATCTGCTAATATATTGATGATCTTTTCATTGTGTAAGTCTCTTTTTTAGCCATAATGAAAAGCATTTTTTGGGTCCAGCCTTTCAGTAATTGGAATATTGTGAGGTGTGAGACTACTATCCATGAAATACAGGCAAATTCAAGGTAATCCATTTTTATTTATTCCATCAACTATTTATCTATTACTCAAAAATAGAAATTTAGATATGTGTATCATATGAATCATGAATTAAAATATTGGTTAGTTTAAGTTCTACAAATGATATAATTGATTGATGGATGGATAAATAAATTAATAATAGCAGCTCTAATGTCTGTTTTCTAAGAGCTCAGATGGGAAGCAGATATTTACTAAACTGATAAGTGATCAACCATTTAAATCATTTTTTGAGCAAAAAGAACAAAGTGTATCTGTTTTAGGTTTTCAAGATATATTGTGTGTACACATATCCCAAAACACAAAAGGACAAAAGGGTCAAAAGACGTGAAGATTAATGTGTATAAAGACAGATACACTAATAAGAGGACAGACAGAATAACAGATACAAAGAAAGAGACAGAACAACAGACAGAGGTATTGAAAGACAGATATACAGATAAAAGAGTCAGATATAAATATGGACGAACAAATAAAGAGAGAGAGGGAGAAACGGAGAACAGCGACGAAATGCAAAAAGCACATTTATGACCAGCACAAAGCCATCAACGCTCTGATGGTCTTTCTTATAAACATCATTTAATGGCCTTTGCAGTGCACTGTGGTAGACCCTGTTTACTTCACATTCAATCAAACCTCTCCAATCAGCCCACACACACTCACTAACTGTCACTTGTGGTTGATTCCTGATTACAGCAATCAAATTTGATGTAAAGAACAGTCACACTCTTATAGCTCGCTCCTTAAATGAAAAGGAAGCAGCAAATTATCGCCACTGCTGCAGCTCACCACTGCTGTTGCACTATATAATAAATGCAGCATGTATTGCCTATCAAGGTATTCAAAAAGACCTGCTGCTTTGAAGGTAACACACTGTGCCATGTTGACTGATACCTCCTCACGGAATGATAGGAAAAAAATAACAGCATCAGGAAAAGTGAGGTTTGAGCGCTGAATCGGAAGCAGTTCTCACCATTGTGAACACACCATACAGCGGCTATGCATGTGTCAAGCGCAAAAACCCTCAAATCTCATTTTAACTGACTTTCACGGGGGCCATTAATGAGTGTGAGCACTCACTGTGTGCAGCTGTGGGTGCCCTACTTCTTAAGCAGGGCTGTGAAGTGTGAACACTCGCAATGCTGAGCAATATGACCGAAAAAAACTTTGGATTCTGGAGCATTTTGAGTGTCGTGTTTGAAGTGAACAAAATCCTATTAAATTCCGGGCACATTGTATTGTCTTGTAAAGAAAAATGTTCCACCCTAAATTTGAATATTCAAGGTAGCAACACTTTGTTGTGCTAATATTTTGCCAATAAGTATGCCTGAGATTTCACAAGACCTTGCTCGATACATTTTTTGCATAAATTTTCCAGAACTGGTATTGAGCCTTAAATAATACAAAGCATACAGGAGATACTGCAAGCTGTAACTTTCACCTGCATAATGTACATTATAGTACAGCGTTCCAGTGGTAAAGATTTTTCTGCCTATGTCTTAAAAGACAGAGGGAGAGAGGGAGGGAGAGTAATTATTCTGTATCTGTTCTGCGCTCTATTTTGCTATCTCCTCTTTGCAGCACAGAGCAATGCTTACCAGAGACCTGACAAGAATTGCCAATGATTTTGCTGCTTTACAGACAATTCCTCAGTGTTTGTGCAAGGCGATTTAACTCATCAAGGCTCTCTTCTGTGCCTCTGTTGTATAAGGCCTTGAAAAGGCTGTGTTTGTGCTGCAAGGCCTTGGAAGGAGAGCCACTAAATCCCTGCAAATATAGTGTGGTAGTGCTAACATTTGATTTAGTTAAGGCTGTGTGAAAACACTTTGTGCAGCACTTTGTCAAGAGTATCAGTGCAATTTTTTTTTCCTAGCTGTACTAGATGTAATAGGTTTACTCCACACGTTAGATGCAGAGTTCATGAGTACAGTGCAGCATATAAGAAGTCACCTCTAGTATATGTCAATGAAAATATTTAAGCGTAGATATCCAAACTTCTTCAAGCCTTTGCACTGTATATATTAAATATGCACTGTGTCTATGTGTCTATGAGTCATCGCTGCAGAAATCAACCTTACACTCCAGCGCTGCTCAGTTTCTTGCTAATTTAGATGCACAGAAGCATTATTTTTTTTTAAGATGATGTGCTATCTCATAATGACTCTGTACAACGTTGCCTACCTCTGCAAAAGCCCTCATTATTTGCACTACCACTCAGTGAGAAATCTATATGACCATGGGGAAAAGATCTGTTTACCCATATGATTAGTAAGCTGACATGTGCAGACATCAAATAATAAGCGAAAATGCATAAAGTTAAGGCCTGCAAGCTCCCACGTCGATTCAGGGAAATAATGTAAAGTGCATTCTACAGGCTTCTGTAAAGACTATAAAATTTCTATAATGCTGTAGACAGCTTGGCTGCAAAGGGTACGGGCTCCTTTGATGGCTTGTTGTTTGTTGCTTGTGCTTCTAAGCTTCCATTTTTTACAGGATTAACAGCCGAGACTGGAAATACAAATCAGATCAAAAGCCCCAAGAACATACAACCAAAGATTTTATTACTTTATTTATTCCTTTTTTTTCTCTAAATGCAAGTCCTGTGGTCTGACACAATCTGAAATTGCATTGACCTAATTATTACACTGGATGCATAGAAATGTGTTTGGTGGATAAAAGTGCAGAATTTAATCAAATGTGTTCTTTTTATGTTGTACAGTGGCTCAGTATTGAAAGTCCTTATGTTTCCTAAATCAAATATACCATTACATGGATGATGGATTTCAAAGAAGTGTAAAGGTGACTGTGGCACAACAACACAGATATGAGGACAATTTGTATGCAAAAAAAAAAAAAAAATCCCACAAACACCTTTCCTGCTTCCCAGAATCGGCCATTCATGTCACATCCAGAACATGACATAAATCCTTGGTTCACTGATCTACAGCTCAGGAGAATTTATTTTCATAAGTAATTAACAGATTGTCCCCAAAACATGAGAGAAAAATCCAAGCTACGTAAAAAAAATCCTCCTCGATAAACTTTGAGAAACGGGGGTTCATCTGCATATAAATATTTTCAAACACGAGCCCAAATACTATGAATATTGTTCATTTAAACTTGACAGCATCTTGTTTTCACACACGCGTCCCCCCCACCACCACCACCTTTTTTTTTTCCTTTTTAATTCTGCCTGAGAACAGCCGGAGCTCTGGCAATACGTTTCTGATTTCCTTTCAAACTTGTACTGTTGACATCACTCTTCCAACTGCAGTAAAAATAATTAGTTTCCTCACAGCATGCAAGCATTAATATTAATAAGTTACTGACGTACATTCTGTGTCCCTAACTACATGTCATTGAAAATGTGATACCATGAGATAGTGCTCTAAATATATCTGCTGACAGATCCAGTACAGTAATGAGCTAGAATCAAGTGTCTGTGACAGCTTGCCACCATTACTCCTCCATGACGCTTAGAGCTGCTTAAAGGTGATGGATAGGTCAGAGGTGACTAATTTTAGCAATTGTTGCTGTAGGTCAGGTTTTCATCATTTTTCAGAGGCGCAATTTGGAAGAAAAATGTAAGACTAATTTGATCTGAACTAATGGAGGTTGTCACACAATGGCATCGTGGGTGCCGAGGCAAAGTTCTGCTGCGAGACTCAAATGTAGATTCCTCTGCAGATTTACATCATTATTTCAGTGTTTACAATGGTTGTTATAAATCAAAGCTTTGGCAGAAATGTAGCTGATGTCATTTTGGCCAAACAGTGGAATGACTTTCTCTTAGAAATTAAAGGTCAAGGTAAAAAAAATCAGGGCTGGACAATACGAGCAACATTGCTGAAAGGTTAATTTAGCTTTGTAGACGTTGGCTTGGCAGCTACCAACATTATCTTTAGCATAGCATACTCGCTGGCTCTTGTGTGCTGCCACCTACTGGACCAGGGGAATTAAAACAATAAAGTGCATGTAAAATATCCAAAAAAAGTTAAGAGGTCTTAATGATCAGTTTGATTTAGAAAGAGAGAGTGCCTGTGGTCTGGATTGTGCTCACTTTGCCAGTTTCTAAGGACCTCATGCAACTACTGTTTATTCACTGCATGTTCAGTAGCTGAAACTGGAAATGTGAAACACCAAACCCTTTCTGTCTGTGAAAGTACACAGGTTTGGTACTTTTTGTACTTTAGATGAAAATCCAGTTATATTAATTTTATTGTCATATCCCCAGACCCCCCCACAACACACATACACACACAGAGGAAAAAAAATAACAGAAAGAGCTGAATTGGTCAACCTAAGAAGCTTAGGAGGACTGAGGAACTTAAAAGTTCACAAATGTTACCTGATCTAAAATTGGGAGAGGAAAAGAGAAAGAATTGGCAACCAGGGCATAAAACTAAAAGTGGAAACCTGTGGAGAAAGCACATTTCTCTCAGAAATGCCTACAGACAAAAGACCTTTGGGAATAATCCTAAATTGGGACCCATGGCTGGATATTTATATTTGATTTTCTGTTTATGCGCGCTGTTGAAATTTTTCAGCTGCAGTCAAAACCAGCACCTAGAATTGCAAACAGACTTTATGTGACTAAAAAAGGGAGTGAAGGATTGTTTTTTTTTATCATGTGAAGAGGTGCTCAAGGGCAATGATAAGGGGCCGTAAACATTCAGAATAACTTTTTCTGCCTTTTCTTTCTTTCTTTCTTGTTTTTCAGTAGAATTTAACAACTATAATGTTGCCAGTGGTTGCACAAAGTGGCAAGACTGCGCTTTCTTGTCAAGCCCGAAGCACATGACAAAAGAGTGTGCAATGCTTCTAATTAAACCCCCATACAATACAACTATTTGTACTGACTCTTCATGTATAAAATATGTCTCTTTCATTTTTCAGCTTCACTCCAACATGGACAAAGGCGATGGCAACGTGAGGTACGTTCTGACTGGAGACGGGGCGGGCACCCTGTTCCTGATTGATGAGAAATCTGGGGATATTCACGCCACCAAGAGGCTGGACAGGGAAGAGAAAGCTATGTACACACTCAATGCAAAGGTGTTGGACAGGAACACCAATGCAGAGCTGGAGCCTGACACTGAATTTAATATAAAAATTCACGACATCAACGACAACGCGCCAAAGTTTGCACGGGAGATCTACTTCGCCAGTGTCCCAGAAATGTCTGAAGTTGGTAAGTTATGATCACTTTGATTTTAATGCTGGATTTATTTATTGATTTATTATTCAGTCAACATACTGTATTTATTAAGAAACTTGTGGAATTATATAATAAATATATTCAACACTAAACCCTGTTGTTTATCAGTCAGCTGGACTGGCCTTTTGTGATGTCATACTCAGTTCTTCAACGCTTATTATTGTTATTATTGTTTGTGATTGTTATTCGTTTGGTCATGCTCATTAGGCATTCATAACAAGTAATGCCATTTGCCATTTTTAATAGGCAGTAGAAATATTGAAAGTTTAGATTGTCACAGTCTTTCCAATTAAAGATCTGCTTCATTGCACTCCACTTCATTCCATTCAAGTAATATAAATAATCCAATTGGCATGAATATAAACAAAGCTTATAAAAAAAATAATAAAAATAATGCATGCATTTTGAAATCAATCCCCAATTATGCAACCGCAAATTAATACATGGGGGCAATCAAGGGTAAATCAAAACCCAATTGTCTATTGGTGACAAACAACAATGGCCCTCTTTAGAATTCATTATGCTCTGCTCCTAGATTTCTCAGTTGCATGGATACTAGCACAAGGTGGGTCGGGGTCACCACTCCCCCCGTCTCTGGACTAATAAACTGCCCTATATGTTCATACCGAACACACTGGTTAATCAAGCCAGCCAGCCATGAAAAAATCAGCGGCTCCCTTTTAAGCTATCAGTGCTGAGACTAAGTGGGACAGATGTTCAAGGGTTCATTAGTATGCACGGAGACAGACAGACCCAAACAGGACACGGCAGAGGTCTCCTGAATGCCAAGGACAGTATTTGCAATGTGGCGGTATTGAGAAGCCGGGGTAGATTATGCAGGACTTAACATGGCAGTGACTCGATGACATGGTATCCAGGAGCATTTGAGCTCTGCCTAAGCTTCAATACATATTCATTTGACTTTTTTTCTTATTTGTTTAGCACACAAATGACTATTAAAAATGACATTCAGCCGAGGCTTGTGTATAATGTGTGCACAAGGTCACTGTGCTTAGATTTTTTGTGATATGATATGTGATAAATAAAAAAAAAACAACAAAGGCTGAGCAATACAGACAAAATAAAATATCACAATGTTTAGTACAAAATGTCTCAGTATTGATATTGTGACAATATCAAGGTAATGTCTGTTAGAACTGAAATGACACTTTGAATACAGGTTGTCTGATCTGATCTTAGCTGGAAATGTAAAAAAGTGACATTTATTAGCTTATTTACACAAACACAGTGTCCATGAGTGCAGTTATTGTATAGCAGCTCCTCAATAAAAGCTTGTCAGAGTTTCTTATGTCACCTCAACTCTGCTCAGACAGTTAAAACACATCAGTAATGTGACTTTGCTGAACTAAAGGCTGCACTGGTTGTATGAGTTTAAAAACTGATTTATGTTAAATTATCCACATTTCATGGTTTGTTTTTACTTTTTGTACTGAATTCTGCATACAGACATCCTGTTAAATTTCACATAATATGTAACCTAAGGAGAGAAATATCTACACTTAAAGTTTTGTTGATATAGAAAATGTACGTAGGTTCGTAGATTTGGACATGAGGGCTTAATCAAGGTAATGATTGTTGCTAAGGCCACAAGAGACCTAGTTACACTCTGCAAGTCTATTTCTTTGTCTCACATGCCAGTTGCAGCACCTACCTTATTTTTCTTTATTTTTAAAGGGAAGAAATTAGTGTTAATTAGAGGCTACATATTGATTTCTGATTTTTTTATTTTTAAAGCCAACTCATTTGTGTGTCTCCAGAGCCCCGTTGCTTAGGCAGAAAATCAGAGATTAGTCACTATGACTCATTGCATTTCTGAAAAGTACTGCAAGGTTTTACAGCAAATTCTGTCATTAAAACAAAATTGGTTACTTGATCATATCCTGACTTTATTTCTTCCGTTTAGCATAAAAATTTGACTTTGTATGTTCTGTTTTGCAGGTACATCTGTTGCCACCGTGACTGCCACTGATGCCGATGATCAAACATACGGGAACAGTGCCAAGCTCGTGTATAGCATCCTACAGGGACAACCGTATTTCTCCGTGGATTCAGAAAACGGTAAGTCAAACCCAGCAGAATTGCTTGGATGCAGTTAAATGGGAGACTGCAAACAGATCTGTAACTCGGTTAAGTGTTTCTGAGAAAAAAAAAGAAAAAGAAAGACAGAAAGAAAAAAGCAAGATAAGAATTTATCTGCTTATCAGAGAAATACACTGTAACACTGAAACATTAGGATCACACTTGTGAGATGACAAAACAAGCTGAAATTTCATGACCTATAAAATGTGTTTATTTGTGACGGTTGTTTTCATTCCCCTGAAAAATGACTTATTTTCTTTTTTACTAAAAAAATAGAACTTTAAATGAGCAGTTTGTTAATCCAGTTGTTAGTTTGTGTGGCTGTCCTCTATTAGTTCTTAGAAATCACAGTTTCAGATTAACCTCACAGTCATCTTAGCTAGCAACTTAGAAGACTTAAGCCTTGTGAAAATGAGTTATAAAGGCATCTGGGTCAGTGTCCAATCAGAGAGCTCTCAGTTACCTAAACAAGGAAGCCAACTGCAGCACATTTAAGCAAAAGACCTATTATAATGCTAAATCTTGTAAAGTATTTTGTTTAGGAATAGGATACATGCACAGATTAATAGAATTTATTGTAACGTGTTTTAAGATCAAATGATTTAATCTTTTACAGTGTTAAGTAGCCTCAGTCCATCCAATGGCCATATTTTGGGTCAAATTTGTTTATGGCTCATTTAGGATTAGCAAATTATATTAGAAACAAAAATAATTGTAAGATACTGTAACATAAATCATGTTTGTGTGAATTTTTGAACATGTTAAAAATGTTGCTGAGGTGTTGATTAAGTAAAAGATGGATTTCTCCCTCTGTTTATTAAGAAATAAGGGTTAGAATGAGAGTTATAGTGAATTTCTACATTTGATCCCTTTTTAATTAAACTGTTTTGCTGGTAAGATGTTCTTGCCAATGTGGCAGTGATAAAATATTTAAGTGCAAAAAATAAATAACCACTCAACTCCAAGTTCACTAATAGCATCACCAACAATGGCAAACATTAGAAATAGAAAAAGATAAATAGGAAATTTCTAAACACTGGATAGAAACGGAGAGGTTTCACCTGCAGTCAAAAAGTATTGACTTTAGTGTTTAAAGACCGGTGATCACGCCCTGAAGACCATTAGCCCACCAACTGTCAGAAACGAAGCTTTCCAGTCAGATAATCAGTCCACCAGCCTGTCAATCAGCCAGCATGTCTGTAATCCAGTCATCCAGCCAGATGAATAATCAAGATGCCAGCCCTTGAGATACCTACTTAAATGGCTCTGCAGGCTTACACAAACAGCTCCAGACCTCCCTCCTTCTGACCAATCAGCTGTTCCTCTGTCAGTCAGATGTTCTGTGAGAAGAGGAGCCCAAACGAAAGACATTAAGACCCCGAGCATGAAATCATGAACTAACTGAACACAAGAGATGATGAAGGCACTAAATATAACAAATTGATAGATGAATAAATACAAATAGTGCTGGAGAGCAATATTTTTCCACCTTTGTGTGAAACATTGGAAAATATTGGAAATATATTGCATCAGATTTTCTGTTTGTTGTGGGTTGAAATTTGGTAGGATTTTTTTCACATTTCTGCATATAATGTGCAAAGATGATGGTGATGCTTAGACTGATACTGTCCATAAATCTAAAACTCCTGAAGCTAAAAAGACAGAGCAAAACAACAAAAATACTCCAGGAAACATCAGGCTATGCATCAAATACACCTTCTCTGAAATATAATATGACCAGCCGATATAAAAGCACATAAATGCAAATCTAAGAATCATATTGGAACTGGAGATGGAAGTGAATCTTATCGTCCTTTCACTGACACAGCAAATAAGTTTTCCAAAAATACACTTTTCCTTTAAATTCACAATAGGAATGTTATTTTTCAGGCACTATA
>JAPZDV010000013.1:3040448-3050722 GCA_029814665.1 Acanthurus lineatus
TGGAGAGCAATATTTTTCCACCTTTGTGTGAATGTGAGGTTAAGTTAAATGATAACAAACACTTGAAATATATTGCATCAGATTTTTCTGTTTGTTGTGGGTTGAAATTTGTTAGGATTTTTTTCACATTTCTGCATATAATGTGCAAAGATGCTGGTGATGCTTAGACTGATACTGTCCATAAATCTAGAACTCCTGATGCTAAAAAGACAGAACAAAAAAACAAAAATACTCCAGGAAACATCAGGCTATGCATCAAATACACCTTCTCTAAAATGTAATATGACCAGCCAATATAAAAGCATATAAATGTGAATCTAAGAATCATATTGGAGCTGGAGATGAAAGTGATCCTAATCTTATCGTCCTTTCAGTGACACAGCAAATAATTTTTCCAAAAATACACTTTTCCTTTAAATTCACAATAGGAATGCTATTTTTCAGGCACTATAAAGACGGCTCTGCCGGGCATGGACAGAGAAGTCAAGGAAAACTACCAGGTTGTGATCCAGGCTAAAGACATGGCGGGACAAATGGGCGGGCTTTCAGGAACCACGACGGTCAGCATCACCCTCTCCGATGTCAACGACAGTCCGCCGCGCTTTGCTAACCGTAAGAGGCCTTTTTTTTCCTCAATGCTGTTTGGATATAGTGGACTTTTTAACATGAGTGAACTTGAATGAATGAACCCATGACACAAGCACCCACACAAACTGTCTGTAATAAATTTGCTTCATTCGCTGTCCTGCTCAGATTCTTTTCGTGTGACCGCCGTGGAGTCCACAGAGATCGGAGGCGCCATCGGCCGCGTCAAGGCTGATGATCCAGATGTTGGGCGTAACGCTGAGATGGAATACAGCATCGTCGGTGGTCACGACATCTTCAACATCATCACTGACCAAACCACCCAAGAAGGAGTCATCATAATCAAAAAGGTAGCTTTGAAGCACTTTACGGACTCAAACTTTACGGTCTGAAACCAGCATCAGACACGTTACTGTCAGCAGTTCTGTGGCTATTAGCTGATTGATCATGGCTGTGCAAGCAGAGGAAACATTTCTTGTATTGTTCTTGTGACAAGTGACATGTTTTCACTCAGCTGCTAACAGCCTCCGGAGTTTCTTTAAATAGAACCGTATTCAACTTATACATTAAGTAATACTTGGAAGACAACTTTTTACACCTACATGGGAAAAAAAAAGACATAAATTGAGACGAGCATCCACTGCGAGATTAAAGTTTTGATTGCTATCAGTAATTTTTTTTTTCATAGTCTAACGCTAAACCTTTAAGAGGTTCTCTTTACTCCTCAAGTGTCGGCATGTGTTTTAATGAATTTAATAGATAAAAATTTGAGCTGTCTTTTAATCATGCCTTAATGTGTACGTTGAACTTCAGTGGAAAGACAGAATAATAGGCTACAGTTTCAGATTAAAAAACAGCCCCCCTGATAACATTTATTCATGTAAGAAAGACAAATGACAGAATTTATTTTTGAACCGGAGTGTCGAATCAGATACCCCATGCCTGCGAAATGAATAATATAAAGCAGTCTTTTTGCTAGAATCCTTTTTAGTGTTCCCTTAGGATCTCATAGATAAGTATTCCTCACTTGGATTTGTAACTTAGAAATTAGAGTATGAATAAGATAAAGGCAGACTGAATGAAATGCAATGAATCGCCTATCAGAATCCTGGAGGCAAGCTGCTGTTTTTTTTTTTTTTTTTTAGAGAGAGAAGTCTACAGCTTGACTTCTAATGCTCTTTCATCTTCAGGCACTGGATTACGAAAGTAAGAAGGACTACGAGTTCAGAGTGGAGGTGAAAAACACCTACTTAGATGCAAGGTTCATCCACGGTTTGCAATTCAAAGACTACGCCACCGTCAAGGTAACAATAGAGGACGTGGACGAGCCTCCTGTTTTCACAAGGAACCCTTACATCATCGAGGTGCATGAGGACACGGCTGCTGGCAGCTTTGTCGGCGTGGTGTCGGCCAGGGACCCTGATGCTGACAACAAGCCAGTCAAGTATGCCACAACACACACACACTCACACACACAAACACACAGCAAGAAGTGTGTCAACCTAAAACAGAGCCGAATCCCACCCTTACCTTTTCTCTCTTTCCACTTGGGAATGAAGTACTCACAATTAAATAACTTAGAAATAAGTCAATGAGTCGAGTAAAGATTTCCTCAACAGCCGAAACGGGTGCGATGCTTCATTATGGTGATTGGATTGTTTCAAAACTCATTGTTTCAGCTTTAATTCCACTAGTATAAAAATCAATGAGAAAACAAGCGGCACATGATAGAAATGCAAAAGTCTCCTCTTATCAGTTTTTTTTTTTTTTTTAAGCAAGAGTATGGAAATGTGCCCACTTGGCTAAATCTAATCCATCAGTGTAGCCATGTGTCAGCGTGGAGTTTGGAGGGGGGTGGGGGGGAGAAGAAGGATATTATTCATGGTTTTCTTCTCTTCTGGTCATTTCCCCAGTGGAAAGATGGCGACAGCCCCTGTGAAGTGAATACACTGTTTATTTCTCAGAATTATGTAAGCCCTCTGTGGCACGGCCCAAAGTCAAAGTGAAAGAGCCCTAATTTGCTGTATCGATTCACACAGCTTAGTGCCGCCGTTCCACACATATGGCGCCTGCCTGTCGCTGACACAGAGATATGCCACTCTCGCTGCATGCCACATGGCGTCTTGTGTTGCATATTCAAATTTCCTCCAGAATATGAAAGTGGCTATAACAAATGGGCAGGCACAGGCAAAGATGCATCATCTTTTGACAAAGGAGAGAACAGAATATATTTCCTCTTGGAAATGAGTGATATGCTGTGTAAAACACATTTTTTATGAAGTGGAGAAGCACTTCAGTATGTTTGTTCTTTGAAAACTGATCTGAACAAGAAGAGAGGGACATGAACGCACTAAATTTTGTGATTATTACAATATTTTGCATAAAATATTTACAGAATGTGCTATATATTCAACCTTTAAGGGATTTCATTTTTATTTGTAATAAAAATGATGCGTTTGCATGCTTTTTTTTCTTGCAGATACTCTATTGATCGGCACACAGATCTAGAGAGGCTGTTCAACATCGATTCTGTGAATGGAACAATCACGACACTGAAATCTCTGGACAGAGAAAACTCCAAATGGCACAACATTTCTGTGGTAGCCACCGAATTAAGTAAATACTTTAACATTTTTCCCAGAAATAATCAAATTTCAAAATTCCTTTACTGTTAGGGTCACTTTTTTTAAAATTTTGAATTAACTTCACTTTTTAAATCTCTTTACTCCAGATAACCCACGTCAGACAACTCGAGTGCCTGTGTTCATCAAGGTGTTGGATGTCAATGACAACGCCCCTGAGTTTGCGATGTCCTACGACACGTTTGTCTGTGAGAATGTCAAAACGGGACAGGTGCTTAAAATCCTTTACATGAATTATTGAGTGTAGATGATTTTGGATTTTAGTAAAAGGTTCAGTTTTAATGAGAGATGTCTCAAAAAAACACAAATGTTGGTGCATCTGTGTTGAGGGACAGTCGGTGATGTGTTTTTATCATTTTAGTTCAGAGAGGGTTTCAATCTGTTAATTATCCAAACACTTCTCGCTAATTGCAGATTAGTCTACTTCGTGCCTGATTGGCCTCAGTTTTTTTCTCTTGATGAATGTTTTTTTTTTTTTTTTTAAAAAACGATGAGCCACCAAGGTGCAAAACTTAACTTTATTGCAACCATAATGCAATAAATGTCTGTTTTAAATGTGTAAATAGAGGAGAAATGCTTTGCCTTGTATCATGTGTTTAATACAGATGTTTTTTTCATACTTTGTCCTGTTCTTCACAGCTGATTCAGACAATAAGTGCTGTCGACACGGACGAACCTCTTGTTGGACACAAGTTTGTCTTTAGTATAAGTGCCACGAACCCGAACTTCACGATTGTTGACAGAGAAGGTAAGATATCTTTTACGTAAAGTAGATAATAGAGGAATAAATGCTTGTCTGTGTATGTTAAAATAAAACTTAAAAGTTAACGTATTAACATTTTAGCATGGGTGAGCTTGTTTTGATCAGACAAAAATACCCATATATGGTGAAAAGTATAACTTGGAGCAAAATATATATAATATATTTGATGTGAAAAAGTATAGATGCCCACTGTATGGTTGAAGTCTTTGATTGATTTGTTGAAAAGCTTTTAATGTCTAGATTTGTTTGGCAAATTTTGATTTACAGACGTTCCATTGTGAAAGTCAGTGTCCAGACAGTCATTCTACATCTGTTCTGCATTGTGTTATAGACAGATTTCAGTCCCTTTGTCACACAATAAAATATCTGCCGACAAAAAGTAGTCATAAAAATCACAATGTCTTTTCAACCAACCCTTCTTATGGGATAAAAAAAAACTGCAGTCTTAGCTTAGCAAGTTTGCAGGAACAGTTTGAACAACTTTGAATGCTGGATCTGTATACATTCCTTCTATTCAGTATATCCGCCTTTGTGTGCCTCTTCCTGCAGAAATTCCTTAGAAATGACTCCAAGTAAATATCTTCTAAAGCTCCTCTATTGCAATGTGATGCAGCAGACAAAAGACTGCAGCAACTGACACTAGAAATTCCACTCTAAATTGACTTTTAACAACCAAACTTTGCACTTTAATTAGTTTTGCAAGAAACTGTGGCCATGCGTAACCCCTGTGCTTTTGTCCTTTTAGAATGACTACTACTATTTTTTAATTAGGCTTGGTTTTAATTTATTTTAATACCTTGTTTTTGAGCAAATACCACAGGGTGGTAATAATATGCTTAGAGTTTGTTTTAATTACTGTTCAGACAACTTTGTCCGAGACACCGGTAATTCTGAAAAGCCCAGCAAACTTATTACGTGCCGTCCATCACAGGAAACCAAGAAAAGAATATCAAGATTATAATTATTTCCTCTAAAGATCGTTTAAGTAAGTGAAACATCTTCTCGCTGACAAGCTCCACTCATTTGCATCTTTCCACAGATAACACTGCCAATATCCTGACAAAGAGAGGAGGTTTCAGCCGGCGTGAGATGAGCATGTACTTCCTGCCTGTGGTGATCTCAGACAATGACTACCCCATTCAGAGCAGCACCAGTACACTCATTGTGCGTGTGTGTGCATGCGACAGCCGTGGAAACATGCAGTCGTGCAACCCCGAGGTCCTGCCCTTCTCAGATGGCCTCACAACCGGAGCTCTGGTGGCCATTCTGCTCTGCGTCGTTATTCTGCTCAGTAAGTCCCCAGCATTTTTTCATTTGTGTGAGTGAGTGTGACCGTGTGTGTTTGAACCTCCCCGACATTCTTGTCATACTTGTTTCTTTGCTAAAGTAAGTCTGCAAATTCCTCCTTTATTAGCTAAGTAACTCTATTCAAGTCAAGTCAAGTTATTTTATATCTCACAAAATCAACTTTTACACTCAACCTTGTGTAACTAAGAAATCTCTCCAAAACTCTTAAGACCGTGTCCTTAGACTCTTGAATGTCCCTCTTCTGGACACTTAATTTTCTTGTTGCGTTATTGTGCGTCAGCTTAAGGCAGGTGTGTTAAGCTCTCAGTCCATAACAGAGTAAGATTAAGACTGAATATGAAGTGACAGCGTTGTATTGCTGTCATGGCTCTCTCCTCTTGACCTGCAGGTCCATGTCTGTTTGTCACAATGGGCATAATGAAGTGTTTACTCTATACTCTGCATAATGGCACCATCCTTTAGGCTTGCATAGAGATGTGGGTGTGTTTATTTGTGCTTTAGAACAACACAGCATGAAACAAGTTTTAAAAACCCCTTCGTTACCAGATTTATTGCCTTAGTATTGATGCTACTTTCTCTGACATTTCATGCATATGTGCTTTCTTGTATCCACTTGACAGCTGACAGACTTGACCCTTTGCTATGTTTCTGTCGCATTTGGACATTATTGTACAATTTCAACAGTCCCAAAAAGGTCCCAGTTGACTAAAAGTCAATTTTTTCACCAGTCTTTTATCCTGATAAAAAATGTCCATAACTCAAAACACTTACTGGTCAAGACCAAGGGGTAAACTCCCCACTTCCGCATTGAAGCCAACCAGGAAGTACAAAAACTTGCAATTCCTCGACTTACCACTTGAGGCTCCAAAAGGGAGCAAATTCCCATTGGAGCCCATGTTAAAATGGCAAACTTTAGAACAGAAATAAACACATTTACAGCCTGGTTAAAAAAATACAGCTTCTCTACCATCTCATGAAAACTGAGGGGGGTTAATTTTTTTCTAACTTGTGTTTATTTTATATTTAAGCTTAAAATTTGGCCATTATTGCATAAATGAGGGCGTGGCCTCATTGATTGACAGCCTGGAAAGCTGGGGGCTGTTAGCTGAGTGGGTGTGGTGTCTGTCCTTGAACCCCGCCTTAGCCACACCTCTTTCCCCATATTTGGTTTTTCGTCATTTAGGCAGGCTTTAAGCTGAGTCAGGCGCTGACAAATGGCGGCGCCCAGGATGAGATTTCTGAGGCTTCACTTTGGTTCAGGCAGAAACCAATGGGTGACGTCACGGAGGGTTTGTCCAGTGTTTTATACAGTCAGTGGTCTGAACTCATCTGTCACTCCTTGCTATTCTTTACTGACTGCTTGCACTGTCCACAGTGCTAAATTTGGTGGGGTCTTGCCTTAAAGAGGCTGATTTTGCACCAAAAGACTTATCCTTACAGGAATTAGGATATTAATGTCAAGAAATTTAAGAGACAGCAGTGTGCTTTTGTTTGTAAGCATGCGCCCTAACCAGTCCATGACCCTTGTGATTAAAAGGTAAAGATGGAGCAGCTTTGTTTTTGTATGGCAGGGCAACCTGAATATTATATGGCAATATGACAAAAAATGAAGAAATAAAGGTGATATAACCTGGTTTGGATGCGCAGTGATTAAGTAATCTTTCCCTCCTTTTCTTCTTTTTCTTATTACTTTAGTTTATTAGTAACAGAGACAGCAGCAGTGGTGGTGGTGGTGAAAGTACCCATCTCTATCTAATAAATTAAATCTGAATTTAATCATTTTTTTCAGCCACCTCCATTCTGTCTGGGAGAAACTATTAACAGCCACCGCTCATCAATACAGGGAGATGACTCACAAACTGTGCTTTCTCTTATCATTATATAACAAAATAAGGCACAGAAAAGTTTCAGTCTGCCTTTATATGTAAATTGCTGTGCATTAAATGTATGATAAAGTGCTGAAAAACAATTAAATACATGAAAAATTAATGGATTCCTGTGATTGGCTCTGTAATGGTTGCTGTTGACATTTGATGACGATGACAACACCTCATACCTGAAACTAAGGCAAACTAAGTCATTTTTCAATGTTTTTCACAATTTCTTATTTGGCCATTTGAATAATGACTCATATAAGCACCCAAATATCTGCATAAGGTCTGTAGAAGATCATTGTCACGGTTCAAGAAATAGAATATATTCGGTAAAAACTCAGGAAATAATAACTGTAGTAAAAGTGCAATTATTGTTAGACTGACAGATGTTAAACTATAGACAGTTTGTGCGTCCAACCATCCATCCTTTTGTCTTCTATAGGAGCTTTTAACACGTCATGCTAAAGTACTTAAAGCACCATCACTGCTTCTGAGATATAGGACAGTCATTATTCAGAAGACTATAGCATGTTGAATGCCAGGAGAGAAAATAAGTGATTGACAGGACTTCACTCAAACATGTTTTTTCCTCATGTTAATGTCCCCTTAAATGTGATCTTGACTCTGCAGCTTGTATCCATGCAAAGTTTGTCACTTTCTTCTTCTTACTCCACAGAAGAGGAAAATGTCTGTGCCCTCTCCTAAAAATCTGACACATCAGATCAAGCTCGCCTGGGTTGAAACTGGTTTTCTCTAAAGTTAATGTGCACTGCTCCTCAGATGGTCAGCCTAGGGCGAACAGCAGTTGTGGGCAGGTCAAGAAGTCTGTGATAAATTTCAGAAAATGCATCTGGAGAGGAAGCTTTGTCACAGACAGAACTGATAGCACTAAACTACCACAGGATGTTCTCTTAGTTTCCTTTAAAAAACGTCAGTGATTATAAGTATCAAAGCAGCTCCGACCAGAGATTGTTATACACATCTGTTCTCTCTCTTGTGGTTTTTTATCTCATTTTATTAGCAAATAAAGTCACTTAACAAAACGGTCTGTGTATGTCTGAGTAAAGTAGGTCGTGTTTTACTACCTGACATCATAAAGCACCACTTCATCCCTTTTTTTTCTGAGCTAATGCAGAAGGTAACACAGGCACACAGGGAACAACAGCAACACTGTCTATCATTTTATCCAGCAGAAAGCATTAATGTGTGGTGCTTATGGTCGAGGCCATTTATATCTAAGTAATGAGTTTCAAATGTCATTGCGCCTAACCTTGCTTGGCCGAGCATAGTGAGAAGCAATTTGGACTTGCTAGAAACTGTGAATGTAGAATGAGGGCAATGCGATTAAAAGACAATCAACACAAACATCCTCAGGAATGCCTGCATGTGGCTTTGTTTGTGTGTGTTTGTGTGTGTTTGTGTGTTTGTGTGTTTGTGTTGGCGCCCTGTGGATGAGCCTCTCACCCTCTCTGCATCGAGTCTGCATTGACCTGTATGGATTTGTAAACTGTGTGTGTGTGTGTTCATATGCATGTGTGTGTGTGTGTGTGTGTGTGTGTGTGTGTGTGTGTGTGTGAGCCAGACAGTTTACAACCTTTCCCTCATCTGTCTCTCTCTCTCTCTCAGGACAGCCGGCTGCAGGCTCGCTCGTCCATGTCGGCGCTGCAGCAGCTTAGCAGAGGTCGGTCCTTCTAGGAGAACTCCGATGGGAATTCATGGAATGTCCCGGGAACGCCCAGGGAGGGACGGAGACGCATTTCCATTTTTCCTGTTTGCTTGTTGCGGCTGACGAGCTTCACTTCCTGTTCTGATCTGTGGCTCCTGTTAGTCTTTGGATGGAGAGAGAGATACAAGAAATCAGACAGAGAGAGAGGAGAAAGAAACTCTGTTAGTCACGAGTGATAAAGATATAACATGACGATCAGCTGATCATTGATTAGTTCATGTATTGATCCCCCCCAGCGGGGTCCTGCAGTGTACAGACTGAGAGAGAAACTTGCTGACCTCCTGCTGCAGAAAAAATGCTGCATTCACTTCAAAGTCAGACATAAGAAATTTAAGTGTCGCAGCACGTAACAAGCAAACACAAAACCTGGAAAAGTTCCTCTCAGTTCTGTTTGACACGAAATCAATTAAATTAAAAAAAAGTGACAGACTGACAGAAAACACGCTGCTAGCAAAGCAGTGACCAATCAAAACCAGGTGGTCAGAAACTAGTGAGATATTTACTCTTTGTTTATTTCTGCACATCAAACATAATAACAGTGGACTTTATTTCTGAACTCGGAGGATAAACTCGGAGCGTCTCCTCCGTCCGCCCCCTCCGTCCGCCTCCTGCAGCCCAGCGAAGGAGCCTCGTCCTGGGCTCAGAGTGCCAGCTGATGCCCCCTGGTCCCGCCGTCGGACGTCCACCGTCACACACTCGGAGCTGGAACATGCTTTAGTCCGCCTGACAGCCAATCAAAATGATGGCCTCAGTGGTTGTCGGGGGCAACCGGAAGAAGTCCCTCACACTGAGGGGGGTGGACCCGGAAACCTGCATGATTGTGTTCAAGAACCACTGGGCTCAGGTAAACACACGCACACACACACACACACACACACACACTATCAGTCCCTGTGGAATCAGAACGAGCTTATTAGTTTATTACATAACTTGTGATAATGAGATTACAATGCACCAAGCATTGATCACCTAATCAATCAGCTAATCAATCAGCTAATCAATCAATGGATGAAACTCTCTCCTGTTGCTTTTCATGCTCTTCATCTCTTCGGTCCCACACTCTCTGTCTCCTCAGTCTGTCCTATTTTCCTCATAATGGTTGGCAGAGACAGTGTTTGATTGTGTGTGTGTGTACATGTGTGTGTGTGTCTGTGTGTGTGTGTGTGTGTGTGTGTGCATCACTGACCCAACTTTGGCCCTTAAACACAGGATCCATTTAGATGGACCCCTCTCTGTGCCCGCCAAGAAACCTCACACACACTCCACTTCTCTGTGTGTGTCCCGGTGTATTGTGTGTGTGTGTGTGTGTGTGTGTGTGTGTGTGTGTGAGTGTGTGTGTGTGTGTGTGTGTGTGGTCCTTATCTGAAGCAGGCGAG
>JAPZDV010000013.1:3050822-3069133 GCA_029814665.1 Acanthurus lineatus
GTGGATGAGCCTCTCACCCTCTCTGCATCGAGTCTGCATTGACCTGTATGGATTTTAAAACCCTCATCCTTCTGTGACAAGCTCTTGTTTTGGAGTTCGGTGTGTTATTTGATACCGCTACCCCCCTCCTCCCCGACTAAATGTGATACAAACAAATTAGTATTGACCAGCTTTTTCTCCCATCTGCTCGTTTGAACTCCCAAGTTTTGAATTCTGTGTCTGGGTTATTGGGCAGATTTTCTCTCACATTTAAAAAAAAAAAAAAAAACACACTGAAGGTTAAACTCCATGCTCTCCTCTTGAGCAAAATATCATGACATCTGCTCATTATCTGACGCTTTTTCGCGCTTGAACCCCCCTGACAGACTGTCTCATTCACCTCTGCTTGACTCCGACAGGCAGGCGCTGAGCTGGAGCGGCTCGCCCTATCTGGTCTTCAGCATTGTAGCGCTCTCCGTTGCCTAAAAACATGGCACTGGTCAATCACAAATGTTCCTAAAGAACCTTATAAACAGCCACCTCCGCCCACATCATACCCATGTTGAAGGCATTGTAATTAACACCCAGGTGGGAGGCGAGCAGACTACTACAGCGCCTACTGCTAGGACAAAAAAGGGAAAAAAGGAGGGGATGGAAAGTGGCGTGGGTGAAGCAGGATTAGTGCTTGTCCTAAAGATTGCCTCCACTTGTTCTGGAGAATTATAGAATTTATTTAAAAAGCTTTCCACCACACATCCCACTTTCTGGAAACATGCTCACTCTGCAATCTCTGATTATATCTGACTCTAAAGAATGAATAAAGAAAGATATGATGGATATGCTGGAGAGAAGGAGAGAGAGAGAGAGGGATTCTCCAACGACTGAGCATTTTATACAGTGAATGTGCCATTTGAAAGAAAAAGAAAAACAGCGTTTTCACTGAATCTTTAATAATAGGAGGTGAATGCCTGAGGCAGTGCTGGGGATTTATCACTGGTAGCAAATGTGTCTCCCCTTCTGCGCTTTGGCTCCCCTGCGCTCTTCATTGCATGACACATGTTAGGAGGCACACATCTTCAGCTGAGCTCTCTCTCTCTGTATTTCCAAATGTTTTTTTTTTATTTTTTTTTTATTTCGTGCAGTGATCGTGGTGCTGTTTGCTGCCCTGAGGAGACAGAGGAAGAAGGAGCCTCTGATCATCTCCAAAGAGGATGTCAGAGACAACGTTGTCAGCTACAACGATGAAGGCGGTGGAGAGGAGGACACTCAGGCCTTTGATATCGGCACGCTGCGCAACCCAGAGGTGATGGATGCTAACAAGCTACGCAGGGACATCATACCCGAAATGCTGTTTCCCTTTCGGAGGACATCACCTATAAAGGATAACACTGATGTCAGAGACTTCATTAACGGGAGGCTTCAAGAGAACGATTCAGATCCCACAGCGCCCCCCTATGACTCCCTGGCTACCTACGCTTACGAGGGCAGTGGGTCACTGGCAGAATCCCTCAGTTCGCTGGAGTCGGCCGCCACTGAGGGGGACCACGACTACGATTACCTCAGCAACTGGGGGCCACAATTCAAAAAGCTGGCGGAGATGTACATAGGGAAGAGCCCCGACAGAGAGACCTAGACAGAGCCATGAATGTCTCTCTTTTTTTTCCAAGCTCCATCTTTTCTGTCTGTTTATCTAGCTAGCTAGCCAGACAGCTTTTGTGTCCAGTTAGTTAGCTAGCCAGCTAGTCGACTGTCTGTCTACCTATCTATCAAGCTATCTATCCGTTTATCTGTCTAGTTTGCTAGCTAGCTCGCTGGTTAACTAGTAGTCTATTTGATTCTCATGCACACATGTGTGTGTGTGTGTGTGTGTGTGTGTGTGTTAGCGCACACAATCAAACTCACACTCGAACAAAAAAATTCCCTCCTTTGGATGCTGAAGTGGAAAGTCAGACTTGAACTGAGTTTTCTTATCGACGGAGACGCAGTATAATTCTCAAAGTTTTACTGTTTTTTGGTCATAATCAGTAAAGATGCCTTTAAATTTTAGGATTTTTTGTGAACAATGGTGTGGACAATGTGTTTTGTAATTGACCTGAGCGATAGTAGTATTGTATACTATCAATGTGTTTATGGCACTGGACCGGGTTCGGGCGGGGTAGGGAAGGAGTCAAGTGGTTTTTCCAGCCACCTCCATTAAATACTGTAAATGTACAAAGTGTTTTTAATGATGGACATCCTATATACTATTTGCTATATTTGTTCGACAAGCAATGTTCATGTGAGTGGTTGGTGCAGTTTATTTGTCAAACTGTGAATTCATTTCATCATATAGGTGTAATATGTAATGGAAAAGTGTATGTTGTAGGAAAACTGTCATACACTGAATTCATGCTGTTTGAATGCTGACTCATATTGTTTTATATTTATATTTTTATACTTATTTTCTTAATAAAAATGATGTATAAAAGAAGCAGCTTTAGCTCCATTCCATTGCCTGATTGTGTGGTTACTGAAAGGGTTTTGTTATAATCTGGATACACACTAAAGGGGCAGAATGTATCCAGATTTCATGTTTTGCAGTTCTTCTAGTTACTCTGAAGACAAATACAGATGCAATGTGATTTTAAGATTGATTAAACTACATTTAACACACATTTTTACGTGAGTGTCATAGGCAAGAGTATCATCACAACATTGCATTTTCAGATTTTCCTTATTATTAGCACTAATTCATGTTGTGATTCATATAAAATTATAATACAGTGCATCCTTGTGGTGGCTCTACTAGACCTGCAGATTCATGTTAATCTAATCTGTATTTCTTGCAAAGATGTTGCATTCATCCTCTACATTGTGTCTTGACTTAAAAAATAGTTATAGTCATTAAATGTTTCTAAAAGAGGAAGAAAAAAAAGGAAAGTTTGCTTGTTGGATGCTGTTTTCTAGATAAATGACACCTAAAAGGCAAAAGTTATTCTGAGGTACAGCAATGACTGAATTTAGCAATTTAGCAATTCAATTATGTGTTTATTTTTTACAGGAAGACATCAAAAAAATATCCCCATTCAGAAAATAGTTCTCAGCTTACAGTAAACCAGACTTCATGTGGTTAATAAACACATTTGTCTGCTGCTGTTATTCAACACAGTTATGATAAGTGGGCAGCTGTTAAGACGACAATATCTCAAATCAATGCCCCCCCCACGTCACTTCTCTGGATTTCAAATCTATAACAGCTGGCAGCTCACTGATGCAGGTAGCTGCTGTCCAATTTTTGATGTGCGGTTCCTGAAATGCTTCAAAGAGGAATTATCTGCAAAGTTAACTTGTTGTTCAGTTGTTAAATGTCTCTGTTTGCTCAGTATTTATTTCATACGATGATTTTATCCAGAGTCCATCAAAAGTTCAGCTTTTTGACTTGAAAATGTGCCACGATGGCTATCACTAAAAACAAGGGAAGCAAAAAAAAGGAGGATTTAACAATGACGTAACAATTATTCTACAGGATTGCTGAACAAAGAGGAACTGGGACAGAGGCGAGCATCCTTTCAAACTCTGCTGACAAAAAAAATAAAGTTTTGAGTTCACAGACGCTTCATGAAATGTTTATTTCTGTACAAGTAATTCATCACAGTTTAAAAGAAACTGACGCTTAATTTCCAGTCTGTAAAGAACTCTATAAATAAATCCCATCTATGTGAAACTTTCAATGGCCATAAAAAACAGCTTTTGATGAAACCATCTTTAGTGTTTGTGTTGCACTCAACTTTAATACAAGACAGGTGTTTCTATTTCTTTATTCTCACCTGTTAGAGTAACCTCAGAATAAACCATCATCCAATTAAAATACAAACATTTGCTAAGGAAAAAAGTTTAATCAATGACACTGTAATATGGTGTTAAAACAACATAAAAAAGATAGATTAGGACTGAATTTGTTAGATTGCACAGGTCAAAAAAGTTAGTGTTAAAAAAAGCTTTATTGCTGTAATGTCCAAAGGGAAGCACCAGCAGTAGCAATAGTATGTTTTATTTTTTTATTTTTTATTTATTCATCTATTAATTTATTTCAATTAGAGTTTATTCTGTAAGTGAGAGCCAACAGGAAAGGCGGGATCCGTCCTCTCTGCAGCAGAACTGCAGGTTTTACACGTCACTCAGTTATTATCGACTATCCTTCTTCCTGTTGCCTGCTACAGCTGGCAGATTCAACAGAGCAACAAGGAGAGGCATTTCACGTATTGATCATCTTTCAGCTACTAAAGATGATGTGAAAAATACTGCAAAATATATGAATGTGTAATTGTCTCATGAAATAAGAATAAGAATTATCAAGTGACTGACTTAATGAAGGATTTTGTGAATATGTGGTATGATAGGTTAAAAAAGAGAACTTTCTCTTGGTAAGACTCTTCTTTTTTTAAGCAAAACCTGGTCTATTGTTGAGCATTAACTTAGCTAGCAAAATTGAAACTTATAACTTTTCTGATAAATATATAAATAGAATGTGTTTTGGGTTCTTGCACATGCACATTCATTTAAACCCCCAGCCACAAAATGCATCTCTATTGTTATTTAAGAACAAAAAATGGAAATAGAGGGTTTGAAACACCAATAAAAGTCCAGTGTTTTAGTACATTAATGTGTGTGAGACACACAGATGATGAAAAACATATCCCCATATGTGAAACACATTTCTGTGATGTGAATTTGCTTGTGATAGTATAATTTCATTTTCTGTCCAGTGGGAAGAATCCAAGGAAACGTTCTGAATTTGACCTGCAATGCAGACACACATGTGCAATGCGAATGATTATTATTCCATCATTTAATTATAATTATCCCTATTATGTTTCATATCTTGGCACAGTTTTTTACCTCAGTGACCTGTGGTGAGTCCAGATCACATGGGGGGGGGGCTTCTGTTCTCTTGGTCTCTGTTGGTTTTCTGTGCAGAAAGAGAGGATTTTCCCTGCTAACACTCTTCACATGTGACTGCATGATTACAGCTCTAATAAAGCATATCCCATTTGATGTAAGAAAGGCATTTGCATGTCATATAGAATAAAACATGACAGATCACTCCTTATGGTAAACCAACTTTGGGCTGCTGCACTTTCACTGGTTCAAGCAACATCCATTAAAGAAGGAAGACCGGCCGATGATTTCATCCCATGGACGAGCTGCAGGATGTGACAGCAGTCAGACGTGTATATTGTACATTCTGTGTTATTTCCAATGGCTGTATTTGTTACATTTACTCTTAATTTTAGGCTATTTTAGTTATTTTTTGTCATGTCTTGAATGTGTCATCAAGTCATAGTAAATTTCTTTTTCTTTTTTTCCCAACATGAAGCGGTTCCACCCATGTTCGGCCATTGAGCTCCTTTTCCAGATGGTTTGTGCAAAGCTGCTTTTAGATTATCACAGAAAGTCTACAAACAGCAGGTTAAAGCCTTAACTTCAAGACTTTTTAAGGATGTTGTTGTGCCCCCCCTGCCAGGTACATGAGGAGAAAAAGCATCATGTCATGATTCATAATGTATAATGTTTTACGCCGGTCCATTGCGGCTGGTAAGAACTAAAAGATGCAAAGTACTGCAATCAATAATGCAGGTGAAACATTGGTACGCGGACAGGATGTGACAGCGCTGGCTGGCCACCTGGGGCTTTTTTTTTCCTCGTCCCGTGTCTGGATCACTTAAAAAATAATTCTTTCAAGCACAACATTTCCCCAAAACTATTTACAAGCAGATGTCCAAGACACCCGGTTTTTGTAACTCGCCCCATGTATCAGCTTAATGTGGCTAAAATGGAACTGAAAGGGCGATATTTTTAACACATATTGATTGCATAACTGCCCATTTGGGTACTTGTAAAGCCTTAGTGACCCAGCTTGAGTGCAGCATTGATTTTTCCATTAACTGACCTTTAGAAACTGATACCCCCTATGTGCTGATATAGACTTTAGAAATGTGTTGCAAAAGTATCTACTTTAAAGTAAAACAGGAAAAGAATTGTTATTTAAAGCTGCTACTGCAAACCTTTTTATAGGTTGTATTTCTATATAGATAATGCTGTTTATTTTTTATCATATAGTAAAACTTGAGTGTGCTCTATTTATGGTACTTTCTCTTTTTTGCTTTACTGTTTGTTTTCCAATCACTTGCTATCCATCAGTCCATTCCTAACCTTGTAATCATGTTATTTCAGGTCTGTTCATGGTTTGTCTGAGTTTGGCCCAACTAGTTTTGGCCAGGTTGTACACCTTAGGACAGATTTTCACATGTTTGTGAGCCTGACAGTTCACAGCGTGACCAGGCGAGGGCCAGTGACGAGAACAGTGAAGAGACTGTGATGCTGAGCTGAAACCTGCAGTCTTGAAATGTGGCGACACCTGCTTCATCTCAAACACCTTCTATAATAAGGTTTGTGCTTTTGACAGAATGGACAATTTACAAAACACAAGAGTCCAAACACATAACGCATGATGACCAGTGGTCGCCTCTTGCTAGCATGGTTTTTCTATTCAAGCTAAATTCAAATGGGCAATTCATACTCAGAGGTTTTTATTATATTTTTATACAAACTAACTGAAATGATGGACGTCATTACTGACTAACAAGACAAACAGAAGTAAATCATGTCTGTCCCCGACATTACAACTGATGACAAACTAGAATTCAACGGAATATTTAGACATGATTGCATCAGATCATGTTTGTAAAGGTAAAAACATGTTGTCTTTACCAAAATGACATTTCTTCAGCTTTATTTTAAGTTAAACTTGTAATAGATTTACAAAACTGGACATGTGCATAACTGATAAGAAATTGAGATGTAATTGAGGACAGAAACAGTAATTGGATTTCAGTGGAGTTCAGTATTTTAGAGCACATTTATTATTTTATTATTTACATATTATTATTATTATTATTATTACATGTCATGGTTCCACTTTCAACCATTTCTTTCATTACAAAACAATTAGGTTTTAACAAAATAATTGTACTCTTCCTCATTTTGAGAAGCAACACTTCACATAGAATTTCAATATCAAAAATCCTGCTCGACCATTTTATGTAGCAATTGCAATCTGGGAGCCACTCTTCCAGGTTTAAAGCGATTTCAGTGCTCTACTGGCAAGTAGTTACAGACGTGGGTTGAACATTAAAAAACACAAGGCAGCTTTTTTCCCTAAGGAAAAGAAAATTACTTCTGAGCACAAAGGGAATGCATCAGTGGCATGGCATACTGCCTAGTTTGTTATAATTACAAGCAAAAGCAGTTCTGAATAGGCATCTTAATGACCAAACAAATTGTTGCATATTTCAAACCCATCTGGATAATTTTCTTAGGGGAAATGTAATTGCTGTTCAGAAATGGTGAATGCTATCTTTGTTGTGGTGAGAGTACATACGCACAAACACACACACCACGTACCTGAGATGATGCATAATGCCACCTCTTTTCCTGGCAGTGGACTTGTATTCTGTCAGGGTTCCTATAATGCAGGTGCACATGTGCTCTCCTTCCACCTTTCTGTCAATTAGTCACATAATAGTCTATTAAAGCTTCAGAGCTTCAGTTTAAGAACTGATTTTACTCTTATACAATAACATTTTACTCCATAACACTTGATGCAATTTTGATATCAAATAGTAAGAATCAAATAAGAGCCGATCACAGCATGTTTGTTCTTCTCAGTTCAACACAGGGTTGAATCTGTTTCCTTGTAAGCTGCCTACTTCCAGCATGTTATGACACAATGTCTCTTACAAGGGTAACAGCACCCCACTGCAATGATTTATTTCTTAAATTAGTATTTGGCTCCATCTCCTGGCAGTCTAAGTGCATAACATGTAGACACTTTAATATATCTGAATGTTATCTTTTTTTTTATTAATTATTATTTATAACCAAATTATGTTTTTTGTTGTGTAATGACCATTACAGGAATACAGAAATTCCCTGGATGGGAACTTTGTTATAATCAGTTTGACTGACAATCAAACTGCAGACTTGACATACAGCACATGTGTCTGCTGGAAATTCTGTTTTAGGTGAACAGGAAAACAAATAGTGTTTAATTCAGCCATTATTTAGTAATTTATGCAGCATTACAGTCAAAATTTCACATTTATTCTGTTTTATTATGAACACTTTATAGATTATATGGGCTGGTTGGTTTGATATGCTTGAGTGGCCGACAACAGAGGGCAGCAGAGATCTTTGAACAGGTAATGAGGAGCTGAACCAAATGTTTTGCTGTTACACAAGGACCCCCATGCAACCCCCTATAGCTATATGTTGTTCTTAATAGACTGCAGTTTTCAGCCAACCTTTACAGCCCCAAAACTTCAAAACACAGGTTTGAAAGTATCACTAAAGGCATCTACTGAAGTGTTTGTATTCACACAGAAAGTATCTGACAAGAAAGAGTTAAATATTGTCAAAAGTTAGCTTCCATCAGTAATAAGATGAAACAGTGAATATGTTTCAAATTGTTATCAGTTGGTAATTTTAAAAAAAAGTATGAAACAAACTTCCCAGTCATGTAGTTAAAAAACACGGTACATGAGTTTATTATATCAGTTTCAAGAATCACATACTCATCTCAAAAATCCATTTAATGTAGTGTAGCACTTCTGATCAAAACAGTCTTAATTATATTTTGCGAGGAGTGTTATCAACAGGCGCTGACCAAAATGGATCCAAATGTAATTAGACAGCACTGCCTCGTTAGCCTGTTGAGTTGCATTAGACGGATCTACACACAACCAATCAGAGCACTGACACATGCGAGATGACTTCAGATCTGGACCGGTAGCGCGCCGCTGTCAATCACTGTATCAAACCCGCCCCCATATGAGATAAATGGTTGTGATTAGCCCGACACGGGCCAGGTTGAAAGGAAATCTGTCTGAATGGGAGGTGGCCAGAACCATCTGCCAGCACGAATAAACCATGAGCTCAGCAGACCTTAATGAATTCAAGCTCCAATAAAGGGAAAGCTTCTGTTACCCAACAGTGATAAAGCTTGGCTCATGCAACATAAAGTTTTAAAATTACTGCTACATTTCTCGAGACCTTCTTATTAGGTGAGTTATGCTGTATGAGCTGCACCTGTCAGGTGGTGTTACACACATGAAATGATGCTTACTTCAAACACTTTTTGTGTAACTGGTTACATTTCCAGACTTGTCATTGTTTTCACCCGTAAATGTCAAAGAGTGTGTGCATGAAACTTTTAAAATGTGTCAGCTCTCATTTAATCTAAATTTATCTGCATATAAACCAATGTAAGTTGTCTCATATTCAGCCTCTGAATCATTAAATTCAACAAGCTCCTATGACTCCAATCCACAATTCCCACAACTTCTTAATGTGACAAGATCATTCAAAAGGCAGCTGGTGGCTCTGCGTAGGACACAGCATATGAGGAATGAGCATTAGTTTTTTTTTTTCGGTGTTGTATTTTGCAGTGCCAGCATTTCACAGATTACAAAATGTTCATACCACCCTCTTTAGATAATCTCTATGACTGCAGCCTCTGGCTTTTGTGTGTGTGGAGTGCGTTCCAGAGGTCAGCTCTGATCTCATCGTCTATTTTCTACGTTCGTTAAGCTCCATTCTGCTAAGCGTGTCCAAATAGGGTAATTCTGTGTTCAATTAAGCAGGGCAGACACAGGACATTCAACACAATGTCAATGAGATGCCACTAAGAGTGAGCTATCAATTTGATAGACAGTCAGAGAGGTGGATAATAAGCTGTTGTATGTCCCCTGATTCTGCACCACCCAAGGCCATCCCTACAATTGAATTACACCGGCGCCTTGGTAAGTCACAGCTGATAGGGCCTCATGCATTGCAAAGAGCCACCTTGCAGCAAATGACTGACTGTGTTTGTGCGGTTCTCTGTAGCTATCATGGCACTGTCTTCCAACCAGCCACGGCCATGAAGCCAGTATAAAGAGACCCGCCAGGCCACACAAAGCACTGCAGTTGTCTTTAGGCATGTGGCCAGTAAGAGAGAGTGAGAGAACGAGAGAAAAGGAAGAGAGAGTGAGAAGTAAAGTAGGGAATTAGGGGGATGGGGTGACTCTGCGATGCACAGTGAGCCAAATATCCCTGGGCCACAAGCCAAGTGGCCAGTCGCAAGGATGGCGTGCCAAGAGAATGCCATCCGGCCAGGTTGCACAGCCAGATAAAAAGCTCCGCGGGTCGCCTGAAGCTCAACAGACATCCCATAATAGAACAGCCTCTTCTCTTCTCACTAACTAGCAATCGTTCAGCGGCGCAGCTCATAGTGATACACGTGCTGCAATCTGCGAACAGAAAAACAAACTGAGAACAAAACATTCCTCTGATACCGAACGACCTTGTCCCCCCCTTTACGAACTTACGTCTGTATATAAATAAATTGTCTTCATAGTCATGTTGTGCTGATGCTTCAATCGTTACTTTGGATTACGCTCAGAGAAAAGATTTCTCTGAGTGAATACAAAACTACTTTCATGAACTGCGATGGAGTAACAGGACTTCTGGTGTCAATGGCAAGATTAGAAAGTGCAGGACTGTGACACCAGAATCTAGGATTCATGCCAAGAATCCTGTCCGTGGTGACAAAAATAGATATTTTTGCTAAAGTTAGCTTGTCTTTTTCAACCAAATATGGCCAGTTCAGAAACATAACCACATGAAATTAAATGTAAATGGATAGTGAATCGTTAAAACTGCCTGTTTTGGTGTAAAGTAAAAGTAAATTGTTTTCAGTGAACTTTTTACTTTTTACTTTCAGTATAAACTTTGTGACTTTCCAGGTATGTCAATTAACATATAGAAACTGTGTTTTTGGTTGGAATCATGTTTGCTGCTGTCAGTAAGTTGAATATGAACTCAGGGAGACTGCTGACTTGAGATAAATCTGTCCAGGTGTGAAAATAGTTTGAGATTAGCCCAAGGTTGGTAAAAAGAAGAGAGACTCAAAGACTCGGTGCTTTGTTTAGACACAAAGCCCCAAGCTGATGCACTGACATTTCAGTTGTTGGGCTCTGCTACGAAGCCTCTGCAAAAAAAAAAAAAAAACTTCCTTGGGGTATTCAGTATCTACCTACTGTATCTCAAAAGTGTGGAGAGATACATAAAATACTTTGGAAAAAAACTTTCAGTTTTGCTCAAAGTTCATGACACCGTAGGCTGACTGCAACAACAATGCAGCTCAGCCGCAGCAGAACAAAGTAACTTTCACTCCTTTGCAACCAAAATCAATTACTTCGGTAATTCATTGGTTTAAAATTTTAAAATTGATAGATTATTATGATATTTAAAAAAAGAAATTTACATAACTACTCAAGTAAACCAGAGATCTTAGCTAAATGGTAGACAGGACAGCCCTCCACAGATTTTACAAACTGAGCTAACTTGTTAGTCTTTACATTTAAAAAAAATTGTAAGATTATTACTAAAAACATAATATTGGAGATTTTAATCAAGTAACACACATAACTTTTTTAATTGAGACAGTCAAGAGTCCAGCGTCTCCCAGATCTTTTACATTGACTTAACTTGTTAGTCTGTACATGATTTTAGCCATCTAAAGCATCATATATGAAGTATATGCATGCAATGTGTTATTTTTAGGGCTGTCGATTAAATCAGTCGATTAAAATTTTTAATCACGATTAATCACATTAGTGTCCTGAGTTAACGCGCGATTAATCGCAAATTAATAGCAAGTTTTTTACCCTGCTCTATATGTAACTTAACAAGACATTTATTGTGTTTCTTGTACTCCAGGAAAAATTGGAGAGGACAATAATAACTCCTTGGCCATCATGTGGTATTTAAGACTGGACGTGCTCCGGTGGTAACGTAGTTCACATTAACAATAAATACAAATTACTTTTGTTTTGTCCAGAGAACCATAGGGCAAAACTTTAAAGCTAAACTTTCTGTTTAAAAGTCCCTTTGCTATCTATTTCTGCTTTGTAACCATTTGCAATGTTATTTTAGCACCACTTTCTGAAACTATGGGAGCTGGCAAGGCACAGACTGTGCGTTAAAAAAATTAGTGCCGTTAAAAGGAGTTTGCGTTATCAACGCGTTAACTTCGACAGCCCTAGTTATTTTCCCTAGACTAATGAAAACTGACAGGGCAGACCATGGTCTATAAAATCTGCCAGCTTACGACACATTAGCACATTACACATAGTTATGTATTTATGTATTTTTTTTTCAACCCACAACAGTATGTTTATATCTTTGATTTTAAATGTTCCTGTTACTTAAATGGAATAAAAAACAAATAAACAAAATGGGTTTTAAAAGGTTATTCTCTTAAATATGTCCTTTCTGCCCTGCTGTTACACTGTCAAAATGGCAAACATATTTAATCCTTTAGTGCCAGCGATTTAAAAAGTGCCCTTTAGCCACAATATTTAGTCAGGCCATTTGCAAAAAGTGCATCTCCTTTTTTGTGCTTTTATTCCCCTTTCTGTGTGTGTGTGAGGGAAAGGTGGCAGACAAGAACCGGGATGATGTCAAAATGCAGCTTGAGGATTGTAGAGGAGCAGCAGGAGGGTGTAATGTCAGGATAGAGAATAACAGAATACTCACAAAAGGGAGAAAGCGAGGTGTAAAAAATTGGGAAAAGACCAGAGAAACCTCTTTTTTTCTCCCTCTACAAACCCACTATCTGCTGGTTGTGAGATTGTCTCCTTGTAAAGTCATGGTGCATGTACAAAAAGCGAGAACAAGACAGTTTCTCACTAAAGGTATCATGCAAAAGAGAGATGACAAGAAACAGGTGAAAGCCAAACCTTGCAAGGTGAGTGGAAAGAGTCTTAAAAGTAGGCATTTAAATCTCTGCAATGACATAATAATTACATTTGAACAGTTTTTCTTCAGTTTTAGCTAAAGGAGACTTTCCTGCATCAACACTGTTTTACAAGTCCCTAAATAATAACACATTACAATTCAATATACAATAAATGTCATTGGTGTTGTTTTTTTTTAATTATAAAATGTTAAATGCTAAAAATCCTTGTTTAAAATCTTTTTTTTTTTTTCAATTTGCGACATGAACATTAGCTAGCTTTTGTACTTTTCATCATAAGACTGGCAGTTTTTTCAGTTTCAGGTTCACAGGCACTGAACTCCGTCACTACAGTTTGTCTGTGGACAATTAATCTGTCTTTACATGCGAACCCCACGAGAGAGAGAGCAACTCCTTACCACCATGAGTGGTCGGGAATCATTTGAGCCTGCGAATGAAATATCATCGATTCAGGTAACAATTATCTCTTGAAGGCAGCTCAAAAATCGTGGCAGCCAGAATAAAGATAAAGAGGCCTATTCCCTTTCCAATTAAAATATATTGAACAACTAAACCAGTGTATTTCTCTTTTTTTCCCCCTGTTTTGAGGCTTGCAAGACAGAAAAAGACAAAAACAGAAGTCAGCATTAAACTGGTGCTGGTTTTTGCCACATAAAAAATAGACACAGGGGTAAAATCTCAAGGGTAGTGTCATACCGAGAACATGTACATGTATTAATAGGCTCATCGCTTAATGTGCAAAAAACAACATGTTTTTATTTAGTTTTCTTTGTTTTTTCTATATTTGATAAAATAAATGAAAGGAAGAACTAAGGAAGCCAGTCTTTTATAGTATTTACGGTAAGTTGCACTTGGCAAAAGCCCAACGAGAGCAGATTTTATCCTCCAAAGATATGTGTACACATGTGACCTCCAGAGGTCCAACGAAGGGCGGAGATGATAAAGGACACTTGTCTGTTGTTTCACTGGAAGCCCTCCTGCTGATGACGGGTGCCAGCTTGGCTAGGACTTGTCAATACAACTCATATGTTTCATATTTATAACCTCCTCTCATTTTTTTTTTTTACCCTAAGAGCCTGTAATGCATTATTTATGCTCCCAAGATGATATATCGAATATTGCTCCGACACTTCAATAAGATAAAGTCTGTCTGACTTAAGAGGGCATCAGATCGCAACATCTGATCAGGATCATCAAACCTGTCGTGTTTTTAATTTCAAATGTGCATTAACATGTAACAGTCATAAACCTCCATTCTGACATTGAAGGGTTGAGGCATTCCTTCATCAAATGTCCTTCCAACACATGTGTTTCAGACCTGTATTGCCTCATTGTCCTTTGTCATGTTTAACATTAAAGGTCCATGAATTTTTAATCACCAACATGGTAACAGTTGGGATTCTGTATCGTCCGAGCTCTATCTTTAGCGCTCGGCTCAGTCAGAGAGGCAGAAGGGGTTGGAGGGAAGTAATATGACCTTAATGTGTCAGAGCCAAAGACCTCGCCTGGCTCAGCTCCTGTCAATATTACATCAGGATCAGCACTTTTGAAACAGCACAGAGGAGCCTCCCCACCTGAATCCCTGCAGCAGGAGGTGGAGGAGCTGTCCTCGTTTACTGTTTACAAGCACCAGGGTTGTATCAGTCTCTGATGTGATGCTCCTTCAAGTGTCTCTCCTCCACAAATAGTATGTGTGTTTCACGTTTGGACACGATAAGGCTGTGTTCATTTGAGATTTTCTTCAAAACAGGATATAAAAGACGGTGCTGTAAATAAGTCAGATGGTGCACCTTGGCACATGCTATACATCATGTCCCAGTTATCTCAAAGCACGCACAACTGCATGTTAGATATTAGACTGCAGGTGCAATATTAAGGCCTGTTGGTATACGCTGCGGTGCATATTTAAAGTCCGACCTATGTTACGTTTCAGGTGTGTTTCTGTAATACATACGTTATCTCCTGAAGTAATCAGAACATGAGCAATCTGGTCACCTTCAGATCCATGGAGATGAGATGCGCTCGAGCTGGACCAGTGTATTCATTTCAAGTGACACACACTGACAGATTATGAATGCATAATGATCTTATATATATAAATAGCCATGGTCTTTGTAACAGACTTTTTTTTTCTTGTCCTCCTTGCAATATAATAATACTGTGTTTTTAGCAAACACAATGTGGCCAAGATGAAAATCTAACAATATAAATGTGCATGTTGAAGATTTATGAAGTTCCTTCCGAGACTTTGGTTTTGTTTGACCTAAAAAATAAAGGAACATTATGTTTCTTTCACCAACTCAACCAAGAAGTGTCTAAATTCTGCCTTAGAACAAGAAAATACAAACAAATACATAAAATCTAATTGTCTTGGGCATTAGTGTGATCAGGTTGGGTGGCTGGCGAACTGAGCATCACCTGGAAGAACCGAGCCAGACATTTATATGTTCATAATGATTTAATCAGAGAAATGAATATGATTCTGAACATAAATTGCGCCCACACAGCTGGTCAGTCAAGGTGAACTGAAGTGTGAAATGTTCTCTTATATATGTGAAAAAGATGTTGGATGCATGAGCTTAGATGGTCGATATTTCTGCATTTTCAAACAGAGCAATCAGAAAAGTTAAATATGTTCAAATATGGTGATAAAATCTATCAACAGGTGATTTGCTATATTACACAAAACCAAAAACTTGACGATTTTCTAAGCAGTCCAGTGTTTATGTCCAGTCCTGCAGTCTACAGAAACTTTTTTTTTTTACACATCCAAAGATATTTGCTTTGTTTGTTGTGGATGTTTATTAAAAGCCTTCGGGTAAGATGTATTTTTCTGCATTTGACAATGAAATCCTCCACTGAGCAGATTTACCTCATTTGATAACATCAGTGTGGATTATTGGCCATTCAGAAGCCAATATTGTGACTGTCGCCTGAGGGGAGGTTAATTCAATAAATATGTTTAATTTTTTATTTGCAGAACCATAAAAAAAGCTAATGAAAACAGAATGTGGAGCCCTTTTAGTCAATTTGAATGAATATCTGTATAATGTTTGTTTTATTTTTTTCAACACTGTACCTCAGAAACATGTTTGTTTACCAAGAAGGTTTGTTAATTGATATATAAAGGCAGTGCTGAAATGAAACAATGAGCCTGAGGCTAAGATCCCCCCCAGCACTGCCACCCCCTCAAACACACACACATACACGCGCACACACAAAGTATTAAAACAAATAACATCTGCTTATGTTAACACACCTTCACTGCAGCTGTGTTGATTCCTCATAATCCCCAAAGAATATAAAGCCACACAGATAATGCCTCCACAACTTCAGAGCCGCTTCATCAAAACAAAACGCATTTTGTTCACGCTCAGCCCCATTTTTATTTTTATGACTAACAACACCAGAGACTCTGCATATCTGCAATGTGGCAAAAAAAAAACAAAACTCACTCACCTTTTAAAAACTCCTTTAATGTTGTTAAATTTACCAGTGCAGCTGTTGCCGTCCATGACAACATATAACGGTAACATGTGGGGGGACGTAAATGAAGTCTGCAGCTGATGCCGAGCAGATGCATTTTTAATGGTCAGTGGCAGTTGTGGAAGGTATTTTATAATTTATTTATTTATTTTTTTGAATTTACTTTTTCCAGTCAGGTTACATGCAAAAAAGTTTCCAAACATGTCACACAAGCTCTGAAGGGATTTACAGAATATTTCATGACAAGGACTCGACTGCAAAGAACTGTGTGGGATAATTATGTAGAATAAATAATAACAGAAGGCATTTCTACTGTTGTTACCCTGGGGTTTTTTAACACTAAGAGTTTTTTTGTTTGTTTGTTGGTTTGTTTATTTTTCTGTATAATGAAATTTGTATAGAAAAATGTGCCAAATTGTTTCTTCAGCTGCTAAAATTGCATGTAACCTGCCATAAAGTCAAGTAGTATCCTGGTTGCATTGATACAGTTTAATACTTAAGTAAAAAAAAACTTTATTAAAATCAAGAGGCGTGCAGACATTCTGTTTTCCTTGAATTGCATCAACAGCATGCTTTCAAAAGATACTTCTATACTTTTTAATTTAGTATAGATCAATCTTTTTCTGTATCCAAAACCATAGAATTGTATGTTTCATGTATATCTGGAAAATATAGAATCGCCACAAACCCGTCATGCAATATATTTTAGGAACACAAACTCAGTTCATGCTATCAGACTGCATCCAGTGGGCTCAGTCTTGGTTCACTTAACTGAGCCACCGAGGTTGGTCAACTCTGACCCCCATTTATACAATCTCTAAAGTGTTTGGATTTCGCTCCTGCCACCATCTTGCCAAAATAGCTTTCTTAGGATTTCATAGTCATCCATGTTCAACACTGAAGTAATTTAATGTGGGTGAATCCGGGCAAAGCTGATCTTAGATAAACTCAGCTTTTTCATACCACTCTGTAAGGTGTGAAATATTCCAGGCATCAGATATGATATCCTATACTGGCATTCTGCGAAAAATCCCACCTCAAAATACCACGAGGTCACGTTTAAAAGGTAGGGTGGAAAATATCAGTGTGTGATGTGATTCCCACTGCCGATTTCAGCTCACTGAGCATTCACCTCGTATTTGTGATGCACTTCCTTGCCTCAACAAGCAGTGAGATCCCAGAGCACTCTGTAAATTGGACAATCAGTAATGGTATTTGATGGCATTAAGAGTGGAGATGAAAGGAAGGACACTTCAGTTATCAACAGGATAATGGGGCTGCTGCTATGCACTTTGTGCCCAATGAAATGGGACTCAGTTAATTATCCTCTCCATTAATTAGGCCATCCTATCAAGGAGAAAGGGTTACTCTTCATTGAAAATATACCGTACTATATTGAATTATTGGCCTCGAGGAATGTGAGAGGGTTTTTTTTTTGTTTGTTTTCAGGTTTAAATGTGTTTTCCCTTTAAACTGGTGACCAAATCCCAAAGGAGTGACCACACTAAGAAAACCAAATGAATTCCTGCTTCCATATTGTTTATGTATGAACTGCTTACATCCATTTTAAACTTAAAAAAAATATATACCTTGTAGCCAAATTTCTTAAGCTCTTTAGGCTTAAAACATTGTTTTGCAGAGATCACAACAGGCTCAAATCTTTAAAATTCTAATGGTAAAGCACCGTTTTGCATGGTTCTCTTCTCCCACCTGTACATTTGCATATACATAGCCTTTTGGTAAGCGGTCTACCTTGAAACAGCCACTACTATCCTGCTGAGCTTGCAGGATCCATTACAAGCATGCTGCAGGTCGTGTCTGCAGCACATTTAACTTTTAACTCCTTTGTAGATGTCATGACTCCCCTGCTGAGTTGTCCCCGTCATCCTTTTGACAGGAATCCTTTCTGACAAAAATCAGCTCAACCGACTTATGACACCCACATCAACATCAAAACACCATTGAAGTTTTTTTTTTTCCCTTTCCTTCCCCCCTGATTTTTTTTTTT